>CAUIUS010000010.1:865000-1270000 GCA_961210405.1 Drosophila mercatorum
GTAATACAAAATAAATAAATAAAAGAAATATTGACTTGACCGCACCGGGACTCGAACCAACATCTCATTTCTTGGCGGTTCGTGTCTTTGCTAGTCAGTGCTGCCAACTACTTTCGTCAACATGAAAAAAAGAATAAATAAATGAAAAGTCAGACGACGCCGAGATTCGAACCTAAGGTGTCTATGATAATTACCACCTAAAAGATTTCGTAGAATGAAGTAAAATGTTCGTATTGCAAACCTAATAAAAAAGTTCGATACCACAGAGATTCGAGGGTGCACATGATCGACGGTTGCACCTTTAATAATACCGCTACTCCACTTCAAGAAAAGTGTGTGACTTTATTAGCATGTAAATATTCAAGCAGAATTCTACAGTGTGTGATTTTTCAAAATGAATATATTTGCAATGTTTGTTATTGCTTACATATATTTTTGACAAGTGGCTAAATGTTTTTTTAATAACTTCTGTGTAACTAAATAAATTTTAATTAATTTTTCTGAATATGGTCAACTCTCTAGCCCTTCGAGAAGTAGTGTTTCTAAGATATTAGATTTGCCACGCCCCTAGTGGGCGACCTTAAGGATTTAAGATTAATTTTAAAATATTATGTTGCGTCCGACTGCAACGTACTTACTTGTTTTATATACATATGTATATGTATGTACATTACAAGCATACACATGCATCCACATACACTCACATACTAAATGTTTAAAAAAAATTTTTGGGGAAGAACGTTTTTGATTAGGGCGTGATAATGTCATTGCTAAAACACAAGTCTCTTGTATTTGAAATACGTGATTGGTAAATTTGAGGCGTGGCATTCAAAATTAAAAATAAATTTGAAGACATTAGCTAACAAGATGAAGATGAATTAACTGAGTAGCGATTTTAATCAATAACATTAAAATGGGACCAGTTATCGATTTTTTTTAACAAACTCGGTCTTTTCGTGCAATACAGGAACCTGCATGCGAATTTCAAGTCTCTAGCTCTTAGAGGTTATGAGATGGACGCGTTCATACATACGGAAAGACCGACGGACAGGGCTAAATCGGCTCGCCTTGTCTCCCTGATCAGGGTATAAAAACAGCGAAGACGCCTTCATTTCTCCCTTTTACCAAGATAAAACATTTAAACGTATCTCCGAGTTAGATAGTAAAAAATATAAACCAATTACCATTATTTTAGGTAATGGCTAAAAAATTATCAAATATTCTCCCAAAATTTTCTAAATATCATATGTAGTGCCTGCAATTGTTGAACAATCTATATAGACATATGTATATTGGTTAAGAACTCCGAAAAGCACACTTTTCATTACAGAGCTCTAGTTGAGAACTTTTTCCTATATATGTATATATAATACGATCATCAAAAATCTGACGAGATTCAGCAGATATAAATCGTTATAGATTGAGCAATAACTCTCTGCTACGCTACAATCCATACTCACCAAGATTTGTGTTGTAAATAACTTTGAAGAAGGAAAAAAAATAGATGCATATGTACATCGTTAATACTTATATTTTAGACACGTATGATCAAAAGACAATAAACTAAAAAAATTAAAATGTTTCTATATATAGAAATCTTCAAAATTATTCAAAAATAAATTGTAGGGTATGTAGTAACCACGGCGTTGTTTGTTGCACACATTGCTTTTATATGCGATTCTTTATTAAAAGGACTTGAAGATGACATATTTGACAAAGAATGAAATCAAATAAAAGTTGTTTTGGGTGAATCAGGTTGATAATAGATTGTATTATATATTAAGTTTTATGTTTTGCTTTTGTTATTTTAATTCCCACACAAATATGTATTTGTTGTGTCGAGTGCGTAAGACGTAAATCAATGCATTGATAGATGGATCAATTTACGTATTATATCTCCATAGTGGTCCATGTAAACACAGCTGTTTAAAAACGACGACGTCCCCATGGAACATTATTGCCGCCATTATTTCCACGTTGATTGCCGCCTTGGTTCATATTGTTAACCCCAAATTCAAAAGCAGTGAAGGAGTCCTATTCGAGCAAGGGAAGTACAATTGATCAATCGATTTGTTACTGTTTTTTTTTTCTTATTTGTTTTTGTTTTTAGAGGACCCTATAGGTAACCCAAAAAAGAGTAGAAAATATGAGTTCATTTTTTATGAATTTTCGCCCTTCATCAAAGTCATAAATTGTAAAACAAAGCAATCGGCCCATTTGACTGCTGGAGATTTTTTGTTCTGTGTGCCACAAGCATAAATCAGATATATCCCGCGTCAATATATGACATTAATATAAAATATGTTTTTTCAGCGCATTGAGCTGGAAACCATTATAAAAGGCGATTACTCAGTATCAACAGAATTTTATCACGACCAAAACGACTACGTTCTGCACTTATGCCTGCATCCAATAAAACACAACAAAATATATATCGTTAAAGAGTTTTGCTAGTCTATCATTGATAGTCGATAAATAATTGAGCATATACATATATAGCATCGTATATCTATATATGTATGCCGCCCACCGACCCAGTAAAAATGTGTTGTTCTAGATCTAGTTTAAGGAGAGTAATTATTGAAATCAGTTCTAGCCATATGTGAGAGTCAACGCAATCTTATAATGATTGATGCCATCTGATATATACGGTAAGCCATCGTTCATATTGCAACTAACTATATAATATAGTATAAAGACGGCACTGTGAAATGTCCTCAACGTGAACATACCTGCTGCTGGTTGTTTCCACCTGGTCCGTTGTTGCCTGCCATGGACGAGTTGTTATTACCTAAATGACAATAAATACAACAATTTATAATCTTTATTTTAATGAATCAGTGGCAATTCAGAAACTTACCTCGGAATACTTCAAATGGCGAATTGCTGTTTCCTCCGAAATTGTCAAAGTTTGAATTGCCGGCGCCACCGCCCCCACCACCGTTGTTACCACCGAAACCTTCCTGCTGATCAAGCAACGAATTCAGCTGCTGGGCCTGCATAAACAAAGTGTTCTCCTGCTGGCGGCGCCGCATATCCTCCTCCTGCCGGACCATGCGGCTCTGCATTTCAGTCTGATGTCGACGCATGGTTTCTTCCTCCCGTTTTCGCATTTCCTCGGCCTGCTTCTCACGCATTTCCCATTCCAACTTCTTTCGCTCATTGTCAGATTCTCGTTTTCTTAATTCTAAAAAAGTAGTCGAATATTAGGTGACGATTTGACTACTGTTTAAAGATTGTAAGGAAGCTAAAGAGATCAACAACCAGGCACCACACATCCCGAACACCTTTTTCATAATTCGTATACATCAAATATACACCCTTAACAATTATTATAATAATGAAGGAGATTTAAACTATTTCGTTCGCGATCTCCTATATATATATATATATATATATATATATATATATATATATATATATATATATATAAAGTTGCGGTCAGAAAAATAGTAGTACGACTGAGCATCAAATGTTGGACAGCAAAACTAAGTGATAAACCCAATTTTTTAAAGCAAGTTGATAAGAATATTAAGTTTAGCCTCTATTCTTACTAATTAAAAGGTTTTTTTGCTACAAACTTAGGACATTTGCATTTTAGGGCTTCAGAACGAAAATTTCAGAAAATTTTCGAAAATTGACTGTTCACTAAAATAGTAGTGGCCACTGAAAAAATTAAATCTGCTGTTTAAGATAAGTTTAATTTAATATATTATGTTTTACACATATTTTATGATCGAAGAGTTTGTTATAAATTTCTAACTTTTTAAATCGGGTTGTCACCTGCGTATTATGGAGTCGATGAGGTCCGGGCACTTTTTCAGAGAAATTTGGTGCCACGCCCCCTGAACAACTTGTCAAAGTCGATTTATTTTTAGTTTTCATAAGTCTCTTAACATCGCCATATAGTTTTTCGATCGGATATGGATCTGGTGGCTAATTTGCCCAAGCCATGTCACAGTTGTCAGACCGCCGTGCTTGGCCGTCCAAAAGAAGACTCAGATTTAACTTGGAATGATGTTCTATGGTTTTTTATACTCCATACGTAATCTTTAGTGACCCTCTTTTTGGCGGGAACCAGAAATAATAATTTTGCTTCCATTCGCATACTGTACGGTGCCCCACCTATTGATGTGCCTGATTCTGTGAATTTTGCATATCGAAATTTTTTAAGCATGGCATTGTTTTTTTCAAAATGGGTCCTTTTCAAGGACTTCTGACGGTTGAATTATGTTACTTGAGTCGATAACGAACTGTGAGATCCCAAATTTATTTAATTTTATTCGTTTTTAGTTTCTTTTTCTGGAGCTAGCGGACTAATCCTTCCATAAACAAAATTGGTGGGTCTACTACCAAGTTAGTTTCAAATGTGCCACCTGGGCTTTCAGGCTTCTTGTTCTAGTGAATGGCGCTAAATATCATTGAAGCTGTGTATCCAACAATATTTTCAATTTTTTGTATAAGTTTTCCCTGATTTTTAGGTCTGACAGGTGAAATTTCCTATTCAATCGAGAAATTCTTCCCCCACCCACTAAAATTAAAAAATATTGCAATTCCAAATAATTTCAGTTACTAAAATATAATAAAATTAATCACACTTCATGTAAATACATTTCTGCTTAAATTTGGTATTGTTATAAATTTTAAAAAAAAATTTTACATGCGGCACTACTATTTTTATGAACAGCCGATTTCGTGGCATCTTCAAAAACTAAACTAATTTTGACAGAAAGTAACGGATTTTTTTCTAATTCTCTTCGTTACACTCAACTCTAAATAAAAAGTGCTCATTCTTTAATTTTGCTTTAGAAAAAGTACCGTTTTAATCGATTTATGCTTTGCGTAGTGCAGCACTACTATTTTTCTGACCGCAACTGTATATATACCATAATATACATATGTATATTTTGAATTATCAGAACACACCCACGCTACGATATATGTAGTGCAGCATATACCCCAAATATTACACTAGGTACTAATCATATCCCAAACTGTTCATGCCTTTGAGGAAGGCCATCAGCTAGTAGCCATAACATCCATAAATCAGCAAATATAACATTCATATACATAAAATCCAATGGCAACAAATTGGACAGGGAACAAATCATATATAAATAGATAATCATACGAATTTTCAGTTTAAAGCCTACAAAAAATACAGTTAGAGTCTGACTATTAACAACAATAAATTCGATGAAACAGGTTAATATTATTGACATTCACATATTGAGTTTAAATATAAATACAAATTGGAAAATTTATGGGCGAATTGCTAACTTTGCCACGCCAATAATAAGAAACCGAAGGCGTTGGCTTCGAAAGCAGTATTTTAGTTCATTTATGAGTTTTCAGATTTTTTAGGTTTAAATTTAAGTAGAAATAAAACAAAACAAAAAGTTTTTACGATTCGGATCCCGATAGAACTATGTAATACTAGTTCAATATAAAAAATAAAAAACATAATGAACTCCTCGGGGCCAAGGTATCCGTATATAAGCTCAAGTAATGACATCTTATCTGACATTTCTTCAGTATTCGAAAATCGAATCTGTCGTTCATACACATTAAAAAAAAGTTATGCTCGAATACCCCATCATCAAGATATTGCTCTTAAAAGGCTATCGTCGTTAGTCGTCGATAGTACTTAGATATTTACAAATATAATATTAAATAAATATCTTGAATTGTCAATTAGACATATCGATATTTGATAGACCAGCCACTGCTTTTGTAGATATTCATAAATTACGGTAAGAGAACGATCATGAATCGGATGTTCGATTCATATGAGGTAGGAAATCACACTTTAAACACGCACACAGGAGAGAGAAAGAGAGAGAGAGAGAGAGAGAGAGAGAGAGAGAGAGAGTGAGAGAGCGTGTGTAAAAACTTCGGCAAGCCAGAAGTTATGTAATTGAATTGGTTGCTCGTATTACCCTGTTATACTAACCTTGACGCAAAAGTTCTGTTTCTTGCTCATACCGAGCATACTCCATCTGAGCATCAAGTTTCTCTTCTTCCATTTTGAGCTCGCGCTTGAGAGCATCTTGCTTGCTTTTGAATAGATCATGCAATTGCTTCCACCTGGAGCCGTACTCGTGCTCAAATGAATTTTGATCGGCGAATCGGGGACCAACGCTGCGCTCCTGATTGAACTCTTGCAGCTTCTTATTGAGCGCCTTCTCGGGCAGTCCGTCATTGTCATCATTAACTTCCATCGGCTCTACCAAGCACGGGCGCAACGAAGCCGTTAAAAAGAAGCATTTCTCATTACACAAGCGGAGGCACGCACTGGCCGATGATTTTTTGGCAAACTCAACAGTTCCCTCGCCCAAATGTTTGCCACGGTCATCGACTGTAATGCTGGCCCGCTCAATAGGGCCAAAGATTTCAAATGCCTTGTAGAGCAGCTCATTGGATACAAATGGTGTCAGATTGCTAACACGCAAGATGGTTGCATTGGGAGCGAAACGGACGCGCAATTGACGCCCCTTGCGCAAAGAACCGTCTAAGGCACGCTTGGCCTTTTCTGCATTTATATGATAGTCGACCTTTAGGAATGTGAAGTTCTTTTCAAGATTTGAAAATATCTCGCCTATTTCGCCATATGGCTTAAACATTTCACGCAACTCCTCATCGGTAATGTCATTGGTTAAATTACCAACATAAAGACGATTGCGACCAGAGAACTTCGTCTCTTGGGCGACTTCAATAGGTGGAAGTTCATGGGTGGGACCACAAATGCTGCGTAAACGTTGGGCAATAAAGAAATCATCGCCACGCTGTGAATTGTTACCAGCGCCAGAGTTTGGTCCTCCTCCGCTGCTACCACCACCGCCACCTCCACGCGATCCTCGATTTCTATCGCGTCCACCGGCGTTGTTACCTCCTGCTCCACCGCCGCCGCCAACACCACCACCACCTCCTCCGCGAGCTCTAAATGCTAAATGGGCGTGAGCTTGAGCCTGTGCTTGAGCTTGGGCCTGAGCTTGCGCTTGGACTTGAAGCTGTGCCTGGGCAGCTGAACTCGAATTGGATTGATTTGCATTGTTAGCTTCGTTTGCTTTATCATTGAGATTTCCTCCATCCGCTTTTGGTGGCTCTGTTGTGGACTTTTGTTGCTATATGTGTTTGTATTATATATATATATATATATATATATATATATATATATATATATATATTATATGTATTCATGAGAGTATATAGAAAAAAGGAATAAATGTGATATACACTACGCAAGCGATCAACTACAAAATGTCAAATCTTTAAATTTGCACAATAGCACAATAACAAATAATTCAAGTAATTAACAAGCGATTTGCCTGAAAGTTTTTAACTTCCCTGTTGAATTTGCTATATAGTAGTGCGACTGAGCACCATATGTTGGACAGCAAAACTAAGTGGTAAACCCAATTTTTTTTAGCAAGTTGATAAGAATATTAAGTTTAGCCTCTATTCTTACTAATTAAAAGGTTTTTTTGCTAGAAACTTGGGACATTTGTATTTTAGGGCTTCAGAACGAAAAATTTTCAAAATTTTCACTAAAAAAAATTAAAACAGTTGTTTAAGATAAGTTTAATTTAATATATTATGGTTTACACATATTTTATGATCGAAGAGTTCGTTATAAATTCCTAACTTTTTATAGCGCGCTATGGAGTCGATCAGGTCCTGGTACCGCTTCAGAGGAATTTGGTGCCACGCCGACTGAACTACCTGTCAAAGTCGATTTATTTTTAGTTTTCATAAGTTTTCATAACATCGCCATATAGTTTTTCGATCGGATATGGATCTGGGGCTAAGTCGGCCAAGCCAAGACTTCAATTTTTATGGACGAAAACCAATCTTGAGCAAAGGACTCGAATATTTTAGGCCCTAATCGGTCTTAAACGTCCATTCAAAAAATATTTCCCAACTATTATATAGGAGCACTATAGTTTAAATTAATTGGATGTACACATTTGTGTCAAATATTTGATTTATAATATGGTTTTCACATGATACCAGCCTATGACAAGCAGTTCCATGTCATAGTGCTCGGACCCCCGTATGTGGCCGTCCACAAGAAGTCTCAAAGTTAACTTGGAATGATGTTCCATGGTTTTTTAGACTCCATAACGTACTCTTTAGTATCTTTCTCTTTGGTGGCAACCAAAATGAACAATTTTGCTTTCATTCCCGTACTGTACGGTGCCCCACCTATTGATGTGCCTGATTCTGTGAACTTTGCACATTGAAATTTTTGGCGGTATAGCACTTTTTTTTTAAATGGGTCCTTTTCAAGGACTTCTGACAGATGAATTATATTGCGTAGTACGATAATAAACTATGAGATCCCAAATTGTTTTAATTTTATTCTTTTTGAGTTTCTTTTTCTGTAGCTAACGGATTAGTCCTACCATAATACAAAATTGGTGGATCCACTACCAAGTTAGTTTCAAAAGTGCCACCTGGTTTTCAGGCTTCTTGTTACAGTGAATGGCGCTAAATATCATTGGAGCTGTGTATCCAACAATATTTTCAATTTTTTGTATAAGTTTTTCCCTGATTTTTAGGTCTGACAGGTGAAATTCCCTATTTAGTTCAGAAGTGCTTCCCCCTCCCACTAAAATTTAAAAATATTGCAATTCCAAATAAGTTCAGTTACTCAAATATAAGATAATTAATCACACTTCATGTAAATACATTTCTGTTTTCATTTGGTATTGTTATAAATTTTTGTAAATTTTTTACATCCGGCACCACTATTTTTATGAACAGCCGATTTGCAATCTTCAAAAACTAAACTAATTTTGACAGAAAGTAACGGATTTTTTTATATAATATATATTTATAAATAAAAAGTGCTCATCCTTTAATTTTGCTTCAGAAAATGTAGAGTGTAACGAAGAGAATATATATATATATATATATATATATATATATATATATATATATATATATATATATATATATATATATATATGCCCTATAGCTATAACGAACAATTTCTGAGTTTGAAAGCCTCTATATAGCGAAGCTATTTTTCAAATACCTCTATATAACGAAAATAAAAGCAGTTTAAGTTGCGTTATCCGAAACAGTAAAAACAGTACTTATATCGAATTTTCTTAGATTTCTTCATATTTCGTTTTACCAAGGTTTTACTAATAAGTACCTACAGCGAATCAATAGATATTATGAAACATTTTTTGGTTTCCCTTTAGATACGTTATATCGAATGTTATATATATATATATATATATATATATATATATATATATATATATATATATATATATTTATAAATAAAAAGTGCTCATCCTTTAATTTTGCTTCAGAAAATGTAGAGTGTAACGTATATACATACTTCGAAAATATATGTTTCAGGTTTGTTTTGTTTGAAGCCAACCTACAAAATACCAGTGTTCGCAAAAACTGCTCTGGTTACCGCTCTGATTTATGACGGGAGCCGTAGCAGAGCCATAGTGGAACGAAAAAATATATGAGCTCTGTTCCGCTCCCGGAGTTTGTTGTGTTCAAATCTGTAGCGATGGCAATAGCAGGTTATAATCGTTTTGTTAAAACGTATGTAACAGGCAGAAGAAGACAAGCCGAGTCGATTTAGCCCTGTCCGTATGTATGAACGCGTCGATCTCAGAACCTATAGGAGCTAGAAACGCTGATAGCGCGGGGTTCAGGGTATCTCCTAGTCGGGACCCCCGACTAGAGTTTTCTTGCTTGTTTATACCCTGAACCCATTGAAATGGGGAAATCAGGGTATAATGTTTTTGTTGAAATGTATGTAACAGTATATATGTATGTTAAAGTATATATATTCTTGATCAGGGAGACAAGCCGAGTCGATTTAGCCCTGTCTGTCTGTCTGTCTGTCTGTCCGTCTGTCTGTCCGTATGCATGAAAGCGTCAATCTCAGAACCTACAATAGCTAGAGAATTCAAATTTTTGGAGACTCGTGTATATCACGCGCAGATCGAGTTTGTTTAAAAAAATCGGTAACTATTTTAATTTTAATGTTATCGGTTAAGAACGAAGTCGATATTCAGTTATATAATTCTGTCTAGTTCATCTTTGTAGCTAAGCCTAAAATTTTGCTTTTAGTTTCATGTGTATTTTATACATTTCGATTTTTGAATTTTGGATGCCATACCCGTTTCGCCACAAATTAGCAAATCACATATTTTAGATACTTTGCAAATACACACATATGAGTAACATAATAAAGCTCTGGAAGTTTGAGTTTGCAATTCTTATAATGCGTCGTTCTAGTTCTGGTGTGGTTTTCGATGGACGTCCACGTGTTTCCTTTTTATTGTGCACCTTTAAAGCATTTAGCACAAAATTAAGAGATCTGTTCATCAGTTTCTCAATTTCACGTAAATACTTGCCACTCCTAACGTTTTTTAGCAATTCTGCGTTCCTCATTTGAACAATGAATATTTCGACCCATCTTCATAGAATATTGATAATTGTTTTTCTACTTTTAACATATGTGTGAAGAATACTTACTATTTTATAACAACAAAAGAAACCTTTCGTATTCTAAACTTTTTTTCAGGCTAAAGAAATCGAGTGGACCTATTATTTTCAACAAGCTCTTAAAAATAAATTGTGACTACTATAAATTTAGGGGGAAATATACAATTTTTTTTTAGCATGCATCACATTGCCAGATTGCGTTCTTAAGTTAAAATCGTTTTTTTTTTTCTTCAAAAATACAAAAAATTAATGTCATGACAAAATCTTTAAAATTATTTTGGTGAAATTATTATTTTCATCATGAGTAAATGTAAAATGAGTATAGAACGTTTAGAATATCGGCTTTTCGCAGGATACAGAGGATCTCCCTAGTCGAGAATTGTGTATTATGTTGGCTTGATAAATGACGCAAACTTTTCATTTTCACAACAATTAATGAATGGCCGTCGATTGTTTTTATTGATGAAATCCGTATAAATTTATATGTCCCTGATTTGTGAAAAATTGAGCTATATGTTCCAGCCATTATGGTTGAGTCTTGAAGGGGAATACGATTATTACTAATAGATTTAATTGTTATAGATCATAACAGAACGAGTGCTTCAAAATTTGGTTGGAGTCAGTATTTCCGAGGTTAAATGATCTCTTCTGGATTTCCCTACAAGCTAATGCTTCCATCATTAACTCTCGAGTACAAACGTCGTTTGTTTCGAATTTAAACAAATATACGAAATATAAAGCGCTTATCACAATGATAAGACACATCAAAATTTTGAGTTTTTTTGCTTGTAAAAAATTTGTTGTTGTTTAAGAAAACCAAGTATAAGGAATGAAAGAGCAAAGCATAGACAGCGATGAAGAACCATTGTTTGCTATTTTTAGCTATGCGTTGAAATGCACCGTTACTTTTTCCTCAAAGTGCAAGCATTTTGAGTGATTGCAAGCGTATCAAAATTATAAGACACATTGAGTAAAAGTGAAGTTAAAATGATTGGATCGTATTATTTCTTGATAAATTGTATCAATAATATTCAAATTAACTAATTTTTATAAAATGGGGCGTTCATGCCTGCAGTCGAAAGAAAAGAGCTCCATTCTAGCATTCGCTAAGGCTGGCTGGACTGTTAGCCAAATTTCCCGAGAAATTGGTCGTAGTCGTACTGCTATTGCCAATTTTTTGAAAAACCCGGATGGATACGGTCAAAAACGAAGCAGTGGTCGTAATCCAATCTTAGATGACCGCGATAAGCGCCGCATTTTTAAACAAGTAAGAAAACTCTAGTCGAGACCGCTCGACTAGGGTATACCCTGAACCCTGCGAAGATCCGCTATTCCAAGCATTCTTCATTTCTTTTATATACACATGCATATGTACGTTCATTACAAGCAAAATATACACACACACACGCACAGGCGCACGCATACATAAGCGCAAGTCGGTGCGTCAGCTGTTGTTTGGCTGCTTTGCATGGCAATGCTATGGGAAATTAAATGTTTAATAACTTTTTTTCTAGACCAACGATTTTGATCAAACTTGTTGGTCGTGATCATGTCATCCATATGTATGTATGTGCCAAAGCACAAGTCTCTAGTATTTGATATACGGGAGTTACAAATTTGAGGCGAAGGGGGCGTGGCACCCAAAATTTAACAAAAACCGAAATTGCGTAAGGCTTACATAACACTAAATGCAAAATTTGAAGACTCTAGCTAGAAAGATGATTTAGATAGAATTTTATAGCTTAATTTAGATTTTCGTTTTTAATCGATAACAATAAAACGATAACAGTTATCGAATTTCTGAAACAAACTCGATCTTTTCGTGCTATACAGGAACCTACATAAAAAATTTCAAGTCTCTAGCTCTTGTAGGTTCTGAGAACGACGCGTTCATACATACGGACAGACGGACGGACGGACAGACGGACGGACAGACGGACATGGCTATATCAACTCGGCTTGTCATCCTGATCAAGAATATATATACTTTATGGGGTCTGCCACGCCTCCTTCTGCCTGTTACATACATTTCAACAAAAACATTATACCCTGATTTCCCATTTTCAATGGGTTCAGGGTATAAAAAGCAAGTATTTAGACCACGTCATGTGCCCAACTTGCCTCGATTTCTGGGAATAAAGTATCGGCTATGACTGTTTGGCGCACTTTAAATAAGTCTGACCATATTGTCCGAAGTGTGCTCAAGAAGGTACCTCATTAAACTTTAAAACACAAGGCTGCCAGGATCGAGTTCGCGCTTAGGAACTTAGATTCAAATTGGGACTCCGTAAGAAAAAAGTTACATCGCTGCCATGCATATGTACTATTGTTTTTTATTTTAAAAGGTATTTTTTTCTGATGAGAAAAAATTTAATTTGGACGGACCAGATGGATATCGTCATTACTGGCGTGATTTGAGAAAAGATCCTCTATGTTTTTCAAAGCGGAACTTAAGCGGCGGATCAGTAATGGTGTGGGGACTTTTTTCTTACGGAAAAAGTAACGGTGCATTTCAACGCATAGCTAAAAATAGCAAACAATGGTTCTTCATCGCTGTCTATGCTTTGCTCTTTCATTCCTTATACTTGGTTTTCTTAAATTTTGAGTAAATTTTTTACAAGCAAAAAAACTCAAAATTTTGATGTGTCTTATCATTGTAAGCGCTGTAGTTATTTACATTTCAGAGTCCCATTAAACACATTTATATATTTTAGAATTGAGTATTTCTACAGAATGCATAAGCGTTTAGCCCATTTAACGCAAGCCACAATTATTTCATAAAATAAATTCAAAATAAGTTGCACTCATGAATGAGCATTTCCTTTTTATATGTACATACATACAGTGGTGCTCATAGACTTAAGCCACTGCCACTACCATAAACTGTTTTTTCAATAACTTTTTTTAACATATTTTTTTTCCACCTGAAATTTTTACATATTGCAAGATTATTATTTAAGCAGCTGATCACAGTAAAAAATACCGAGTAGGAAGTCAGGGGTTGCCAAAAAATTGACTAAATGTCAAAAAGGAGAATTGCGCTCTGCTCATATACTTAAGCCACCTTGAGCTAAAATCGTCAAACTTGTGTTTTTTTCGGGGAAATTTGTGCTAGTTAGTTTCTAAACTAAAATATTGAATACTAAATACATTTTCCAAAAACAATTTGACCGCTATGGCTTAAAAAATACAAATCCGGCCGAAAGAAAGCTAATATGGGAATATTTCGAAAAAAAAAACACAAATATTCTACAAAATTTGTAAGACTTTACATTTTTCACGTGGTTTATGGTTCATGTCATTGTATTTTATAAGAAACATGGAACCTGGGAAAATATTCCACGTGAAAAGCCCTGAAAAAACACTTTAAACGACGATAGACGGATTGCCAAAATCGGTAAAGCCGATCCGTTCTGGACTTCGACGCAAATCAGAGGTCAAATGGTGGCAGATTATGGCGTAAATGTGTCAGCTAAGACCATAAGAAGACTTCAAAATGAATTCGGGCTATATGGACGCATTGCCAAAAAAAACCCATTGCTGTCCATTAAAAATGTTAAAAAGCGCCTTTAATTCGCCACAGAGCATATTCAAAAAGGTCCCAATTTTTAGAGCACGATTGTTTGGAGCGACCAATCCAAGTTTAATGTCTTCGGGAGTGATGGTAAACCATATGTACGACGTCCTCCCACCAATCAATTGGACCCCAAATACCCGAAGAAGACCGTTAAACATGGTGGCGCTTCGATTATGATCTGGGGCTGTTTCACCTCATCGGGCGTAGGTCCCCTAGTGAAGATAGAAGGCAATATGAACGACGAAATGTACAGGGACATCCTTATTAACAATTTATCTGGAGGATATGCCGATAATTTGCCACTTGCCTGGATATTTCAACAGGACAACGACCCGAAGCACTGCAGCAATATAGTCAAGTCGTGGCTTAACCAAGAGACAATCAATGTTTTGCAATAGTCACCGCAGAGACCCCACTTGAACTCTATATAGAACTTGTGGGGAATTCTTAAACAAGTCGTTGACAAAAAAAAAACAGCAAATAAAAACGATTTTAGGCGAATTTAGCTAGAAGAGAGGAAGAAAATCACCCCCCTCTACAGTGCGCACGTCTTGTGGATTTAGTGCCAAAGCGTTGATCCACGTTCTTAAGCGGAAAGGTCATTCCGCTCAATATTAAAGTAAATTTATTAAAAGTATAAGAAATATTAGGCAAATTTTATCTTTTTTTTTAAGTATGTGAGCAGGACATTTTGGAGATTGTCTCACATTTTTTTAAGTTTTTCGTTGAATATATATTTTTATAACTTGGTTATTCTTCCATTAGAACACTGATATATAGAACTAATTTGACACAAAAAATTGGAGCTGTGATATAACTTTTCTTAATTTTCGTTAAAATTCTTGGTTGAAGTCTTGTGGCTTAAGTCTATGAACACCACTGTATATAGTAAGCAACACACACACATAGATGCACGCATAAGCGCACATTCAGCTAACTGGCTTTTTGACTCGACAACTTCGCTCAGTCTGCAAGGCCCCAATAATGTGAGATATTATATGTATAACTTTTTTCGTAGACGAACGATTTTGATCAAATTTGTTGGGCGTGATCATGTCATTCATATGTGTATGTGCACAAGTTTCTAGTCCTTGAAATACGCGTTTTACCAATTTGAGTCGACGGCGGCGGAACGAAATTGTATAAGACTCACATAACACTAAATGCAAAATTTGAAGACTCTAGCTATATAGATGAATTAGATAGAATTTTATGATTGAATTTATGTTTTCGTTTTTAATCGATAACATTACAAACTATGACAGTTATGGATCATTTGAAACAAACTCGATCTTTTCGTGCTACACACGAACATCCAAAAAATTTGAAGTCTCTAGCTCTTACCCATTTTCAATGGGTTCAGGGTATAAAACACAATCCAAAAACATTGCCAAAAGATACTCTTAAAGAAGGTTAATGACATATGTAGATATGTGCATATATATATATATATATATATATATATATATATATATATATATATATATATATATATATATATATATATATATATATATATATATATATACCGTTAACATTAAAATTCTCAAATATGAAGACTTTTTCCAATTGTCTGTTGCACGAAAAACACACAAATAATGCTTCAAGATAAAAGGAAAACAACACAAGCTTCAACTCAAAAGCCACTGGTGCGAATGAGATGAATATAATATGTACAGATTGTACGATACACGCATACATAAATATGAGTATTTGAAGAAATGTGTTTATGTATGTACATATGTACTTACATTATATGAATTGTGCGGAAGAAATGCAAATAAAATGAAGTACACAAAAATATATATGTACTTATATATATATATATATATATATATATATATATATATATATATATATATATATATATATATATATATATATATATATATATATATATATATATATATATATATATATATATATATATATATATATATATATATATATATATATATATATATATATATATATATATATCTGCATTTGACATTAACAATATCAGGTTTGCCACGTTATTATTAAAATTTCACATTATTTCAACAAGAATGGCCCTAGGCCGCCATTGCAATTGTAAATGCTACTATATCTTTCTTTGAGCGAATACACAAACATACACACTGAAGTACAGACTAGCCGTTGTTTTTCTTTATCACGCATGCATGCACGAAAGATCCTTTGACCATTAAATGGAATGATAAGAACATTTCCGGAACCAGTAATTAAACGAATTCATTGCATATTCAGTGTCATGGCTTAACAAATCTTTTTAGAATCCTTTGAAGTGCATTTCTACTTACATTTTGGTTTTGAAAATTCGATCTATTTTGGTTGCCGCCACGATTACGGCTACGATTTCCACCTCCGCCAAATCCACCCTTGTTGCCAAAGTTCTTATTTTGATTCTGACTGCCGCCCGCACCGCCACCACCATTCTGATTGTTAGGGCCAAAACGTTGGCGTTTCTCTGCTGGACCACCATCTGTGGCGCCATCAATTTGCTTCTGTGGGCCGTGTTTTCCGATATTCTTATTGGGTTGATTATTAGTTCTTCCTTGACGCTGCGGTAGAGGTGCTGAATTGTTAGAATTATCCATTTTTGCAGATATTTCCATTACAATATGTAAGAAAGTGATGCACAACCCCAATTACACAACCGTCCAGCTCTGTATAGAAACTGAAGCGTAATGAAACGACTCTAATTGTGGAATCGAAACAGTTCTGTACCTGTCAAGGTTGATCATAGACTTATCGATATATACTAGCGATGTCACACGCACGCATTATTCCATTTAGAGCGATAATAAAATAAAAAAGATTGAAGAGAATTTTTGTTTTTGTAATCAGAAAAAGCTTGTCTGACTTAAAAGTACACAGATTATACATCGATACTTAAGACTTTATTTAATTTAAACTTGGAGTTGATATACAAAAATTGATATTTTGGAATTTCGATATGCAAAAAATAATTGTTTTTGCAGTGGGATGTCCAGCACTCTTAGGCAATCTGTGTAAAACAATCAAATGTGCATATATAGATAATTAAAAATATATTCATTTTAGTTTAGTTTACCAATATCATAAAATCCCCTTTTCATGTACTTAAGGAAAACTTCGATTGGCAAATTTAAAAGTTTTCGACGAAACCCTTCTAGTAGTGCCAAAGTTGCGCATGTCAGAGCTTTCAACTGTAAAACGTTAATGAGTTATAGAGCTACAAATATAAATAAATAGAAGACTTACGGTTGCAAATACAACATAATAGACAAGAGTTGTTGGAAAAAGGAAGAGTATTGCAGAAAAAAATATGGTTGCGAGATATAGCTGGCGATTCATATAGTTGTGGGCTTCAATTCTATCTAAATTATAAGAAATATATATTAAAATATATATTTTGACACATTTTGTCATGGCTTACTTCTTAAGATATTATAGCGATTTCCTCGTACTACTTGCCATAAAACTGCAAGTCCCTTAACTTCCACATTATTTAAACTGTAGGTAGATTGTACGTTTAGCTGACATATTTGAAATAGGCAGATGCTTAGCACTTACACTTTGGTATAAACATAAAAGCAATGAGCATGTAAGCCAACTATTGAGATTAGATCTGCAAGGAGAGCGATTTGATACGTAAATCCTAAGCATCCAAAAGCTCCAATGGCAAGAAACACCTGACGCACAACTGGTTCAATTAAATCTAAAATACAATTTGAAAGTCAATATTGAAAGCCTCAACATACATGTCGATACTTACCCAAAAAGGTTGACCACAGTTCAATATGGTATTTAAAACAATCGAGGAAAAAATTGTTGAGATGGATGTTGAGCTTCAGGCCAATGGGACTGCCTTCCAAAACTTTCAATAGGCTATATAGCTGCTGTATGATAATCTGTAAATAATGAAGAATTTCGGAACCTAATTCATCCAATTGAATTTGTCAAACTTACATGAGAGATTTGAATGAGGAAATCACCTGGATGTGAGACAAGCATAAACAATATCAGCATCAATATAATACCCAATGCTCGATCTATCATGATATTAGTTAATCTATAGCTAATTTTAAAAAACAATAAGTTAAGAAATGTTGATTAAATATTATTCAGATATTTTACCCAGATGCGTATATAGTTTGCCATTCCTTATAATGCTTATAGATGACTGTATGGGTTATAATACTGTTTACGAATGCGTTTCCAACAATATATTTAAATAGGTGCATTGGAATATTTGCCAGTAAATATATTGTTTGATTGCCACAGAAGAATAAATCTTTAGAGTTGCGTAATTGATTTGGAGTGGGTTGGACTAACTGGGCCAACATATAGAAATCGCACTCTTCATTAACATGACTCTCCCTTGTCCAATGGCTGAGAGTGTTTTGCTCTTTGATAACAAGACTGCGTATCGTTTTTTTATCATAGAGAATCAACTTGATGTTGGTGAGGCTGTCAGGTGTGATGCCAGTAAACATGAGTCGAATGTTTGGCGAATCGTTTGTGTATGTAAAGCATAAGCTCATGTCATGCGATCGGCAATAAGTGCTATCTGCGTAGGAGTCATTGCACAGAATTGATCCTAAGAATCGCATTTTATGTGTGGCCAGGTCGATGTTATTGCTGTTTGCATCGACTACATAGTAGACGACGACATTGTCCTCGCTAATGTGCAGCTGTCCGTATAAATTGCAGGTACGTTTTTGATAAAAGTATTCAGTGGGTAAGAATATCTTTATGCTCATATTTTGTAATTAAACCGGCATTTGCCGAACTCGTACTACGGAACAAAACAAAACAAAACGATATGAATAACTTCATGTATTCTTTCGATAGCGCTTTACCATTAGGGCATATCGATATATTTCGAGATGTTAGATGTCCACGCACCCCTGATGTATGTTTGTGTTTCGATTCACCATTTCAGATTATTCATTTTTCACGTGTTCTGTTTTAAATCGTTTCGCAGATATTTATTGACATACACATTCGCATTTTAAAGGGATACATATTTCATCGGCTTTTGTTTTATAGTTAAAATTTTTTTTCGTGTAAAAAGTTTTTGTGCAAATTTTATAATGGGATATGATGGTAAGTTGAAGTTTTGTAAGGTGGTGTCCATGACTAAATACATACATACATATGTTTAAATGTGCTTAAGTTCAGGCTTCGGCTAATTCACACATACATGCATGTACTAATATAAGTTTACATAAATAGAATAGGCAAATGTATTAATGCTTGCCAATTTAGATTGTACATGTGTACTTGCTATAATGTTAGAGACTGTTTGTTTGAAAGTGATTAAATTAATTTCTCATTTATCGTTATTTTGCTTTCTTACCGGCCGACATATTGGGCTCTTTAATGTACATACATACATATGTACATATAAATACATGTGTGTGTGTGTGTGTAAGTGATACATTTTCGTTATTGTTATCCTTGATCGTTGATTATGCGAGCAAACTCAACAATGTGTACAGAAGTATGTATATGCGTGCTCGTCATTGATGCGACATGGCATACCTTTTTTCCCACAAAAATAATGGCGTACAGTGGGACAATTTTCACCATATGTAAATATAAACGCATATGAAAATGTGAATGCAATGAGGGGATGTATACATGAATGTATCTGTGTATGTACCATGTGGAAACCGCTTGAGTGTACAACACACTATTAAATGCTTCTTTTTATATGTATGAATTGAAAAACTATTAAAACATGGATTATCGCCGTCTATGTGTATACATATTTGTACGAACGCGTACAGTACATGCAAGAATTAAACGTACGCCAAGAGTTGGATATTCACAGATAAATTGGTGCTATATGGTATTTGAGCCGGTACCTTTGATATAAAAGAATTGCAGTACGAAATTCAAATAGAATATACATGTGTACATATATAAAAAATCTTAATCTTTAACTAATACTTGCTTATCTCACCCAAACCGCAGACTAAGAATTTAAGGAATAATTTTATAAAACTATATCTTGGTATTGAATATCCATATTAAAATTAATTAGTAACTATCTTACACCTTACAAAAATCTCATTCATCGCAATATGGCTTTTCCTTCTCGTTCACTAATGGAACTTTTTATTATTTATCACTTTTAATTTAAAGCCATTTGATCAGACTTGTGCATCTGAGATCTTAAACTCAAAATTGCGTTAATCTTTTTGAACTAGTACACAAATATATATATTTTCAATTTCAAATGCTTTACTTGAATAGATCGTGACCGTGATCGCGACAGACGCCGCCATCGTTCCCGATCTCGTGACCGCCATCGTGACCGGTCTAGGGACCGTCGTCATCATCGGAACTCGCGTCGCAAGCCGTCATTGTATTGGGATGTGCCTCCACCTGGGTTCGAGCATATAACACCAATGCAGTACAAAGCGATGCAGGCGTCGGGTCAAATCCCGGCCAGCGTTGTCCCAGATACGCCGCAAACAGCTGTGCCCGTGGTGGGGTCAACTATAACTCGTCAGGCGCGTCGCTTGTATGTGGGCAACATTCCGTTCGGTGTCACCGAGGAGGAAATGATGGAGTTTTTCAATCAACAAATGCATTTAGTTGGTTTAGCACAAGCCGCCGGCAGCCCAGTGTTGGCATGCCAAATTAATTTGGACAAAAACTTCGCATTTCTCGAGTTCAGATCTATAGATGAGACCACCCAGGCTATGGCTTTTGATGGCATCAATTTGAAAGGACAAGACCTCAAAATAAGGCGCCCACACGATTATCAACCTATGCCCGGCATCACGGATACTCCGGCAGTAAAGCCCGCTGTTGGTAAGTAAAATCGGCTAACAACTGTATCAGTAATACAGCTAATACGACTAATTATCTATATATAATAGTGTCAAGTGGAGTCATCTCAACAGTGGTACCTGATTCACCACACAAAATTTTTATAGGTGGTCTGCCTAATTATTTAAATGATGAACAGGTAATGAAAGACTTGTACATACTAAACAGAAAGCATTGCTAGGGAACACTGAAATATATGTATATATAGGGGAACATATTTCAAATCGAAATCATATTTCAGGCACACATGTTCCAGATAGATTGTGTGCATTATATAAGAGATTAGGAATCAATCTACGTAAACACACTTAAATACAGGCCCCATTCATAAAAAAGCAGCCGTTTCCTTACTCTCATATAGGCGCAAAATAGCAGAATATACTGCCACACTCTCTCTATCTTTCTTTTTCTGTATTACTATATAAATATCCAGTGTTCGCATCCAATCCTTGATGCTCACATGCATATAATCAGCATATAGCATGCAAAATAAAATAAATAATCTGAGCAAGAGTGGGCTTAACTAGAATGATATAAATTTATTTGTTAGTTAAATCTTTTAGAGGTGAAGACTGGTCCAACATAAGGTGCGCTAAATAAGTCTCTGGGACACCCTGTTAAGTACTATAAAAAGCAGAGCTTGCAAATAACAGTTGAGCGTTTTTTCGTCACGCTCAAAGTCAGAGCAGGAGCGAAAATCATAAAATATTCCGCTCTCGCTCTGAGCAAGAGCGACTTTTTCTTGTCTGAATCGGTCTTCGCATGAGGGTTGTTTTTTGGGTTTTTTGCCTCGATCATTGCTGAACATCTGTTCGCGAGCGAACATTTTTCTGGTCGCGAGCTGAGCCTCAGTAAGTGAGCAAATGACTAAAAAAGTCAATGCAAAAGGTCTTTTGGCACTCTTACATTAATTTGCCTTGTTGGAAAAAAATGATTTTTTTTTGGTATTAAGATGTTATTTAACTAATTCTAAACTTATACTGCCTATTGTTATGATAAATAACAAATAATACATTTAAATTGACTGCGTTTATTGAACTTCGCCGTTCATTTAATATGAAATGCAGGGCTAAAAATAAGTTGCCGGTTAGAACTACCTGTGCAAGCGAATTTAAATGTGGCAGTTTAAGCTTGATATCATTAAAAAATTAAAATATTTAGTAAATGTAAGATACAAACTTGCGACGCAAGAATATTATTAATACCATACACAAAGTACGTTTGCATCGCACATGAACATGCATCAGTCGCCCAAAGACCTTTTTCTTAATTTTACTCAAGCGTTCGCTCGCGGTCTGACCGAAACAAATGAGAAACGAGCGCGAGCGAAGGCGAAGACCCGTTGTTTTCGCTCGCTCGCGAGAATTTTCGTCAAATACTCAGTGAAAACTGTTATTCGAAGACCACGCAAAATGCTCAACTGTTATTTGCAAGCTCTGATAAAAAGTGAACAGATCAATATATTTAAAAAAGACAAAATTGCTGTTTAAACTTGATAAAAAATATCAATCTACTTTAATTTAAGTCAATAAAAAAAAAAACTTCGTTAATATAAAAAAAGTAAGAAAACTCTAGTCGGGGGTCCCGACTAGGAGATACCCTAAACCCCGCGCTATCTGCGTTTTTTAAAATACTGCATAATTAGCATTTCGTATAAACGCACAGAAAACTAAATTCAATTCATTTTCAATAGCCAATAGCGCCATCTATGGTTCGATAGAATAGTGCCATCCCTGATTTGATTTATTGAACAGCTGATAATTAGCAAATCATAGCGCCATCTATTGGAAATATGTACACTAAAACTTGCGGGTTTTAGAATTCGCTAGATGCACGCAGCTCAATGTGTATGTGTGTATGTGTGCACATGTATAAGAAAACAATTTGTTTTGCGTTGCTGGTCACGTGTTTGGCCGATTGGCCAAATGTTTTGTTTAATAACTTCTGCGCGAATTAATGGATTTGAATGAAAATTTCAGCTTATGTTCATCATATTTTATTAAATTTTTTCCAATTTTTAAAAATTTAAACCCATTCATTTACTGGCTTTGAGTGCAACTAACCTCAATTTAAATATTTGGGGAAATTTGGAGCCGGTATCCAAAATTTAACAAAAATCAAAATTAGATAAAATAAATATAAAACTCACAAAAAAAAATGGGGACTCTAGCTATAAAGACGTGGGAGATGTAATTTTATAACTAACATTCGATAATGTTTTTAATCGATAACATTAAAACTAAAATAGTTATCGACTTTTTTTTAACAAACTCGATCTTTTCGTGCTATTCACGGACCTACATAAAGTCTCTAGCTCTTATAGGTTCTGAGAACGACGCGTTCATACATACGGACAGACGGACGGACGGACAGACGGACATAGCTATATCAACTCGGCTTGTCACCCTGATCAAGAATATATATACTTTATGGGGTCTCCCACTCCTCCTTCTGCCTGTTACATACATTTTCAACAAAAACATTATACCCCGAATTCCCATTGTCAATGGGTTCAGGGTATAAAAATTATACAACATACATATTTTCAAACGAAATAAGTCTCTGGGGCAGTTGCATAATATCTAACTTAAAACTTGAAATATAGGCAAACCATAATAGAATTTTTTTTAAAAACAAATTAATTCTGTTTAGATGGGCTGATTATCCTGCTGAAAATCGAATCAGCAACATAATTATCCACTTTAAAAGGCATTAAAACATATTCCTACTAGTAATTTGAGCATTCATTCTATGCGTTATAAAACATATTGATGTTTTCATTATATACGAACACACCCCATACCATTAAGGACTTTCCGTGAGTGTTTCTGGGCCCGTGAACATTTTTTTGAGTTCGCATGTCGAGATAATAATACCGGTAGCCATCACAATCGTCTAAATTGAGCTTTTTCTCATCGCTAAATATTAAATTTGCCACTCAGTATCCCAAAATTTGTGTCTTTGGCAGTAGCTCCTGTTTGAGAAATATTTTTTCATATGAAACATTTTCCGATCTCTTCAAGATTTGCTGCACACATATCTTAGATGTTGGCAGAGGGAAATTAATCCATACTTGAGATGCACTGATAGTTTTATGACCTCTAAATTTTTGTTCGTCTTTTGACCCGGTTGTCAATTAATGGTGGGCGACCAGAATAAAGCTTTTATTAAAATAATTTTTTGGGTCTTTGGGTTTATATTCTACAGTATTCTTATTTGTAGCAACAATTTCTGTAATATTGGAAATTTACATGCTAATATCAAGTAGCTTCACAACTCTGCCACGCGCTTTAAACAATTTAACAGGCGAAGTTCAACAATTCTTTATACAAAAAAAAAAAAATTAATTGGAAATATTAATTTCAATTAATAAAATATTAATTTAAACTAAACTCATTTATTTTTATTTATTTTAATAGTAAAAACAAAATTCCGTCCTAAAAGTTTAAATAGCACGATGTTTTCCAGACACAAATTAAAGAAAAGTTGTTTGTCCAAGTTACTTATTTTGTTCGTAAAACTCAACATAAGGTTATAAAAATAAACATAACGGGAAAACCTTACGGTACTTTAAAAAAATGATTTTTAAAAATTTTTGCATAGTGCTCAAGCACTTTTTAACCGAAATATAAAAAAAGAAGTAAGAAAACTCTAGTCGAGACCGCTCGACTTGGGGATACCCTGAACCGCTATTCCGTGCATATTCTCCATTTCTTTTATATATATATGTACATATATGTATGTTCATTAGCAACACATACACACGCACATGTGCACGTACACACAAAAGCAAGTCGCTGCGTCAGCTGTGCTTGGGCTGCTATTTGAATGCCAATTTTGTGGGAAATTAAATGTTTAATAACTTTTTTCTATTCGAACGATTTTGATCAAACTAGTTGGGCGTGATCGTGTCATTCATATGTGTGTATTTGCCAAAGCACAAGTCTCTTGTATTTGAAACACGTGTTTTGTAAATTTCAGGTGAAGGGGGGCGTAGCACCCGAAAACCGAAATTGTGTAGGGCTTAACACTAAATGCAAAATTAAAAGACTCTAGCTAGAAAGATGAATAAGATAGAGTTTTATAACTGAATTTAGGGTTTCGGTTTTAATCGATAACAATAAAATGAAAATAGTTATTTTGAAGTCTCTAGCTCTTGTAGGTTCTGAGATCGACGCGTTCATACATACGGGCAAACGGATATAAACTCGGATTGTCTCCCTGATCAAGAATATATATACTTTATGGGGTATTACATACATTTCAACAAAACCATTATACCCCGATTTCCAATTTACAATGGGTTCAGGGTATAAAAAGAATCAAACGAAAATTTAAATTTTTGTGGAAAATACAATGTGATTAGTCTATGTCCCAGAGACTTATTTCGCACCCCTTATATAGTATTAGTCAAAGATAATATGGGTTGTGTGTATTATTTTATATATTCTTAATAAATTGCAACTTCATTAAATTTGCTACAATTGTTGTTAAGCTGGTCGTTGTCAGACAGGCAAGCAGACGTATTTTATATATGATTTACTATATTGCAGGTGAAAGAATTATTGCTATCATTTGGTAAGCTAAGAGCGTTTAACCTCGTTAAGGACGCAGCCACTGGCTTGAGTAAGGGTTATGCCTTTTGTGAATACGTTGATCTAAGCATTACTGATCAGGTAAGCTAAAGAACTACTTCGAAAACTTCATTAACCAACTAATATATTGCTCTTAAGTCAATTGCTGGATTAAATGGTATGCAGCTAGGAGATAAGAAACTTATCGTTCAACGTGCCAGTGTGGGTGCCAAAAATGCTCAGAATGCTGCTAATACAAGCCAGTCGGTGATGTTGCAAGTGCCTGGCTTGTCGACGGTAGTGACATCCGGTCCACCTACTGAGGTTCTTTGCTTATTGAACATGGTCACTCCCGATGAGCTGCGCGATGAAGAGGAATATGAAGATATATTAGAGGACATTAAAGAGGAGTGCACTAAATATGGTGTCGTTCGCAGCGTTGAGATACCGCGTCCGATTGAGGGCGTGGAAGTTCCTGGTTGCGGCAAAGTATTTGTTGAATTTAACTCGGTACTCGATTGTCAAAAGGCTCAACAGGCTTTGACGGGACGTAAGTTTAGCGATCGCGTTGTTGTGACATCATACTTTGATCCTGACAAATATCATAGACGCGAATTTTAGATCAAGTTTCTACGTATTTCACACATTCACCAATTTGTCCAATAAAATGAGAAAGCAACTAACAAATAAAAAAAAAAGAAATAATAAAATACCAATTCAAGAATTTTATCAAATACCATTATTTTTTCCTTTCTGAAGTATTTTCAATGACCGACCGACATATTTTGAAAAGTGTGATCGTTCGATTTAAAGCTCAACAATATTATATATCACTTACGCCGTAAAATTTTTATTTGGCTTTGACGAATAAAAAAAAAACGGTACATTTTGTATACATAAAAATATGTTTACATATAGATATAACATTTATAACTGTATTAACTTACAATTTCCAATTTGTATTCCAATATATAATATACGACAATAACTTAAAACAGAAACAGTTAAAAAGAGGGAAGCATAGCATGTTTTGTTATGTGCGAAATGCAACGGCGACATGATAACTACACTAATAAATGCTGTGAATTTAATATGATCTCAAATATGGAATTTTCTCAATGCGCTACTTCGTTTATAATATGAAGTTGACGATGTCACTGTCAACAGCAGCTGTTTTTGTGATGCCGATTGACAATATTCTCGAGATCTGTTTTTTTTTCGGGATGGTTATCATTGTTTATGGGAAGACTTTGGATTCATATGCTACGTTTATATGCACAGCCTATTTCACAAACATGAAGTTGACTTTCTCTTACAAATAGAAAGTCAACTTCACGTTTCCTTTACAAATAGAAAGTCACCTTCATGTTTGTACGTCAAGAAGAGAACATAATACTGATAAGTTAAACGAAATGCATATTGATATAATATTTAAAAATTAAATAATTTTTTTGTTTGTATTGATATGCATATGCATATTTTTGGGTTCATCGTTATTCCTTGGTTTAAATCATTGTATATTGTGTTTGTATCGCTTTGTATCAAATAAACGCAAACGATTTCAGAACTCCATTGATGCAATTCTCGGTTAATTAGGTTATAAAATCTTTTAAATTATAAGTAATACCGCAATATCAAACAAGTAAGAAAACTCTAGTCAAGACCGCTCGGCTAGGGGATACACGGAACCCTGCGAAGAACCGCGATAATATGTATGTAGCAAGCAACGCATACACACACACAGACGCACGCACAAGCACACAATCTGCTAACTGTGCATTATGCCTCATCAGCTTCACTGCTGCTGCTGCAAGAGGCCGATAATATGAGATATTAAATGTTTAATAACTTTTTTTCTAGACGAACGATTTTGATCAAATTTGTTGGGCGTGATCATGACATTCATATGTGTGTATGTGCTAGATCTCTAGATCTTATATCTTCTGAGATCGACGCGTTCAAACATACGGACAGACAAGCAGACGGACAGGGCTAAATCGACTCGGCTTCTCTCCCTGATCAAGAAAATATATACTTTATGGGGTCTGCCACGCCTCCTTCTGCCTGTTACATACATTTTCACAAAACCATTATACCCTGATTTTCCATTTTCAATGGGTTCAGGGTATAACAAGTAAGAAAACTCTAATCGAGACCGCTCGACTAGGGTATACCCTGAACCCTTCGAAGAACCGCTATTCCGTGCATTCTCCGTTTCTTTTATATATGTACATATGATAATGTATGTTCATTACAACTTGTAATTTACAAGCAACACATACACACACACAGGCGAACGCACACACAAGCGCAAGTCGCTGCGTCAGCTGTTCTTTGGCTGCTATTTGGGTGCTAATTGTATGGGAAATAAAATGGTTAATAAC
Source organism: Drosophila mercatorum (assembly GCA_961210405.1). Classification (NCBI taxonomy): domain Eukaryota; kingdom Metazoa; phylum Arthropoda; class Insecta; order Diptera; family Drosophilidae; genus Drosophila; species Drosophila mercatorum. Next base: position 892,849 of record CAUIUS010000010.1, read on the forward strand.
TTCTTTTCTAGAGCAACGATTTTGATCAAACTTGTTGGGCGTGACCATGTCATTTGAGGCGAAGGGGGCGTGGCGCCTAAAATTTAATAAAAACCGAAATTGCGTAAGGCTTACATAACACTAAATACAAAATTTGAAGACTAGCTAGAAAGATGAATTAGATAGAATTTTATAGCTGAACTTAGATTTGAATCTATAACACTAAAACGATAACAGTTATCGAATTTCTGAAACAAACTCGATATGCGCGGCCTATACAGGGACCTACAAAAAAAAGTGAAGTCTCTAGCTAATGTAAGTTCTGAGATCCACACGTTCACACATACGGACAGACAGACAGACAGACGGACAGGGCTAAATCGACTCGGCTTCTCTCCCTGATCAAGAAAATATATACTTTATGGGGTCTGCCACGCCTCCTTCTGCCTGTTACATACATTTTCACAAAACCATTATACCCTGATTTTCCATTTTCAATGGGTTCAGGGTATAACAAGTAAGAAAACTCTAATCGAGACCGCTCGACTAGGGTATACCCTGAACCCTTCGAAGAACCGCTATTCCGTGCATTCTCCGTTTCTTTTATATATGTACATATGATAATGTATGTTCATTACAACTTGTAATTTACAAGCAACACATACACACACACAGGCGAACGCACACACAAGCGCAAGTCGCTGCGTCAGCTGTTCTTTGGCTGCTATTTGGGTGCTAATTGTATGGGAAATAAAATGGTTAATAACTTCTTTTCTAGAGCAACGATTTTGATCAAACTTGTTGGGCGTGACCATGTCATTTGAGGCGAAGGGGGCGTGGCGCCTAAAATTTAATAAAAACCGAAATTGCGTAAGGCTTACATAACACTAAATACAAAATTTGAAGACTAGCTAGAAAGATGAATTAGATAGAATTTTATAGCTGAACTTAGATTTGAATCTATAACACTAAAACGATAACAGTTATCGAATTTCTGAAACAAACTCGATATGCGCGGCCTATACAGGGACCTACAAAAAAAAGTGAAGCCTCTAGCTAATGTAAGTTCTGAGATCCACACGTTCACACATACGGACAGACAGACAGACAGACGGACAGGGCTAAATCGACTCGGCTTGTCTCCCTGATCAAGAATATATATACTTTATGGGGTCTGCCACGCCTAAGAAAACTCTAGTCGAGACCGCTCGACTAGGGTATACCCTGAACCCTGCGAAGAACCGCTCTTCCAAGCATTCTTCGTTTCTTTGATATACACATGCATATGTACGTTCATTACAAGCAAAACATACACACACACATACACAGGCGCACGTACACACAAGCGCAAGCCGGTGCGTCAGCTGCTGTTTGGCTGCTTTGCATGGCAATGTTATGGGAAATTAAATGTTTAATAACTTTTTTTCTAGACGAACGATTTTGATCAAACTTGTGGGGCGTGATCATGTCATTCATATGTGTGTATGTGCCAAAGCACAAGTTTCTATTATTTGAAATACGGGACTTACAAATTTGAGGCGAAATTGTATAAGGCATAACACCAAATGCAAAATTTGGGGACTCTAGCTATAAAGACGAATTATATAGAATTATACAACTGAGCATCGATTTCGTTTTTAATCGATAACATTAAATTAAGACAGTTATCGATTTTTTTAACTAAATCGATCTTTTCGTGCTATACAGGAACCTACATAAAAAATTTCAAGTCTCTAGCTCTTATAGGTTCCGAGATCGACGCGTTCATACATACGGACAGACGGATATGGATATATTAACTCGGCTTGAATAATATACATATATACTTTATGCGGTCTGCCACGCCTCGTTCTGATAGTTACATACATTTCAACAAAAACATTATACCCTGATTTCCCATTTTCAATGGGTTCAGGGTATAAAAATCAGAAAAGGGTATGAGTTTTAAAATTAAAGTCATTCAATTTCTTAAGATATTCTTCTTTTGATTTAAAAATGACTAAACACTCTTACAATAGAATAACTTTTCCCTCACAAATGACTCTCACCGATTTATCTACTATTGATATCAGTTATGATATTTGTAAGCTTACGTTATATAAGGAAACTTCTGATAAGATAAAGAATGACAATCACAATCACTTCTTGGCATAAACGTTTTGGAAAGGAATGCGAATACGAATACGTGCAGAATGTAGCTTTGTTAAGTCGTAATGAAAAGCTGCGTTAGATATGTATGCGGTTTGGTAACGTGTAGGTAGGATATGCATTGGTTTTGCTATGATTTGCTCTGATATGTATTGCAATATTTACAATGTACATTTTTTATACTAATACTTATGGATGTGCTCTACGTTATTGTACTAATTAGACGCACGATTTGAAATGTCTATATTGACTAAAAGCGAAGATAGCTCCAGCTCTTCGCTGAATTTGTTGCGCAGGATCACGCTTCGATAGCCTTGCCGTACACAGTCCAGAGGATAACAAGCCTGTGCTATGAAATGTGTTTCAGCAAACATATCTTCGTCCTGCACCTCGAAGCGCAGCAACGCAAACTGTGGATTGTGCACTGTGAACTTGAAGGATTCGTTCCAGATAGGATTGAAACCATTCTCATTTACTTTGCTCCGATACTTAACGCCACTGTCAAAGGTAGCGCCAACGATTTCGACCACAATTTGCGGATTATTCGATTTGCCCCCACGAAAAAGATGTCGGGCTGCAATTATGCGAACGCTAACATTTGTTTCGATGAGGCCGTCCGACAGAGGATTGTTGGGATTGAAGTTTTCAGACTTCATAAATGCTGGTTTCAGTATATAGCCGCATTGGCCATTATTTCGAAATTTAGCCATATTGAGTTGCATGGCCTTGTCGCCCGTTTGATAATTCAGCGCAATCATTTGGGAACCAATGTTCCAAAATGGCACCGGGTTAAAGTTTGATGAGTCCAAGCGCTGGCCCTTTGGATATACGCGACTAATTTGATTGCGATGATAAGACAGAAAGAGCGGCATATTGTGTTGGATAAACTGCTTTTCGGCCTTTGTTTCGGGAAAGCTGGACATCTCTTGAAATATCCATGAGTGATCCCGGAATGGTACACTACGAAAATAGATAATCAAGTCGGACATCTCCTTGGCCACGCGGGCAGTGCGCTCCTTTTTACGCCGTTCAGTGGCCAATTGACTAGCAATCAATGCTGCATCCTGTATGGCTTTGATCCACTCATACGCTGTTTCCTGATTATCAAATCCAATTATAAAGGGATTTTGCATTGTTGGCGTTTGGATTTGCAGCTTTATTATAATGCCTGGCTCGTTCGATTCAAACAGAGACGCCACTGCACCATAGATCTCAATTGAATCGGTGCGTCCATCGTTGCCCTCATCATTCACCGAGTTGTAATCTTCAGTGGCAGAATCAATGACCTTTATAGACAAAGTAGAATTGAGATTATGTGTTGCCTGACATGGGGATACACACTCCATATATGTATAAATTCATTTGATAATTTATAACAACTTACCTTAACATAATTAGCCGGCAGATGCTGCTGGATCATGCCACCGTAATCGCCTTTCCACCACATGGAGTTGTTTCTTTGCACATTGGTTATTATCGCGTGCTTTGGAAATGACAGTTCGTCTGGCTTGTCGGCCTTATAGCTATAGAGGGCTTTACATGTGACATATTCCTCCAGATTGGAGCCCATGTAGTTTGATGCGCCAAAGCTATCGTTATGATCGCTATGATCGCCATGAGATTGGACATTCTCTAACAGAGTCTGTCGCAACAGTTCTTGAGAAACGGGATGGACTAGCTTCACATTGCGATATAACGGATTCCTCATATAATAATGAATTAGTGATACCAAAGACTCGAACTGCATCGTATCAATGGCATATAGGCGACCCTCCTGAATGATTCGACAGTGTTTAATTTTCCGATTTATCGTAAAGGATATGACAAACGCATTGACACTCTGAACTGATGGCCGGACCAAAAACGAACCGATATCCAGCTTAATCAGTCCTTGCTCAGCCTGCTCTTTCGTGGTATTTGGATGAAACCAGTCCTGGGTCTCATGCTTCTTTGGCTGTGGCACCGGCTCCTTGAGAATAATCGAAAACTCTGAGCTACGCAGCATATTCTTGCGATAGTACACAATTAAGGAGTACAGCGAATCGAATACAAAATTCTCTACCAGATAATACTTAATCGAGCCATTATCGTGCTTCAGCTTAATACGACAATGGTTGGGTCGATTTCGACGCCAAAATGATAGACTATAATCCCCAACAAAAGTTGCTGACTCACGCACTAAAAACGTTCCATCTCCTAGATGTTTATATTTATCCAGTAGTTGATCAGCCTCTTGTCTGCCACCTAGACAAATTGCAACGAAGAGCTTATATTACAAATATGATATTATAAAACTTTATAAGTTATGGTTAAAAAGGAATTTATAGTCAAGGTTAGAAAAATTCGGAAAGAAACAGATCAGTTGCCTCAAGATAGACAATTATTATTTAAAATTTATGGTAATTATATTTAGGTTTACCTTCCAATTTGCCGTGAAACCAATTTTCACCAAAATGTAATTCATCATTTACCGAAGTATCCTTCTGCTTTTGCTGCATATTGCTATGTAGTGAACAGGAAGAAAGCCCAAAATCGTCATCTTCAGAATTACCGTTGCGACATTCGTTTATTTCTGATGTGTATATAAGCTCCTGTTGGGTGAGGACAAACTGAAAGAGGTTCCATGACTTATCGACCGGATCCTTAAAGTATAGCAGTCCCTTTTTTAAGATTTTCTGCAAATTCTCATTGTCGTCCGTACCGCCCAGCGAAGATCGATGAGTGACGGAAGCAATCGCTCCATTATTAACACCAACTGTAGGTAAGTTAATTGAGCTAACATTTTCATCGAATTGGGGCAACTTTTTGTGCTTTAAAATTATTTTGCGACGTAGCTGATTGGGCGATGGCAAATGGAGCTCATTTCGATCGCAAGGCTGTGTGAGCAGCATATCTCCAAAGACCTGAAATCATTTACACAGCTCAAATATGCAAGTCAATATATCTGTCATCTAATAATCTCACCTCAATTAAGGCATGTGCCATATTCCGTTGTTGTTCCAGGGAGCAGTTCTGTTCGATAGACAGAATAACTGGATACTCAGACGTGGTGAAGGAATGATCCTTAATAGTTTTGATAACATCCATGAACTTTATTTTTGACGTCATTGTATGACCATGGAATATATATGGCAAGTTATCAGGACCATTCCAGCAATCCAGCTCGATGCAACGACAGCCCATGCGCAAGGCACGTGCATACGCCTCGCATGAAGATTCACTCGAAAACTGATCGCCAGTCAAATATGTATTGTGGGACGAGGCTATCCAGTAGGAGGAGAGCGGCTGATTCATATCCATAAAGACGGTATCGTATCTGCTGTCCCACAGATCGTTCTGTTTAGAGAAGAGATAGTCGACAAACTCGGAGATAGTCAAATATGGCTCTTGTACATCGCGCTCCACATCTTGAACGAAATCGCGCATAAATCCCGATATGCTATTCAACTCACAAGAATTATAATCGTGCTGTTCAGTTTGCAGAAATCGTTTAAATTCCATGGGGCGGACAATTTTTTTGTCATCTGAGTAAGTGAACTCCGTGCCACCAAAGATGGCAACAAAGGTGACGGGCAGCAAGAGTTTCTGGTATAGACGCGAGAAATCATCGAATTTCAGATCGTGCTTGCGCCGTATGTCATCTGTAAAGCATTCCATAAATTTGCTAGTGCTCATCTTACAGCTAACGCTGCTGAGGAATGTTTTAAAATCCTTTAAGGTCACTTGAGCACTCTGGTCAGATTTGGTCAAATGCGAATTAACATTCTCGAATGAGTAATATTCGCGTCGCAGCCAGCGATCGATTTGAAGTGGATACGGTGCATTAACAGTATCTTTAACCATATAACGTAATCCTCGTACCCAGTTATCGGCCTCAATATCTGAGAGTGCCACCACCGAGAAGCTTTTCAGCTTGAAGCTATTTCCGTACATGATCACAAAGCATTTGGTACTCTCGAAGCGCTGGCAGTCGTCGGCATGCAGTCGGAACTCCTTGGAATTCTTGCCAATGCGTATCTCGCGTATTTCCCGCAGCTGGATCGTACCCTCGAATTCGGTTCGTGTGTGCGCTGCGACAGTGGACCATAACAGCTGACGAGTCTCCCTGATAAGCATGAGGTGTCGTCGATCGGGGCGTCGTTGTTTTCCATAAAGTTTCGTTACAATTGTTCCACGTTCTAGCATACAAATGGTCTGCTCCATTTCCCCTAACAGAGGCGTATTCATTGCACTAAAGCAACTCATTGTTTCACTTACTTTTTATTCTTTTATTGTTTTTTATTCTTTTATTCTATTTTAACAAAGTGCAGAAAACATTCATAGATGTCTTTTTTTGCAATATGTTGTAATTATATATGTTAAGTACATATGTATGTTTGCGTTGGGTACTTGAAGAGCATTCAACTTATTACGCTATGATTCATTTATTTTTATTGATTCGCGTTGATAGATATTTAGTTAATGGACTTTTTTGTTATTGAATACAGTTGCACTTGTTGAATGTTGGATTCTTCAAAAGATTTATTGCTTGCACTGCAAAAGTATCGATAACAATGTCATCGACATAAGCAACGTATACAACACGGAGGTGAAATTTAACATTGTATATTATCATTTGAGCCTTTATTATTGGTGAAAATTATACAATTTACAATTAGATATATTAAAATATTTATAAATTGAAAAAGCGAAATATTAAAGATTCAGCCTCTAAATAAATGCAAGTAAACAGTAAACAGTAACAAGTAATAGCACATGATTTATACATATGATAAAGAATTAACGGAAACCTAGCATATGTACGTATGTAATGTATATCAATAGATGATAAATATGAAGGCATTATCTTTGGCTATTCACGCTGAAATGCAGGGATGCCAACCCTCCGTCTTTTTACGTAGATCTCTGTATTTTAAAGAACATCTACGTGTCTACGTGGAAAGAGACTGAAACTACGTACTTTAAAAATATGAATTATATAAATAAAATGATCATGTTTATCGGGTTAGCAGCACTAAATTCCGTTTTTAATAATACCTAATTTTGAATTAGTTCTTATTATTAACAGGATTGTGTTCACAAAATATGACGGAGCTAGACCGCGAATCGCGAAGAAAGGGGTACCGCCAGAAGATTTTGGGTGTTGTATTTCTAATGTTAAAAAGGGAAATTCAATTCCGATCTTGACGGAATTTAAACAAAATTTGCTTATTTTGCCACATAGCAGCGCTAATGTTACACGAATCAGAAATAAATTTAATTAAAACTACTAATATAAATAAGTTAAAAACGGACACTATAAAAGGTGTACTGTACACAAAAAGAGGATTAAAGGAAAACTTAGAGCCTTCTGGCAACCACCTAAAATACTTTAATAAAAAAAGGTATACATTTTTGAAAAACTTCTACATTTAAATATTTTATTTTGATAGTTTTTAAATTTAAAAAAAATACATAGATCTAAGTATTTCAGCAAAATGGTGCTACGGAAATACGTAGATTTTGGACACAGCCTACGTAATTTAGAAATTTTGAGTTGGCATCCCTGCTGAAATATTCACCCAAAAAAATCGACAGCTGGCAACACTGACAAATTGTCGGTGCACGGTTAAGTAACACTGTTAACTTAACAGTGAAACGTCACTGTTGCGGAAATTGCGAAAATGAAAATCCACTAATTTTGACGCTGTTATTTCTCTTATATCCAGTTGACAAAATAAAAACGTAAACGGCCGCCAGCTCCTATTATACATAAATATTTTGATATATTGGCATAAATAAGCATTACTCATGGAAAAAATCTAGTCAATTCCGTCTTTTAACCATTTACTCTTAGTATCCACTTTGGGCACATCATTGCTGCTCCCGAATGTCCTCTCAGTTCATACCTTTATCTACTTAGTTTTTTGACTGTAATGAAATAAAATGATGAATTGACCATTCTTATGGTGACTGTTAATAAAATAGGGTACTATATGCTTTATTTCGATTGGTTTGGAGCACTTGTTGGGGTGTGAATTTAAGTGCCCGCCAAACTTCAGCTGGGATAACAGAGCAGAATGGGAAAATGTGACGTCACAAGACGTCTGTTAGTTAACAGCCAAAGTAACGGAACTAGTCTTTGCATAACCTATGGTATCTTTTTACAGTGAACATGTTATATATATTTTTATATATATATATATATATATATATATATATATATATATATATATATATATATATATATATATATATATATATATATATATATATATATATATATATATATATATATATATATATATATATATATAACAGGCGGTTGAAACAACACTTACGTTACGGTCTAAAAAATATGGAAAAGTGAAAATCCATAAGAATTTTTATTTAAAGCCAAAGAGAAAAAGCGCACACGGGTGCATACATTCGTTGGCAGCAGCGTGGCGTAAAAATTATGCTAAAGAGTGTCAAAGCTGCCTTACAATATGCAAAAAGCAAATTCAACTACGCCAGCAGGAGCATTGCCAGCGACCGCAGCATCAGCAGATAGCGTTGCGACGTCAACTGTGGCGCCAGCTTCAGCAACCGTATCCAATGCAAGAAGCAATAGTGCAGAACGTAGCGACTTTGCTGCTCCAGCAGTAAGCTTACAATCCCAGCGTTTAGCTGTGTGTGTGTGTGTGTGTGTGTGTGAGTGCTGTGTGTATGGTTGCTGCACCTTCAAATGCGTGCATATGTGAACTTTTTTGTTTGTTTAGCATGTCGTCACTTGCTAGTTCCCAGTTGTGAGTTTGACTTAATGTTTTTTTTTTTTTACAAATGTCAATCTAGCATTTTTTCATTATATAAATCAATAACAGCACTTGCTAATTGACCTTACCCTGCAGATCGCAATTTGACGCTTACACCCACGCATCACAGAACTTGGGCAATTGTAAGCCCCTGTCCATTTATTTGTGTGCCATTGTAATTTTCCGCTGGAAAGCTGTTCAGCAAACCTGCTTTCCCCCGTTTCACGTGCGTGTTGTGTTTCGCATCTTACGTCCTCCTGGTTTCCTTTTGATCTTTGACTTTTTGCTTGTAGCTTTTTCCACATTTGAGTTTCTGATTTAGCCAATATTTGGTTCTACAGCTGCCTAATCTTTTCGCCTGTGTGCTTGTGTTGATCGTGTGTGCGTGTTCTGCGCTCATTTCACGCTGCTCTCCTGTGTGCGTGTGTTTACGTCGTTTCACTCTCAGTTGCTTATCCAATCAAGTCTCCATACCCCTGACTAGCTTTACCCCACATTTGGTTGTAAAATTTCGGGCTTTATACCCTGAACTCATTGAAAATGGGAAATCAGGGCATCATATTTTTGCGAAAATGTATGTAACAGGCAGAAGGAGGCGTGACAGACCCCATAAAGTATATACATATATTCACGATCAGGGTGGGAAGCCGAGTCGATTTAACCCTGTCCGTCTGTCTGTCCGTATGTCCGTATGTTTGAACGCTTCGATCTCAGTACATATAAGAGGTAGAGACTTAGAGTGTATAGCACGAAAGGATCAAGTTTGTTTCAAATAATCGATAACTGTAATAATTTTAATGTTATCGATCAAACCCCGTTATCGTTACTTAGTTATAAAATTCTAAATAATTCATCTTTATAGCTAGAGTTTTCAGTGTTTTTAGTGTTATTTGAGCCTTACACAATTTTGGTTTTTGTTAAAATTTGTAAAACATGTATTTCAAGTACTAGAGACTTGTCCTTTGGCACATACACACATATAAATGACATGATCAACAATTTTGATCAAAATCGTTTGTCTAGAAAAAAATTATTTAACATTTAATATCTCATAGTATCGGCGCCTTGCAGACTGAGCATACATATAAAAGTAAATCAGAATGTTAGCGGCTCTTAGGCATAGCGGTTCTTCGCAGGGTTCAGGAGATCTCCTAGTCGAAAATTCTCGACTATTGCACTCTGACTTGTTTAACCTTATCATAATTACCATTCTTAATATTGGTTACATTTCATATTTATTGTTTTTCTGTTGAGCTCAATTCAATGTCGAAATCCTCAAAATCTTCTGCTTGAGTTTTACTTAATTGTGAATTTGTGTTCTATATTTTGAGTTACTTTCCACAGTTTCGCGCTGATTACGTCTGTTTCCATCTGAAACACAAATACACACAATGACAATCACAAACAGAAACATTGACAGATGCTGTATCGGTGTTGACTAACTATTTTAATACTCTGAACCTATTGAAAATAGGAAAGAAGGATATAATGTTTTTGTGAAAATGTACGTAACAGGCAGAAGGAGGCAGACCCCATGAAGTATATTTATTCTTGATCAGTGACAGAAGACGAGTCGATTTAGCCCTGTCCGTCTGTCTGTATATTTATCTATCCGTCTGTTCGTATGTCCTAGATTTAAATTTTTTTTGACGTTCGTGTATAGCACGAAAAGATCGAGTTTGTTTTAAATAATCAATAACTGTCATAGCTTTAATGTTATCGATTAAAAACCGATATCATTATTTGGTTATAAAATTCATTCTTATTCATCTTTATAGCTAGGATCTTCAAATTTTGCATTTAAGCCTCACACAATGTGGGTTTTTGTTAAATTTTAGATGCCAAGCCCTCTCTTGGAAAAACACGTATTTCAAGTACTAGAGACTTGTGCATTAGCACATACACACATATGAATGACATGAACACGCCCAAGTTTGATTAAAATCGTTCATCTAGAAAAAAAGTTATTAAGCATTTAATATCTCATATAGACGGCAGACTCATATTATCGGCAGACCTTGCAGACTGACCTCAGTTGCTGAGTCAAAATGCACAGTTAGCAGACAGTGTGCATGTGCGTGCGTCTCTGTGTGTGTATGTGTTACTCGCTACTTATATATAAACGTAAATGAGATTGTTAGCGGTTCTTAGGAATCGCAGTTCTTCACAGGGTTCAGGGGATCTCTTAGTCGAGCAGTCGAGATTAGAGCACTCTTACTTGTTTTCTATAGATCTCTAAAAATAAATTAAGCAATTCGCAAAACGTTACCTAAAATTTACTAAATATACATTTGCATCACCATTTCACTAAATATTGTGTATTATAATTTTTATATCAATGTCTAATTATGATTTTTTTTTCTTTTATAATTTTTGTAGAGCTTTTTGTTGTTGTGCACCTAACCACAAACTCCTCATGATAACGTTTGCCAGAGTTTTAGCGAGGTAAGCGCGAAATCGTCGAAATGTTTTTTTCCCGCATAGTTCGAGTTCTTAATTCAATTTTATCTCGTCTAATATCTATTATTGATTTTCTCAGTATAACGGATCAAAGCAGCAGCAAGAATTGACGTCAAGCTGCCAGGAACAGAAACTCCAGCTTGATAAGCAACCAGTAGCCATACATTATTTGGCCAGCTTTCATGAGATCTGTGTGGTTACGGCGCTCTTGCCCTTGGTTACGCTCTTTACATGCTTTGTGACTGCTTACGTCTTCCAGTACGACGATGTACACGAGACACATTGCCGAGTATGTATATATATATATATATATATATATATATATATATATTTAATCTGTTTGCTTATGTTGACTTCTAGGTTTATAACATAATACCCTCGATAAGTGCAATTACTGGGGTTAGTCCGCAGCGTTATTTCTGGCGTTTTAGCATCGCGCTGCACATCGGGCCACGCATACCCATTGCCTTCGTCTATAAGAACTATTATCGTGCCCAGTTAACTCGCCTGGCACCGTCGCTTATGCCAAAAACCAGCTGGCTAATCACATTAATTCTAGTACTAAACTGCATTGAGATTGCGGCATTAGGTGGAGTGACATATGTATCGAATCGCGAGAACTACCGTAAGCAAAACGAACGTTTACTTCGGTAACTGCTTGTTAACTATATATATATATATATTATTGAATTCTGCAGCTGTTCATGAGAGAATCTTTATTACGTTTATGGTATGCTCGCTGTGCTATATGTTAGCTACCATAAAGTTGAATGGCATATTGAATGCACGCCAAACGCTCAATGCACAGCAGCTTCAATCCATCAAATGGAAAAAAATACTCTTTGTTGCCTCCATATTGAGCACCATTGGTCTACTGATCTTCTTTGCAAAACATCGTTTCTATTGCCATGATTTGGGTAAGCTAACAAGAAAGCTGATTGAAAAGTGTCACGCGCGTGAATTGAATTGCAGGCATTATATTATTTCAATATAACTAATTTTTGCCACAGTTCACGAACTTTCTATTCCAAGCTTGAAATAATCGTCTTCAATCAATTAACATAATAACGTTTTCACGTTAATCTATTTCAGCATTCAGTTGGTTTGCGTTCTTCGAATATCTGATTGCTATTGCCAACATGCTGTTCCATTTTACCATTATCTGGGATTTTCCGTCACAGTACATGATGATCGTGCAGGGAGATCGTGAGAATTGGACACACTATTTGAGCGCTAAGCCAAAAATTAACTAAGTCCCCTAACACGTCTAAAGTCCTAGTTGATTTACACATATTTCGGTTTTTGTAATTTATAAGTTCTACACATAGATACATATATACAATCACATTCGTTTACATATGTAGAATGTATTGCACTTATTTAGAATGCAACTCAGACAAAACATTCAATTGTACCGTTACTTTTTAATAATTTAATACTAGAGCTTCCATATCCAAAATTAAACAAATATAACGATTCAATATATTTTGTATTGTTCTCACCTATTCCAATTTATGCGGCATTATGCTAACTAATACGTACAAAATCCCAAAAATACGGAAAGCTTAAGAACAAATTGTATGTAGTCTCCAAGTTGTTTTAGAATTTTTTAAGTCAAATTCCACAATGAAATACCATCCATATAGACAATGTGAACAACCTGAGAGTTGTTCATCTTTTTAAAGGGAACAAGTATGAAAACTCTTGTCAAGACCGCTCGACTAGGGGAGCCCTGCGAAGAACCGCTATTCTGAGCATTCTTCGTTTCATTTATACACATATGTATATGTTTGTACATTACACGCAACACATACAAACACACGAACAGGCGCATGCACACACAAGCGTAAGTCGCTGCGTCAGCTGTGCTTGGGCTGATATTTGTATGCCAATGTTATGGGAAATTAAATGCTTAATAACTTTTTTTTTGTAGGCGAACGTTTTTGATCAAACTTGCAGGGCGTGATTATGTCATTCTGATGTAGTTACATACATTTCAACAAAACCATTCCATTATACCCTGATTTCCCATTTTCAATGGGTTCAGGGTATAAAGAGAAGAGCGAGAAATTGTGAGAAAATGATCTAAAATGCGTTTGAACGTCATACATTGAGCATTGTACATACATAGTTGTGCTAAGGTACTTACAAATATTTTTTGAAACTTCTATGTATGTATGTAATGTATTCATCAGTTAATTTTCTAAATTATTTTCATAACATCAAAAATCGATTGTTTGAATATATCAATTATAAGATAGTATATACATAGTATATACGATAATGAAATATTTAATTTCCAAATTTTGACAAAGAATTAATACACCAAAATTTTGCGCATCTAGCTGAATAATACGAGGACGGAAGAGAAACCTTCTTTGAACATAATCGATTTGAGCTTATATAGATCAATTTATATTAACTTAATTCGTTTCAGTTGTGCGAATTTTTTTTAGTTTTAATAGGTGACTTCATCCACTCACAGATACATAGCCAAACAGATCATACGTAGCTGCATAACTGCTCACAGATACTTCGATGATCCATAGTCATATAAAACACAACTTTAATGAACGGATAAAACCCCTAACTTTCCAATTAGCAATGCAAAACATCGTCAGTATCTAACAAGTAAGAAAACTCTAGTCGGAGGTCCCGACTTGGAGATACCCTAAACCCCGCGCTATCTGCATTTTTTAAAATACTGCATAATTAGCATTTCGTATAAACGTACAGAAAACTAAATTCAATTCATTTTCAATTGTTTAGCCAATAGCGCCATCTATGGTTCCATAGAATAGCGCCATCCATGTTTCGATTTATTGAAAAGCTGATAATTAGCAAATCATAGCGCCATCTATTGGAAATATGTACACTAAAACTTTCGGGTCTTAGAATTTTCTAGACGCGAGCAGTTCAATGTGTGTGTGTGTATGTGTGCACATGTATAGAAAGACTGTTTGCTTTGCGTTGCTGGTCACGTGTTTGGCGATTGGTCAAATGTTTTGTTTAATAACTTCTGCGCGAATTAATGGATTTGAGTGAAATTTTTAGCTTATGTTCAACATATTTTTTCCAATTTTAAAAAAATGTAAACCCATTCATTTACTGGCTTTGAGTGCAACTAATCTCAATTTAAATATTTGGGGAAATTGGGAGCGGGTATCCAAAACTTAACAAAAATCAAAATTACATAAAATAAATATAAAACGGACAGAAATAAATGGCTATATCAACTCGGCTTGTCACCCTGATCAAGAATATATGTATATACTTTATGGGGTCTGCCATGCCTCATTCTGCCTGTTACATACATACACATTTCAACGAAAACATACATATACCCCATATTCCCATTTTCAATGGGTTCAGGGTATAAAAAATTAAAAAAAACAGATATTGATTGGCGGCGCCTTTAGTTTTCTGTAGCGCTCTGCGACTCTCCATTGTTGACAGTTATTAACATACTTACTCTAAAACGACAAAAAAAAGAAGAATTAACAATAATAATTCAGACAATAGCCACTTAAGCTGGGACAGGCAACGAACATCAATATGAATGAAAATAAACATGAAAACATATAAAAAAAAAAAAAAACAAATAAACTAAATAATTTTTTAGGCACATTTAGCTGCTACTGTTGTTAAAGATAAATCATGTAATGTACTAAACAAATGGAGTGAACAAAATGAATGAACAATTGTAACAATACTTAAGTACCAACAAGAACAAGATGCATAGCAACAACAATAGATATCATTGTGGTTTAAACAATTAATTTACGAAGATGAAAACGAAATGGGTTAAGTCTTTTCCAAATGCTTTTGTTGTCAACATACATACTTATTGATTTCAAATTTACCGCTTTGAATTACACTTTAGCTTTGTAGATAATAATTAGAGCTAACCATATTATGAACAATACAAAAGATCTATATATATATACAGTGCTGTCTGGGTGTAGTGACTACCATGTATAGTGGACACCCCTTAATAGTGACCACCCAAAATTTTTACATGGAGTACTCTAAATAGTGGAAAATCGAAAACCTCTCAATAATGAACCGCATTTTTACAGCACTTTTCTTACGAAAAAGCAGCCAAAAACAAAATGAAATTAAACAAGAAAGAAAACTCTCGTTGGGGGTCCCGCCTAGGAGACACCCTGAACCCCGCGCTATCTACGTTTTTTTAAATACAGCATAATTAGCATTTCGTATAAACGCACAGAAAACTAAATCAAATTTATTATTATTATTCCAATTTTTTAAAATGCGACCCCATTCATGTATTGGCTTTGAGTGCAACTAACCTTAATTTAAATATTTGGGGAAATTTAACAAAAACCAAATTATATAAAATAAATATAAAACTTACAAAAAAAATTGGGGACCCTAGATATAAAGACGTGGGAGACATAATTTTAAAACTAACATTCGATAACGTTTTTAATCGATAACATTAAAATTAAAATAGTTATCGACTTTTTTTAACAGACTCGATCTTTTCGTGCTATTCACGGACAGACGGACGGACAGACGGAAATGGCTATATCAACTCGGCTTGTCACCCTGATCAAGAATATATATACTTTATGGGGTCTGCCAAGCCTCGATTTAGCCCTGTCCGTCTGTCTGTCCGTCTGTCCGTCTGTATGAACGCGTCGATCCCAGAACCTACAATAGCTAGAGACAAATTTTGTTTGTAGGTCCCTGTATAGGACGCGCATATCGAGTTCGTTTCAGAAATTCGATAACTGTTATCGTTTTATTGCTATCGATTAAAAACGAAAATCTTAATTCGGCTATAAAATTCTATCTAACTCATCTTTCTAACTAGAGCCTTCAAATTTTGCATTTAGAGTTATGTAAGCCTTACGCAATTTCGCTTTTTGTTAAATTTTAGGCGCCACGCCCCCTTCGCCTCATATTTGTTAGTCCCGTATATCAAATACTAGAGACTTGTGCTTTGGCCCATACATACATATGGATGACATGATCACGCCCAACAAGTTTGATCAAAATCGTTGCTGTAGAAAAAAAGTTATTAAACATTTAATTTCCCATAACATTGCCATGCAAATAGCAGCCAAAGAACAGCTGTCGAAGCGACTTGCGCTGGTGTGCGCGTGTGCCTGTGTGTGTGTGTGTGTGTGTGTGTATTGCTTGTAATGTATGCATACTTGGAATAGCGGTTCTTCGCAGGGTTCAGGGTATCCCCTAGTCGAGCGGTCTCGACTAGAGTTTTCTTACTTGTTTGTATTAAAATTAATATAGCGCTGTTTAAACAAATAAAACGAGTTTTTGAGCAAACAAATTTGAGTCTTGATAAAGTGTAAAACCTTGTTATAACAGACCAGGCAGTGCAATAATAAGTCCACTATACCCAGACAGCGCTGTATAAGTAAATATATATATATATATATATATATATATATATATATATATATATATATATATATATATATATATATTTGTATATATATATATATATATATATATATATATATATATATATATATATATTTGTATATATATATATATATATATATATATATATATATATATATATATATATATATATATATATATATATATATATATATATATTAGTACATGTTTCTTTTCTTTAAATATTTAGATGAATTACCTAATAACTGTACAATACACAGCAAGGAATGTTTTTATTGAAACCAATATATAATTATGAATTTCCAGCCGGACAGGTCAACAGGTCTAAAGGGTATGAAGAAATTCGGAAAAAGACAAAACCAAAAACTTGATTATGTATTTCGTATTTGCTAAAAGTAAGCAAAAAATTGTTATTATGCAACACAACAGAAAAAAAGTGGAACGCCACTGTTTATACCTTTATCTGAGATAATATATGAACATATATATTCATTTGTAGTTTTGTTACGAACGATCCGAATATATAGATATATTACTCTTTATTACTCCTGACCATGCAGCGTTATAGATGTTTAAAACTCGCCATGCTCTGATATGTTTTTCATTTCTGTGGTACTGTGTCAACTTTTTCATTGAGTGCCTCTCATCTGTTCCAACAGCTATTGGTATATGTTTTACGACATATATGTATTATTATTACGAAATAAACGATATGTACTTGATACTTTTTAGAGTGCAACTTTTTACATTTGCATAACTTTCTAAGCAACACAACCTAAGTAATTTAAGATATTAAATATATCAACAAAAAAAAAAAACATGTAAAACTTTGTAGCTTCCTAATTTAAATAAAGATAATACTAATTAATATCAAATTAAATGATCGAATACATGGGAAGACTTCATACAATATAGACTAGACTTCGTATATTTCCAGGAATTATTTAAAAAAAAATTAAAAAACAAGTAAGAAAACTCTAGTCGGGCGTCCCGACTAGGAGATACCCCGAACCCTATATGTCTATCTAGATTTCGTATAAACGCCAAGAAAATTAAATTCAATTCATTTTCAATTGTTTAGCTAATAGCGCCATCTATGTTTCGATAGAATAGCGCCATCCATGTTTTGATTCAATTGAGCAGCTGATAATTCGCAAATCATAGCGCCATCTACTGGAAATATGTACACAAAAACTTGCGGATCTTAGAATTTGTTAGATGCGAGCAGTTCAATGTGTGTGTATGTGTGTATGTGTGCACATGTATAGAAAGACTGTTTGCTTTGCGTTGCTGGTCACGTGGTTGGCCGATTGGCCAAATGTTTTGTTTAATAACTTCTGCGCGAATTAATGGATTTGAATGAAATTTTCAGCTTATGTTCAACATATTTTATTACATTCAATCCAATTTTTAAAAATGTCAACCCATTCATTTATTGGCTTTGAGTGCAACTAACCTCAATTTAAATATTTGGGGAACCCACTGAAAATGGGAAATCAGGGTATAATGTTTTTATGAAAATGTATGTAACAGGCAGAAGGGGGCGTGGCAGACCCCATAAAGTCTATATATATTCTTGATCAGGGAGACAAGCCGAGTCGATTTAGCCTTGTCCGTCTGTCCATTTGTCCGTATGTATGAACGCGTCGATCTCAGAACCTACCTACAGCTAGAGATTTAAAATTTTTTGTGTAGGTCCCCGTATAGGGCGCACATATCAAGTTTGTTTCACAAATTCGATAACTGTTATCGTTTTATTGTTAAAAACGAAAATCTAAATTCATCGTTAAAGTTCTATCTAATTAATTTTTCTAGCTAGAGTTTTCAAGTTTTGCATCTACTGTTATGTGAGCCTTACGCAATTTGGATTTTTGTTAAATTTTGGGTGTCACGCCCCTTTCGCCTCAAATTCGTATGTCACGCATTTCTAATACTAGAGACTTGTGCTTTGTATGTAACATATGAATGATATGATTACGCCCAACAAATTTGATCAAAAACGTTCGTCTAGAAAACAAGTTATTAAACATTTAATTTCCCATAACTCTAGCATGCAAATAGCAGCCAAAGAACAGCTGACGCAGCGACTTGCGCCTGTGTGTGCGTGAAGACTCTAGCTAGAATTTAGATATTCGTTTTTAATCGATAACATTAAAACGACACTCAGTTGTTCTTTGGCTGCTATTTGCATGCTAAAGTTATTGGAAATTAAATGTTTATTATCTTGTTTTCTAGACGAACGTTTTTGATCAAATTTGTTGGGCGTAATCATATCATTCATATGTTACATACAAAGCACAAGTCTCTAGTACTTGAAATACGTGCTTTGCAAATAACACTAAACATAACACTAAATGCAAAATTTGAAGACTAGCTAAAAGATGAATTAGATAGAATTATATAACTAAGAATCGATTTCGTTTTTAATCGATAACATTAAAATTAAGAATGTTATCGATTTTTTTAAAACAAACTCGATCTTTTCGTGCTATATAGGAACCTACATAAAAAATTTCAAGTCTCTAGCTCTTATAGGTTCTGAGATCGACGCGTTCATACATACGGACAGACGGACGAACATGGCTATATCAACTCGGCTTGTCATCCTGTGTTGTTGCCCATTTATAAAAACATTGTTAATTGGAAGCACTTAAGAGATTTTTAATTTTGTATTAATTATTTACAGTTTCTTTTAAAAAATTTAAAATCCTTATAAACATAAATATATGCATTCACAAATATAATACTTGCACACATACAACGTAACAAAAATTAGAATACCAATAAAATTGAGTTTTTTTTCGCAAGATATTGATAAATTAATTCACAATTCACTATGGTTTAGTTAAAATTTGTTCGAAAAGCTAAAAAAAATATATATATAAATATGTTGAATGTGATTTTTTAGTTCTGGCTTTAAAAATATTGCTTAAATAATATGGACCAAATATATGTACAGATATTATATGTATGCTTTTATATTGAAGAGCACTACTACGACTTCTGTTTGCGTAGGTGTGTGTATGATTGTGCCCAGCTGCTGTGAGCGGGGAAGCTTACAAATAAAATTCAGTACGAATTAGCTACGGCAAAATTTGGCATATATAAATATATATGCATACATGTGAGTGCCTAAATCTAAGCACCAACAATAGGTGGTATATATGATAGCATTGCTAACAATGCTTATTATTGTTTGAAGTTATTGTTGTGCAGTGTTGCATTACATGTTGATATCTCTCTCTCTCTCTCCCTCTGTATCTGTCTCCCTACGTGTTATATATATATATATATATATATATATATATATATATATATATATATATATATATATATATATATATATATATATATATATATATATCTAATCAGGCAAATCAATGCTGATGAATGGCACCACCGGCTTCATTATATCATTTTTGGCGGCCTTCTTGCTTTTCTTGTCGTGCTTGCTAAATTCGTGCAGTGGATCAGTGACAGCCATATTGCTGGTGGATGACGAGGACGCATCTAGCGGAACCGATTGACCTCCATTGCTCTGCGTTTCCGCATGATAACTTATGTTTCCGTATTCCTGCAGAAACGGCATAGCCGACAGCAAAAACTGGCTAAACGATTTGCGTATGCCAAACCACCACATGTTACCGCCTTTAGCGGTAAAACTCAGGATAATAAGCGCGACTATAGAGACCAACAACGGGGAGAACACCACAATGTACGGAAACTTGATCTCTCCATCCAGCTTGTCGCAAATGACCACCTGTTCGATCAAATATGTATTACAGTTGAGAATAAATTAAACACAAGCCGCTTTACCTGAAAACAAAGCAAGGGTAGCACAGTGCAAATGTTGCCAACAGCTGCATTTAAAGCCGCTTTCTTTTGCTGCAACGATACTTCCGGCGTACGCATCATAATGCCACAAAATATGATGTTGTAGAGAACGCTGACCAAGCTAAGGCAAATGACAATCCACATGGGCACAAACACCACATCCCAGTTCCAATAGACAAACTTGTCCAGCTTAAGTGGCAGCGATACAAACTGCAATGCATTAACAGCCAAAAACAACTCTAGTTCAAAGGAGCGATCGTGCTTCACGGCCCATACGCAGGCCCCAACGCTGACTACAGAGCCAAAAATGAGCGGTATAAAGACAAGCACCCACAAATGCCGCTCCGACGTGAGTTTGTCGCATGCCAGCAGCTCGAACATAAGCAATATGAGATGCAGCGAGAGCGAAATGAGCATCGCCTTAAACTGCGTATAAGAGTCGCCTTCAAGGCGATAGTGGGGATATCGGCACCAAACTATGGCGCCCACTATAGCGCCCAATATGGCAGTGCATTTCCAAATCCACAGTGGCGTAAATATAGCCCAATAGGGCCAATCTGCAATTAGATATATTTACATATTTCAATTTAAGTTTAGATTTGATAGTTTTAAAGGGAATTTCTTACCTATGAATCCATCAAGACGCAGCGCGAATAACGTTACAAACGTAAATAGACTGCAGTGCACTATGAATTTACTGATAATGACAAGTGAGATAGGGGGGGGGGAAGGGGTTAACGTATAATAAATATACGGTTCGCGGCAGTTTGTATTTCTTGCTTACCATGGGTTAAAGTCGCGAAATAATGATTCCAGATTCATGTTCTCTCTAGCCAGAATACTACGCTTGCAACTCCCCTATGTGTGCTGTGCTTGCGTTCTTCTTCTAAATCTGCAGATCCTGATGAAGACCTTCGTTACTAGTTGCTCATTATTGTTGTCGTTCTGTGATGCAGCTGCCTACCGTTTGTAAATTTACTGGCACTCCGAATGGGGGGCACCGAAGAGTTCCTTGTCGAATATTTTTAGATGTCTTTTAAAGTTTTATTTACGCCCTCTCCGACAATAAGGAAAACGGCATACTGAGTATTTTTGTTGTTCTTATCTGCCTATCAGAAAGGTATCGAACTTTGACGATAAGCCATGTCTATGAGATATCGATATTTAGTCATGAATTTTTAAGTTATATCAATACTTATGCAGTGCGGTTTTGTTTTGTAAAACAATTTATTTTAAATTCTATTGTAATATTATTGGGAAAATATTCGAAGTTCGAAACATATGAAGAAATCTGCAAACGAACTAATATTAATGTGACTTCGGTCAAATTTATTAAGATCCCTGGGACTGAAATATTGACCATCTCTAGTTGAAGGTCATGCCACTAACCAAATAACACATAGATATAACATGCGGAACAATGAAATTCAGCGAACGCACAAAATGAAATGAACGCCTCGATGTCGGCGATTTCGCCGAATTCGCTTTACTTTTTGCAGCGTGTACATATGTACTTTGTGACAAGACAAAATCAGCACGATTGAGTAACACTAGGTTCAGTGCTGCCAGAATCTCCTAAGCAAAAATTGCTAGATTTGGGAAAAAAGTGGCTAAAAATTGCTAACATTTTTTTTAAAATTGCCAAAAAAAATTGCTAAACCATTAAATGATGATTTTCAACAAAGATGCATATGTATTTAAGGAGAAATAAAAAATAACAAGTAAGACAATTTTAGTCGGACGGAGATCCCCTGAGCCCCGTGTCATCTGCGTTTTTAAAAATACTGCAAAGTTATCATATCGTACAAATTCACGCAAAATTAAATTCAATTCAATTTAATATTTTGAGCCACTAACGCCATCCATGTTTTTATTTAACAAAGCAGCTGATAATTCGCAAACCATAGCGCCATTTATCTCTAAAACTTGCGGTTCTTAGAAATCTGAAAAATTGCTAGATTTGTGGCTAATAGCATTTGAAAAATAAAAGTTGCAAATTTTTTTAAAAGTTGCCAGATCTAGCCACTAAATGGCCAAGCTGGCAGCACTGACTAGGTTATGCAAAGCGGTCTGTTAAGTTAACAGTGAAACGTCACTCTTTCCCAAATTCGCTAGTGCGCGCTGAACTTTGTAAGAAAATTCACGAGTTTTGATACTGTTATTTATCTTATAGCCAGTATACAAAATAAAAACGTAAACGGCCGCCTGTTCCTAGTTATGAAAAGATTCTCAAATCTGGCAATATAAGGGTTTACGGCGAAAACGCCGGCATGGGGTACTAAGATCACTGTGCGAATTCGCTGAATTTCATTGCTCTGCGTGTTATATCTACATACGCATGTGTTGCATGGTTAGTGGTTGTATGGTTAGTGATACCGCTCAAGAGATACTTGTTAAGTACAAATATCGAAACAAAAGTATCGATTATACAATATCGGTTTCAATAACGAACATACTCGATACCATAAAGTATCAATACTTTTTTCGAGTCCGACTCCTGTGACTCATGTCTGAGAACGAAATCGACGAAACCGATTGCTGTGGCAATGGATGCATCAACTGTATTCTGGATAATAAACCGAAGTCCAGCCAAAAAGCACTGGTGGCTGGCAAGCGAAACGTCATCCTTAATTATGTCAGGTTCAAGATGCTCAGCAATGAAATGCATAACGGCGATGCCCAATTGAGATTGTTGCACTTTGCCTACGTCGCGACGGACGTGGATGAAAATAATATATTGGATATTCCGCCGGGTCATCACGTAATGTTGCGCGCAGAGGTGGCTGGGCATCCCATGCCTCTGTTGCGTCCATACTCACCTTATTGGTCAGATTTTATCGCAAAAGAATTTAAGATTCTGGTCAAGCTGCAGCGGGGTGGCCCCATGTCCAATTATTTGTCAGCTTTACAGCCGTTGCAAGTGCTTAACTTTCGTGGACCCATTGGCAACTATGAGCACGATTCAAGCAGACCCAAGTGCATATATATTATAGCACAGGGCGTGGCTATTGCCCCTACACTGCCGTTGGTCGCCCAAGTCCTGGACAACGAGGCTGACATGAGCTGCATACGGCATTTAATATGTGTCAAGGACTTACAGCATGTCTACTTTCGCGATCGACTACTCGAATTTGCTAAATACTGGAACTACAGCAGCTGCCTCTATCTGGCGCACCAGCTGTGCAACTGTGGTGTCCCAAACTGTGATGAGCTATGCGTGCATTTGAAAAAGAAGCTGCGGTACAATGAAAAAGCGCGCAGAGTACGACTGGATACCAAACAGCTGGCAGTCCATGCAGAAATCAGTAAGCAAAATGCTTCCATTGTAATTATCGCAGGACATTCAACATTCCAGCGGGCTATTCGCGAGCAAGCCATCATCGCTCTCAAATTGTCGGATGAAAATATATATCTTTTATGAATTATACATGTAAATTTATTTTTAAAATGTATTTCTTAGTAATTGGCTATAGTCCTTGCCCCCCAGTTATCTTTGTATATTCGGTATTAGTAGTAGATGTTTTGCGCTTTATTAAGTCGGTGTTTAATGTCTATTTGCTTTATAGAACTAGAGCTCCCTAATTCAGTTGCTAGAAATCTTACATTTATGGAATGATCGTATTAATCAAAGAATGATTCTATCTACAATGTATACTAAACAAGTAAGAAAATTCTAGTCGAGACCGCTCGACTAGACTAGTACATTACAAGCAACATATACACATACACACACAGGCGAAGGCACACACAAGCGCAAGTCACTGCCTCGGCTGTGCTTTGGGTGCTATTTGTGTGCCAATGTTATGGAAAATTAAATATTTAATAACTTTTTTTCTAGAGCAACGATTTTGATTAAACTTGGGCGTGATCATGTCATCCATATGTACGTATGTGCCAAAGCACAAGTCTCTAGTATTTGAAATACGGGACTTACAAATTTGAGGCGAAGGGGGCGTGGCATCCAAAATTTAACAAAAACCGAAATTGTATAAGGCTCACATAACGCTAAATGCATTTGGAGACTAGCTATAAAGATGAATTATATAGAATTATATAACTGACTATCGATTTCGTTTTTAATCGACAACATTAAGCCAGTTATCGAATTTTTTTAACAAACTCGATCTTTTCGTGCTATACAGGAACCTACATAAAAATTTTCAAGTCTCTAGCTCTTATAGGTTCTAAGAACGACGCGTTCATACATACGGACAGGGCTAAATCGACTCGGCTTGTCTCCCTGATCAAAAATATATATACTTTATGGGGCTTGCCACGCCTCCTTCTGCCTGTTACATACATTTAAACAAAAACATTATACCCTGATTTCCCATTTTCAATGGGTTCAGGGTATACAAAAGCAAGCTAATTCTTTTATTGGTTTTGAGTGCAACTATCCTCCATTTAAATATTTGGGTAAATTTGGAGCCGGTATCCAAAATTTAACAAAAATCAAAATTACATAAAATAAATCTAAAACTTACAAAACTCTAACTATAAAGACGTGGGAGATGTAATTTAATAACTCCATTCTGATAACGTTTTTAATCGATAACATTAAAACGATAAGTGTTATCATTTTCAAGTCTCTAGCTCTTATAGATTCTGAGATCGACGCGTTCACGCATACGGACGGACGGACAGGGCTAAATCGACTCGAAATACTTCAATTTGAAACAACTTTGTTTGCTAGTTTTGTCATTTTTGGAAAGAAATAGTCTTGTAAAATCTGTTTTACATTTTCTTGAGCTATGGGCTCGATTGTGTTCTGTTACAATTATTTCCTTTTGTTCGTTTTTGTCAATAATGTCATTTACCACATGTTTTGTATATCGAAGAGTTGTTGTTGGGAAAGTTTCTATTAGTTTATGTTGTATGAATGCCAGTACCGATAACTCGCAATGAATTGGGTTAACGACGTCTTTTTTGACTACATCGTTAACTTTTTCGATTAACGAGTCTCTGTCTGAGAAGTGTACGATCAGAAGCTACACTATTTTCTTCTATTATAATTTGGTTTTAGAAACAGTTGATTGTCTGTTGTTTGTCTGTTGTTTCTATAGTGTACGTGAGCGATATTTCACTGTGTATTGTGGCTCTGTCTGATTGTGCATAGTCTTCCAAGTCATGAACATTATGCCGCGATAGCGCGTCAGCGACGTAGTTTTTCTTCCCTGGCTTGTAATAGATGTTTGCATTATACTTTTCTATAAAAGCTTTCCTTGATATCATGGTGATTGGTTTTCCACCTTGTGATAGGACCGCGCCTAGACCAAAGGACGAATCATCTGTTGTCAATCGCTTTCTTGTATTCGGGGAAGAACAACATTATATTTTCGGATGGAAGAACCTCTTTTAGCTTCTCAAATTCCGTGAGTTGACTTTCGTCGAATTTGGCTGGTATATTTTGATTGTCCGCCGCTTACTTTGCCGTTTTCGTCTTTAAAAAAGTCGCTTACAGGTTTTGCTAAAGACGCGAATAGATTTTTATACCCTGAACCCATTGAAAATGGGAAATCAGGGTATAATGTTTTTGTTGAAATGTGTATGTATGTAACAGGCAGAAGGAAGCGTGGCAGACCCCATTAAGTATGTATATATTCTTGATCAGGGAGACAAGCCGAGTCGATTTAGCCCTATACGTTTGTCTGTCTGTCCGTCTGTCTGTCCGTCTGTCCGTATGTATGAACGCGTCGATCTCAGAACCTACAATAGCTAGAGACAGCAAATTTTTTGTAGGGCCCTGTATAGGGTGCGCATGTCAAGTTTGTTTCAGAAATTCGATAACTGTTATCGTTTTATTGTTATCGATTAAAAACGAAAATCTAAATTTAGCTATAAAATTCTATCTAGATCATCTTTCTAGCTAGAGTCTTCACAAAAAAATTTGAAGCCTCTAGCTATTGTAGGTTCTGAGGACAGACAGACAGACGGACATGGCTACATCAACTCGGCTTGTCACCCTGATCAAGAATATATATACTTTATGGGGTCTGCCACGCGGAATCGCGGTTCTTCGCCGGGTTCAGTGGATCTTCTAGTCAAACAGTCTCGACTAGATCACTCTTACATACTTGGTTAATGTACGTTTGCGCAGCAGATCCCCATAGTGGTATAGCGTTTGTGAATACTGGTGCCACAATCGAGTTATAAACTTTCTTTTTGATGTTGTGAGGAACATAATATGTAGGCACGCCTCAACCTGTATAATTGCATGTAGTTACTAAGCATTTATATGGGTGGGCGTGCAGGCATATAAAGTGTTCCACAACGCGATGCGAGAGACCGACCCTCGCGACTGGAAAGGGTCACACGCGAGCGATGGGACGTCTCGCTCTCTCTTACCGATTCAGTGATTTACTCGCATCGCACTTTCTTCGTTGATCGTGCACCGCTAGCCGAAGTGCCGTTCGTCGGCGCGAGAAAGTAGCTATTACTTTCACTCGCAGGCGTATAACGGTGCTTTGGCCAATGAGAGGCTGCCACGCCATCAGGCGTATTTGGCGTCGCACCAAATCAGGCGATGTGGCCGTTAATGCGGACTCGAGGAGGAGACAGGCCCGCTACAGAGAGCCGAGGCAGGCTCCGCTCCAGAGCCGAAGCAGGGCCTGCGGCGCTGCTATAAAAAGGCGCCCGCGTCTCGGCACTGTGTCAGTCGATTCTAGTCAAAAGTGCCTAAAGTGAAAGTCAACACGAGTGGAAGTTAAAAGGACAACGAAGGACTACGAGTGACATCAAGGATTTCTACGGTTCAGAGGCTGATCGGTCGTAAGCCGGAGTGCTTCTCACGGCAAACCGCGATCCTGTGGAGACGGTCTGCGCTAGCCCATCCAGCTATAAGATTTGCTCGGAAAGCAGTACTAGGAGTGGCGTGTCCTGCAACAAGGAGTAAAAGGTACGTGAGAGTAGCCGTGCGGAAGAGTGCACGTCTCTGAGGCGCGGTCTAGAGTGCCAGCGAGCAAATCCAGCAGTAGGAGTGCCTGTGATACTCCGAGCGAACCCCTAGAGTACACAGTGCAGATCCTGCGGTACCCTGGAGTACTCTGCAACCTCTAGACGGATCAGAGGCTGACCGCTCGTTAGCCGGAGCGCCCTCACGGCATCCACGATCCTGCGGGTGTAGGCGTGTTCAGCCATAGCTTAGGCTTACTCTACTACATAAGACATTATATATTTATACTCGTTAATAAACCGTTTTATGTACTTAAATCTATAAAGCAAGACTTATTATTTATCGTCAGGCCTTCAACATATAAATTTGTTGGCACGAACACACAGTCAGCCTCTTGTCCAGTGTGACTCCAAGATAGTTTACTTTATTAGCCCTCGGTATTGTATGCCCGAGTGCTACATCTGGGCAGTCACCTTTTCTTATTGTGAACGTGATATGCACTAATTTTGGTGTGCTCATAGCGATGTCCAGCGTTTGTCTTTTATTTTCTTTAGCAGGCCCAGATGCCAAACCTGGTCAAATGCCTCCTTGATGTTTAGAAATACTGCAGTGTAGTATTTCCTTTCTACGAGCGCGCCTAATATGTGTTGTACCACTCGGTGTACTTGTCCCGGCGTGCCGTGCTGTCTACTTAAACCAAATTGGTGATCCGGTACAATCTACACATCAAAATTCTTTCGACCATTTTGGAGAGTACCGGTAGCAAGCTGATTGGTCTATAGGAAGTAATTTTCTTTTCGGGATTACCAGGTTTCGGGATCATGACTATTTCAGCACGTTTCCAGCAAGTTGGAAAGTGTTGAATGAGAAGTATGGCGTTGCACAGCATTGACTAAAGTCAATGGTTGAACTTGGCAGAGCCCTAAGTACTTTGCCATCTATACGGCTCCTCTAGGTGGTCAGCAAATGCCTCAGCTTGAGCTTCGTCTCCCATTAGCCACACTCCAGTAGCATTACGAATAGGATGACGACGTAGTACCTACCTTTTAATATTGCGCGTATATCGCCGAGCTGGAATTCTGCACCGGTTGCATCCTCTCGTTCTAGCGCCTCAGTAATACGCCTGTTTTGCAGCTGGGCCAGGACTTCTTTGAGCTGTCTTGTGGCTTCGTTGTATCTTCTTTTATTGCTTTCTGTCCGTGTTCGGATCCATCGGCACCTTGTCCATCTTTTGTACTCAAGAAGATTTTGAGCATGCGGGGTGCGGCTATGTTGTATAAAGAAGGACTTTGTGCTGATCGAATGGGTTGTGCGGCAAAGAACGCTGCTTCTTTTATCGCGTCTTGCAGTTTAGTTGCTGCATAATTCACATCTTCTGCAGTGCGTAGCTCAATTTCCGGGTCCAGTTATGATTACAGAGCAAGCTTAAATATTGCCAGATCCGATCCTGCAGACAGCAGCCGTTGTCTAGATAGAAAGAGCTGTGGCTGCGCATGTACTATAACACCTAGCGGCAGATGGTCAGATGACATCTCCAAGTAATCTTCAATGCTAAGTTACCGGTTGTCGGCAGATGCCTTTGTATACTGCGAAATCTATTGCAGAGGGACATTGCTCATTTATTGGATAGGATAGAATATTGGAATGGAATATTGACACCTTTCAATTGCATCAAATATTACCTCTCCGCGTTGGTTTGACCTACTGCTTCCGCAAAATGGATGACATCCGTTCCAGTCGCCTCCAATTAGAGTTTTGTGCCTACTTCGGCTTAGATGCTGAGTAATCCTGCGCTCAAAGATCATTTTCTTATATTTCTCCAATTGATGTTGAACTTGTAATAGCTGAATTTGTTGGCACAAGGAAGTAGAGGTGTATATGCCAGTGGTGACCGAACCAGGAGCGATTATCCACCGAAGCTGTTTGTTCCTCCACCATGATAGTACACATACCCTTTAATTTTAAGTGCCGGACTTTCTGCATAAGCATTATATCTATGTTCTTTTGTAGGAGAAAAATTGCTAATTCCTGTGATTTATTGCACAAGCCACTAGCGTTCCAAATTCCTACGCGTAGGGCTATTATTTGGAGCTGAGCTTGGTGATTAGAGCCATTAAGCTGGTCATCATTGTTGCTTGTTGGGCTTGCACCTCTCGCATTGATCTGAGCTCTGCATGGATTTCTCCAAATTGTCGCTGCTGCTGTAGCAGAATCTGCATAATTCCCGCATCAGGCTTGCAAGGGTCTGGTTGGGATTCTTCCCCTCTAACTGCTTGGGCATATGATATTCCATTCGCTGGTGGCGCAGTGGCGTTGCACAGGAACTGAGGCTGTGCTACTTCGAAGCGGCGCGGTGGTTAAAGCCTTTTACCGGGTTGTGTTTTTGTGCTGTAGCCTACATTTTTAATAACCTCTTATATGTGAGGCAACCTTTATTATGATTTTGATTATTGTTTGTGGCTTGTTCCAAATTCACGAAGAAGATATTTAGAGGGGTTTTATCGACTCGGGTACGCGGGTTTTAAATATTGGAAACTTTATGGCCCTTTAAACCTAGTTCGTTTTATACCCTGACCCATTGAAAATGGGAATTCAGGGTATAATGTTTTTGTTGAAATGTGAATGTATGTAACAGGCAGAAGGAGGCGTGGCAGACCCCATAAAGTATATATATTTTTTATCATGGAGACAGCCCAAATCAATTTAGCCCTGTCCGTCTGCTGTCTGTCCGTCCATCCATCTGTGCGTCTGTCCGTATGTATGAACGCATCGATCTCAGAGACTTCAAATTTTTTTGTAGGTATAGGGCGACGAGCATATCAAGTTTGTTTAATAAAAAAAACGATTAAAAATGAAAATCTAAATTCAGCTATAAAATTCTATCTAATTCATCTTTATAGCCACAGTCTTCAAATTTTGCTTTTATTGCTATTTGAGCCGTACACATTTTCGGTTTTTGTTTTATTTTGGGTGCCACGCCCTCTTCGCCTCAAACTTGTAAGTCACGTATTTCCAATACAAGAGACTAGTGCTTTGGCACATACATACATATGGACGTGACATGATCACTCCCAAGAAGTTTGATTGTTCGTCTAGGAAAAAAGTTATTAAACATATAATTTCCCATAACATTGGCATTCAAATAACGGCCAGAGAACAGCTGACGCAACGATTTGCGCTTGTGTGTGCGTGCGTCTGTGCGTGTGTGTGTTTTGCTTGTAATGAACATACATAGGCATATGTATATAAAAGAAACGGAGAATGCACGAAATAGCGGTTCTTCGCAGGGTTCAGGGTATACCCTAGTCGAGCGGTCTCCCCTAGAGTTTTCTTACTTGTTTTAATATCAACAAATGTAGTATTCTGAAAACAGCCGTTCAGTATCTGAAATACGAGATAAAGGCAGGAGAAGTTCGACCAAACATATGAAAATTTGACCCACAATACCCTATAGAATTGCACGCTCATGCTACCTTGATCGGATTTGGTGTCATGATTTTTCATCGTATCAACGACCAACTCCAATGAACTCAAGACCTTGACAGTATTTGCGTCCGTCAAGCATTTTCCTCACTATTCGCTTGGAAGAGAAAATTCGAGTAGAGCAGTCTCGACTAGACCACTCTTACTTGTTATACACTGATCAGGGAGAGAAGCCGAGTCGATTTAGCCCTGTCCGTCTGTCTGTCTGTCCGTATGTATGAATGCGTCGATCTCAGAACATATAAGAGCTAGAGACTTCAAATTTTTGTTTGGAGATTCGTGTATAGCGCGAAAAGATCGAGTTTGGCTCAAATAATCGATAACTGTCATAGTTTTAATGCTATCGATTAAAAACCGAAGTCGTTATTTAGTTCTAAAATTCAATCTAATTCAGCTTTATGCCTAATCTTCAAATTTTGCATTTAGTGTTATTTAAGCCTTATACAATTTGGTTTTTGTTAAATTTTGGATGCCACGCCCCCTTCGCCTCAAATTTGTAAAAAAATTATTTCAAATACTAGAGACTTGTGCTTTGGCACATAAATACACATGAATGATATGATCACGCCCTGTAAGCTTGATCAAAAACGTTTTTCTACGCAAAAAATGATGAAACATTTAGTATCTCATATTATGGACGCCTTGCAGACTGAGCTCAGTTGCTAAGTCAAAATTCACAGTTAGCAGACTGTGTGCTTATGCGTGCGTTTGCGTTTGCTTGCTACATACATATAAAAGTATCAGAGAATGTTAGCGATTCTTAGAAATCGCAGTTGTTCGCAGGGTTCAGGGGATCTCCTAGTCGAGCAGTCTCGATTAGAGCACTCTTACTTGTTTTATATCTTATACTCATATATTCTTATTCTTATGATATATTTTGTTTGACTTGTCCTGTCTATGTGTTATATGGTCACTGGTATGCAGTTGGTAGCAACCGATTGCAACATTCGTACTTCTTTTGCTATTTGAATAGTTAATGAACTTTAGATAGACTTAAGCAATGTGATGATCGTCATCTCGTTCGATATTGATTCCTCCATTGCAAATGTTACTCTCGTTGGGTTGGGTATTCCGTTGCTCATCAGCTAAATCAAGTCGGGCCATGAACGGATCGAGACTATCGAAGGATTCATAAACTTCATTGGGCACCTCATTAATGGTCCATGAAACAGGAGCTGCATATAATAGTTGAGGTTCGGACTCCTGCTGCAGCTGGGTGCCCGACCTATTGGGATTGTACAGTTCACGTAGCGTTGTGCGTGTCAGATTGAACTCTCGCATCCCGAATCCCATCCACTGATTGGCATCCTCTGCGGCATGCAGACGCGACGCCTTACGCACATCGTGTGCTTGTTGTTCGGCTGTAGATCGCACCACGGCCGAACTGTGGCGTGATGACCAGCTGCTGGAGTCGGATTTGCGTGAACGTTTCATAATTTGTCGACACTTATTTGTGATACCCCCAACGATCTCGGAGACGAGTGCGATGCCGCCCAATAAATATCCAATGCCCATTAGCAGGAACATGCCCTCCGTGTCGGCGGTGGTCAACTGGCGCTCCTCCTGTATGATTTCCCGCAACGATGAGGTAGTGCTAGCCTGCAAGAGACGCCCCGTTGCAGACCTCTGCATGGCCCAGCTGACCTCATGACCCAGCTTGATCATCAATCCACTCTCCTGTGCGATCATTATCATCGAATCAATCTTTCGCTTATACACTGAGTTCAGTGGAAAGAGAAAGCCAATTTGAAAGAGCGCAAAGCATTCGTCACTCAGATGCAAGGCCGAACGTCGTGAGAGATTCCTGACAAAAAGATCACAAATTAGTTAATCAAAAAGTGCTTCGATTTTCTCATACCCAATAGCCAGTGTAAAGGGGTATATACTTTGTGCGCAAGAGTGTGTCAGCTGCTACCTATTATAGTGTGGCGTATATACATATCTATATGTATTTGACTGAAACAAATCAAGGTGATTTAAAGACTTAGAGACCACATATGTATATAAATCCCATTGAAAATGGGAATAAAGGCTATAATGTTTTTGTGAAAATGTATGTAAAAGGCAGAAGGAGCATATCAGACTCCATATAGTACTTATATTCTTGATCAGGGAGAGAAGCCGAGTCGATTTAGCCCTGTCCGTCAGCTCTTATATGTTCTGAGATCGACGCGTTCAAACATACGGACGGACAGGTACAGGGTATAACTATGGGAGAAACAAGTAAGAAAACTTTTGTCGAGACTGTTCGACTAGGGGATACTCTGAGCCCTACAAAGAAACGCTATTCCGAACATTTTCCGTATCCTTTATATACGTATGTAAATATATGTACATATGTAAGTATACTACAAACAACACATACACACACAGGCGCACGTACACACAAGCGCAAGTCGCTCATCGCGTCAGCTCTGCTTAGGCTGCTATTTATATGCCAATGTTATGGGAAATTAAATGTATAATAACTTTTTTTGTAGACGAACGATTTTGATCAAACTTGCAGGGCTTGATCATGGTCATATTTGTTTATTTGCCAAAGCACAAGTCTCTAGTATTTGAAATACGTGTTTTACAAATTTGAGGAACAAAAATCAAGATTGCATGAAACCCGCATGAGACTAAAACAAAATTTGAAGACTCTAGCAATAAAGATGAATTATGTATAATTTTATAACTGAATAACATTTCGTTTTTATACCCTGAACCCATTGAAAATGGGAATTCAGGGTATAATGTTTTTGTTGAAATGTATGTAACAGGGAGAAGGAGGCGTGGCAGACCCCATAAAGTATATATATTCTTGATCAGGGATTTAGCCCTGTCCGTCTGTCTGTCTGTCTGTCCGTCCGTCTGTCCGTATCTATGAACGCGTCGATCTCAGAACTTAGTCGAGACCGCTCGACTAGGGTATACCCTGAACCCTGGGAAGAACCGCTATTCCAAGCATTCTTCGTTTCTTTTATATTCATATGTATATGTATGATCATTACAAGCAAAAAATACACACACACGCACAGGCGCACACACACACAAGCGCAAGTCGGTGCGTCAGCTGTTGTTTGGCTGCTTTGCATGGCAATGCTATGGGAAATTAAATGTTTAATAACTTTTTTTCTAGACCGATTTTAATATACGGGAGTTACAAATTTGAGGCGAAGGGGGCGTGGCACCCAAAATTTAACAAAAAACGAAATTGCGTAAGGCTTCCATAACACTAAATGCAAAATTTGAAGACTCTAGCTTGAAAATTAATTAGATAGAATTTTATAGCTGAATTTAGATTTCCGTTTTTAATCGATAACAATACAACGATATCAGTTATCGAATTTCTGAAACAAACTCGATATGCGCGCCCTATACTGGGACCTACAAAAAAGTTTGAAGTCTCTAGATATTGTAAGTTCTGAGATCGACGCGTTCATACATACGGACAGACGGGCAGACAGACAGACAGACGGACAGGGCTAAATCGACTCGGCTTGTCTCCCTGATCAAGAATATATATACTTTATGGGGTCTGCCACGCCTCCTTCTCCCTGTTACATACATTTCAACAAAAACATTATACCCTGAATTCCCATTTTCAATGGGTTCAGGGTATAAAAATAAAAAAAATAAAAGAAGTACGTACTCATTAGAATAGTTGGATTGCACGAGATATTCAAGACGGGCCTTTGAGCCGAGAAAGGCGTAATTCCAGAAAAAACTCTGAGTAACATTTCCAATACCCTCCTCCAGGCTGCTAACAAACTCCATTTTTTTGTACAGCTTGGACGTGGCATCATGCGTAGAGTTCTGAAACCAACTTTCCCAGCCACCGTTGTCTAAAAGACGCATTGTTATAGTTCCAGCTTAGAGACAGAGTATACCGATGATATTATTACCCAACGTGCAGACGCGAAAGAAGAGACCAAGTAAGTCCGTCACAGAGTCGACGGTATCCGGAAAAGCGGGCAGTGTGACAAACGCTATAATAGAGCCAGTGTAGCAGGAGGTTATAATAATAGTGAAGAGCCAATAAGCACCGATCAGAAGACGTGTGGAGGTCTTCCCCGTATTGCCCCAAGAGTATTTGCCCGTAAATGTGAACGCATTGGTGAACATGCCAAAGACGTACCAGAACATATTCTCGATTTCACCCCAGTTGCCCAGCAGATGGCTCAGTGTCAGTCGATCCGTGAAGACAATAGGGAATACGCCACCCAGATACACAGAGATCAATGCCGCCCAGACGGGCCACTGAAAGGGTCCCATTATGGCGCGATATTTAGGCAGGGCTTTCGATGCCAACGTTATGAATGCCGCACAGTCACGTGAATGACCTATAGACATGTCCGTCTCCAGCATCCGTTCCTCCGTCAAGTAAATGCCGGACATGCCAATATCGATGTTCCCTTGTAAAATCTGTATCTGAATGCTCTCGACAACACTGAGAGAATTGGCTATATTGGGCGTCTCTGTGATATCCAAGCTGAAGTTCAGACTTTTGGCAATCATGCTCAATAGACGCATCTCGATACCATCCCACCGCAGCTGACCCATCCCCGATGAGTCCAGCGATCTGATGCGAAAAATATAGGGTGGCTGATTGGCGGCCGATACCTGAAATCGATGTCCGGCAAAGCCATTCTGAAACTTATTAGGAAATAAATTTATATGCGGCCTCGACAAGGAACCCCTGATCCAGCTGGTCAATACTACTCCATAATTAGAGCCCAAACCATCGGCATATAGCTTGTGAGTATATAGCACAAAAGGTCGCTCCTGTACAAAAATAAATAGAAATTGAGTGATTTTCAATAAACATAATAACTTATTTACTAAAACAGTTTATATACGATTGAGATTAAGTACATTGAGTCGAGGATCTAGGAAAGTTCTATACGTACATTAATATAGCTTAGCCTTTAGGGTATGTCGTTTTCAATCCACAATTTAATTTAATTTTTATGCCCTGAACTCATTGAAAATAAGAAACAAGTAATAGTGCTCTAGTCGAGACTGCTCGACTAAGAGATCCCCAGAACCCTGCGAAGAACTGCGATTCCTACGAACCACTAACATTCTCCGTTACTTTTATATGTACATATGTAGCAAGCAATACATGCACACACACAGACGCACGCACAAGAACACACAGAGACGCACGCACAAGCACACAATCTGCTAACTGTGCGTTATGACTCATCAGCTTCGCTGCTGCTGCAAGTCGCCGATAATATGGGATTTTTAATGTTTAGTAATAATTTTTTTCTAGACCAACGATTTTGATCATATTTGTTGGGCGTGATCATGACATTCATATGTATGTATGTGCCAAAGCACATAAGTAAGAAAACTCTAGTCGAGACCGCTCGACTAGAGTATACCCTGAACCTTGCGCAGAACCGCTATTCCAAGCATTCTTCGTTTCTTTTATATACACATGCATATTTACGTTCATTACAAGCAAAACATACACACACACATACACAGGCGTCCACACACACAAGCGCAAGTCGGTGCGTCGGCTGTTGTTTGGCTGCTTTGCATGGCAATGCTATGGGAAATTAAATGTTAAGTAACTTTTTTCTAGAGCAACGATTTTGATCAAACTTGTTGGGCGTGATCATGTCATCCATATGTATGTATGTGCCAAAGCACAAGTCTCTAGTATTTGATATAAGGGAGTTACAAATTTGAGGTGAAGGGGCCACGCCCAAAATTTAACAAAACCCGAAATTGCGTAAGGCCCAAGTAACACTAAAAGTTGAAGACTCTAGCTATAAAGATGAATTAGATAGAATTTTATAGCTGAATTTAGATTTCCGTTTTTAATCGATAACAATAAAACGATAACAGTTATCGAATTTCTGAAACAAACTCGATATGCGCGCCCTATACAGGGACCTACAAAACAAATTTGAAGTCTCTAACTATTGTAAGTTCTGAGATTGACGCGTTCATATAGAACTTCTGGGTATTATTCAGTCACAAATAGTATAAACAAAGTGCATATCACACGCATTGGTCTGAATAGCTTAATTATACCCTGCTAATATTCTCATACTCACGCGCTCTGGACTTGCCATCAAGGATTCACCTATGACCAACAGATTAACAATATTCGACGACGCTTCAGAGCTCAAGAAGTCACGCAACTTCCACTGCGACGAGCTGGAAACGACGACAACTCGACTGTCCGTTTGCGGTCCCAAAATTTTGCGTGCCATAACTGGCTCCGATAGAAACAAAATATAGCTTTTGCAGTTGGTATCGATGTGATTGTTAAAGCTGGGATTTCCGGGTTTAAAACTGTCCTTGATGTTGCCATGATAAAATGTTACTGGCATGGTCTTCAAATACATATATATATATATGTTATATATATATATACATATATATATATATATATACATATAAATATATATATATATATATATGTATATATATTTATAAATTAATAGTTTCAATTCGATTTTGAATTCGCAATGTTAATGCTCACCTTGAACAATTTCTCCAAAAGATTTCCATTTGTTCTAGTCACCACGTTGTCATAGTAGATGACCGGTGGGCATTTTGACAAATACTCTTTGGCTATTTTATTGACGAGCATCACCAGCGAATTGGTTTGTTCCAAATTATAAGAAGGTAAAAATTTGTTGGCCAAGAGCTCGGCACGTGGCTTCGGATTGCCGTGGAATTTGACATCCACGCGACGCCTGAAACGTGCCTCATCGCATCTCCCATACAGCCGGAAATTCAAGCGATGTCGTTCGATCAAACGTGAACTCACACACTTCCTTCGCGATTCTTCATAGTCCAGTCCTTGGCTGGCAGCCAGCAGCAAAAGCAAACACGTACTCCACAATAACATGTTGCCAATGTTGGACCTGCACCAAGTGGCGCTTCCTTTTTATATGCTAGCCCGTGCCCGTGGTGGATGTTGAACTGCGCACGCGATAGGTCCTCAACAAATCGAATTATATGCATTTCTGATTTGATTACAGGTGTAACACCTGGCAGCAGGAACAATGACAACAACAACCAACTTCTCAGTTTTAGTTGTTGTTTATTAATATATAAAATTTGATTGCTGCTTGGGTCGTTAATTGGTTTTACATTCGAATCACACATATATCACACATATATGTATGTATATATATGTATTAAAAATGGGAAATCAGGGTATTATGATTTTGTTGAAACGTATGTAACATGTGCCTCGATTTAGCCCTGTCCGTCTGTTTGTCCGTATGTATGAACGTGTCGATCTCAGAACCTACAATAGCTAGAGACTTCAAATTTTCAATAACTGTTATCGTTTTATTGTTATCGATTAAAAACGAAAATCTAAATTCAGCTATAAAACTCCATCTAATTCATCTTTCTAACTAGAGTCATCAAATTTTTCATTTAGTGTTATGTAAGCCTTACGCAATTTCGGGCTTTGTTTAATTTTGGGTGCCACGCCCCCTTCGCCTCAAATTTGTAAGTCACGTATTTCAAATACTAGAGACTTGTGCTTTGGCACATACATACATGTGGATGACATGATCACGCCCAAGTTTGATCGTTGCTCTAGAAAAAAAGTTATTAAACATTTAATTTCCCATAACATTGGCACACAAATAGCAGCCAAGGAACAGCTGACGCAGCGACTTGCGCTGGTGTGTGCATGCGCCTGTTCGTGTGTGTGTGTGTATTGCTTGTAATGTATGCATGCTCGGAATAGCGGTTCTTCGCAAGGTTCAGGGTATCCCCTAGTCGAGCGGTCTCGACTAGAGTTTTCTTACTTGTTTTGTTAGTTTTAAATCTATCTTATGCAATTTTTATTGTTGTGAGATTTTGGATACCGGAAATTTTCACAAGTATTTAAATTCAAGCTAATTGCAAATAAAGCCAATATATACATGAAAGTGCATTTTTCGTATATGTAAAAAATGCAATAATGTATGTAAATCATATACAGAAAATTTCATTTCAAATAGAAGTTATTAAACAAAGAGTTTGGCTAATCGGTAAACACATGTGACAAGCAGTGCTAAGTACAGAGTTTTCCTATACGTGTGCACACATACACATACACACATATTGAGCTGGGTGCATATATAGCAAATTCTAAGAACCGCAAGTTTTAGTGTATGTGCACTAGATGGCGCTATAGTTTGTGAATTATCAGCTGCTTTATCAATCGATGGCGCTATTGGCTAAAAATTGTAAATTGAATTAAATTTTATTCTGTGTGCATTTATACCATTTATGCAATATTCAGAAAAACGCAGATTACACAGGGTTCAGGGGCTCTCCTAGTCGGAACTCCCGACTAGAGTTTTCTTACTTGTTATACTCTGAGCTCATCAAAAATGTGAAAACAGGGTATAATGGTTTTGTTAAAATGTATTTAACAGGCAAAAGGAGTCGTATCAGACCCCATAAAGCTATTTAGCTCTGCTCGTCTGTCCGTGTGTATGAGCTCGTCAATCTCAGAACCTCTAAGAACTAAATAAATTTCATATGTAGATCCTTGCATGCCACAATAAGTTCGAGGAGTTGTACAGATATATAGATATATATTATGTTACTTAGAGGATTGTTTGTTGAGGATACGATGGTTGTTTTTCGATCATCAGATCTGATGGTAGCTGCAGTGGCATTGGTCGGAGCTGCATCATTGGCATATATGTATTTGGCCAGATACGGGGTCACCAATTCCATGGGCAGTGGGAACACAATAGTACAGTTCTGCTCAGTGTTTGCAAATAACGAAGCTGGAAACTGGCTTGACCCATCTGTAAAGCGGATGGACTGGAGGATATGACATCAGAGGATTCCTTGAGGGTAGTTGCTGACTTCTTTTCGCTTTCGGCGGCAATCACCTTGGCGCGTGCATCGCGTGAGCCCTCTGCTCCTGCGGCCATTGCATGCTGCATATATACAGGTATTGACACGTCCTTGCTGTAGGGTGTAAGCTGATAATTGATGAGTTCTTCTGAAATCGATTTTGAGCTTACATTTCGACACGTTCGACCATGGCTCACCAGGACTCCGTCGCTTCATCTAGGGTTAATTGCATGTTGTGAGCTAAGGTCTCGCGTTCTGTCAACAGCTCGATGAGATTCCGTGTGTCCACAATGTTGCGCAGCGTAGTAGCAGCTAACAGACGTGATGATGCGCTATAGTCCTCAACGCGCACGATCGCATACAATGGATCATTGATGCGATAATAGACAACCGCGTCTACGGTCATTGTCACCGAGTCCTTGGTAAGCATCTACTGCTGGGGCGCAAATCCACCTTTCGATATTGATCGATGCAGGGCAGCACGAAGACATGCCCAGACCACGAGGACCTCCGCATAATCCTCCCCATGATTATAGCATACCGATTATTTTGGCAAATTTTTGGGAAAGGTGACCCAAATCCAAATTATACAAAATCTTAAAGTCAATATGATGCTAGCCGGGCGTTACGACTAGGAGATCCCCTGAACCCCATGCGATCTGCGTTTTTTCAAAATACTGCAGAGTTTGCACTTAGTATAAACACATACAAAATTAAATTCAATTCAATTTAACATTTTGATTCAATACGCGCCATCCATATTTAGATTCGATGCACAAACCATAGCGCCATCTAGTGCACATACACTAAAACTTGCGGTTCTTAGAATTTGCTATATATGCACCCAGCTCAATATGTGTGTATGTGTATATGTGCAGACGTATAGGAAAACTCTGTGCTTAGTGAAACTTTCAGCATATTATCTGTATATTTTATTAAATTTTTTCCAAATAAAAAAAATGCAAACTCATTCAAATATTGGCTCCATTTGCAAAACCTTTAATTTAAATATTTGGGGAGATCTGGAGCCGGTAACCATAATTTAACAAAATTTAAAATTGCACAAGAAAACTCTAGCATAAACAAGTAAGAAAATTCTAGTCGAGACGGCTCGACTAAGAGAAACTCTGAACCCTTCGAAGAACCGCTATTCCGTGCATTCTTCATTTCTCCCAACATAAACTTCGCAATTAGTGAGGGCACATCCCACCAAGATCAGGAATAAACGTTGGACCAACAACAGTGATCAGAATCCACATAATTGGCGCCCAACGCACCCGGACTCTGAATTAAACGTAGTTAGGACAAACACATGTAAGTGGAGAGTGAACTCAAAAAATTCACAGTTAATAAACAAGTAATAAAACTCTAGGGTATACCCTGAACCCGCGAAGAACCGCTATTCAAAGCATTATTTGTTTCTTTAATATACACATGCATATGTACGTTCATTACAAGCAAAACATACACACACACGCACGGGCGCACGCACCACACAAGCGCAAGTCGGTGCGTCAGCTGTTCTTGGGCTTCTTTTTATACCCTGAACCCATTGAAAATGGGAATTCAGGGTATGTTTTTGTTGAAATGTGAATGTATGTAACAGGCAGAAGGAGGCGTGGCAGACCCCATAAAGTATATATATTCTTGATCAGGGAGAGAAGCCGAGTCGATTTAGCCCTGTCCGTCTATCTGTCCGTCTGTCTGTCCGTATGTATGAACGCGTCGTTCTCAGAGAGCTAGAGACTTGAAATTTTTTATGTAGGTCCGTGAATAGCACGAAAAGATCGTGACCAGCAACGCAAAGCAAATTGTTTTCCTATACATGTGCGCACATACACACATACACATTGAGCAGCGTGCATCTAGCAAATTCTAAAACCAGCAAGTTTTAGTGTACATATTTCCAACAGATGGCGCTAAGATTTGCGAATTATCAGCTGTTCAATAAATCGAAACATGGATGGCGCTTTCTATCGAACCATAGATGGCGCTATTGGGTAAACAATTGAAAATGAATTGAATTTAGTTTTCTGTGCGTTTATACAAAATGCTAATTATGCAGTATTTTAAAAAACGCAGATAGCGCGGGGTTTAGGGTATCTCCTAGTCGGGACCCCCGACTAGAGTTTTCTTACTTGTTTGATTTGAGTTA
This sequence comes from Drosophila mercatorum, assembly GCA_961210405.1. Lineage (NCBI taxonomy): Eukaryota > Metazoa > Arthropoda > Insecta > Diptera > Drosophilidae > Drosophila > Drosophila mercatorum. Next base: position 934,811 of record CAUIUS010000010.1, read on the forward strand.
AGTTTGTCCCGAATTTTTGCAATTGTGCGTTGATAGGTGTTTGGGTTTTTTATGGCTAGTAAGGTGGAGAGAGAGTCTGTGCAGATGACATATTTAATTTTTGTGTGTTTTAAAGTGAATTCCACCGCACAGAGGATCGCTTCCGCTTCCGCTGTATTAATTGAAGAGTGCCAATTTAAAATTTTATTGTCTTCTGTGACAACACTGAATGCAGTTATGTGGTTGAGTTTAGAAGCGTCCGTGTAGAGAAAGGTCCATGCCTTGTATTCGTTTCTGATTTTGTCGAAACTTTTTCTGTAGACTTCGTCTGATGTATTGTCTTTTTTAAATTCCGAGAGCTCTAACAGTATAGCGTGACTGTTTCTTGTCCAGGGAATTTTTCTTTGTATTTGCGTTCTGATGACAAGAATATGTTAAGAGCTGCAGCTTCGTTGATGATCATTTCTAGGCTAGATGGCTTTTTGATTGCTCTTTTCCATTTAAGTTGCTTGAGGAGTGTGCTTTGTAAAGAGGAACCACGTGTATTTGTGATGTTTTTAATATGTCGTCCAATGCTCCATTTGAATCTAGTGACTAAATCGGGGAGTCCTGCTTCTGCCTGCATGTTTTTATACTATTTCACGTAGTGAACTAGTATATTGGGTTTGTGCAATGTCCGTCATGCTGTCCGTCCGTCTGTCCGTCTGTCCGTATGAACGCAAACCATTTCCACGCTATTGAAGCTAGAGACTTGAAATTTGAAATATATACTCGTGTATACCCTCGTCTGATAAAGTGTCAAGATTTTCCCGATACGCCCACTAGGGGCGTGGCAAATCGGAAAATGCATTTTCCTGTATCTCAGAAACACTACTTCTAGAAGAGCTAGAGAGTTGAGATTTTAAATGAACACTCATGTCGACATCCCAAAATCAAAAAGCTATGGCGGATATATCTACGCCCATTGGGGGCGTGGCAAATCGGGTCAAACTGTATCTTCTACAGTTTTAAAGCTAGAACGCCCAAATTTGGCACGTGGGTTACTGTTACGATTCTATAAGGATCGCCCAAAAATTTTACGGCCACGCCTACTAGGGGCGTGGCAAATCGGATCTGAAGATATAGTGATTTTACTAGTTTCGTTATATTTTGAGCACTATTGATGCTAGAGACTTGAGACTTGGTATATATACTCGGGTTAACATCCCACAATCGAAAAGCTATGGCGGATATATCTACGCCTTCAGGGGGCGTGGCAACTAATATCAGCTTATATCTCCCACAGTTTTAGTGCTAGAAGCTTCAAAATTGAATGTTAAGTTACTGGAGGCCTCCTCTATCGATTCCCCAAAAATTATTGTTACGCCCCAAAAGGGGCGTGACATACAGAAAAATACCCTGTAATTTTCGCATTTTTCGAATGTAAGCATCCAAACTTTACAGTTATATTCCTGAACGCCCACTCTATGCACATGCCAAAAATTATTTGTCTACGGCCACTGGGGCGTGGCAAATCAAAACTAAAAAATGTGCAGCTTCTGAGCCAATAACGCGCCAAATAATGACTTTGTGACCTTTGACCTTGTCTTTTGATTTGTTAAATTATATATATATGTTTGAAAAGAATATTTTATTTATACAAAATAACTAAATAAGGAAAATATAACAAAAATATCAACATGACCGCACCGGGGTTCGAGCCCACACCTCTACGCTCGCTACTTAAATCACATGTTCAGAGTTGCCACCTCTCTCATTTTGAGAGATGCCATCTCTCTCGATTTAGGTGCGTGTGTTTGCTAAGGTAAGGGTTCTATGCTTCGATCCTAATTGAAACTGTCTGGCCCCCTCCAATGAAAAGTTTTAGTCTGCAGCTAATTTGAGCGGCGAAAGTGGGGATTTAAGGTTAAATTTTAAAAAATATAATGTGATAGATGCCCCTGTGTGCTGCTGGGTCGTGAAATAGTATTTCGCTGTCGGTTGCGTCCGACAGCAACGTTCTTACTTGTTTTTTCTATGATTTTGGAAATACAAGGGAGGAGTGATATTGGGCGATAGCTGTTAAGTAAGTGCTTTGGTTTATTTGGTTTGTTTATTGGTATTATTGTTGCAATTTTCCATTGTTGGGAGATATTGCTGGTATCAAGTATTATATTATAGAGCTCTAAGAGTTTGTTTGTTGCAGATGGTGGGAGCTTTTTATACCCTGAACCCATTGAAAATGGGAAATCAGGGTATAATGGTTTTGTGAAAATGTATGTAACAGGCAGAAGGAGGCGTGGCAGACCCCATAAAGTATATATATTCTTGATCAGGGAGAGAAGCCGAGTCGATTTAGCCCTGTCCGTCTGTCTGTCCGTCTGTCCGTATGTATGAACGCGTCGATCTCAGAACTTACAATAGCTAGAGACTTCAAATTTTTTTGTAGGTCCCTTGAATTAATCCATGCAGAGCTTAGAGCAATGCGAGAGGTGCAAGCCCAACAAGCAACAGTGATGACCAGCTTAATGGCTCTAATCACCAAGCTCAGCTTCAAATAATGTCCCTACGCGTAGGAATTTGGAACGCTAATGGCTTGCGCAATAAAGCGCAGGAATTAGCAGTTTTTCTCCTACAAAAAGCATTATATCTATGTAATGCTCATTGCAGAAAGTCGTGAATGCCCGACACTTAAAATTCATGGGTATGAGCAATATCAGGCCCATGGTGGAGGAACAAACAGCTTCGGTGGATAATCGCTCCTGGTTCGGTCAACACTGGTACATACACCTCTACTTCCTCATGGCAACACAACACTGCAGTTTTCAGCCATTACCATTCCATCCTCAATTGAAGAAATAGATATAGCGTCGATCTATTGTCCACCAAACAGTGATCTTTGCGTGGAGGATATCACTCAGCTTCTAAGCAGAAGTAGCAACAAAAGTATAATTGGAGGCGACTGGAATGGATGGCACCCATTTTGGGGAAGCAGTAGGTCAAACCAGCGAGGAGAGGTAATATTTGATGCAATTCAAAGGTGTCAATATTCCATCCTGGCTACTGGAGCCCCTACACGCTACCCAATAAACGGGCAATGTCCGTCTGCAATAGACTTCGCAGTATACAAAGGCATCTGCCGACAACCGGCAACTTAGCATTGAAGATTACTTGGAGATGTCATCTGACCATCTGCCGCTAGTTGTTACAGTTCATGCCCAGCCACAGCTCTTTCCGTCCAGCCTGCAGGATCGGATCTGGCAATATTTAAGCTTGCTCTGTAATCATAACTGGACCCGGAAATTGAGCTACGCACTGCAGAAGATGTGGAATACGCAGCAACTAAACTGCATCACGCGATAAAAGAAGCAGCGTACTTAGCCACACCACCCTCTCGATCAACACAAAGTCCATCTTTATACAATATAGCCCTCACCCCGCATGCTCAAAATCTTCTTGAGTATAAAAGATGGACAAGGAGCCGATGGATCCGAACCCGGACAGAAAGCAATAAAAGAAGATACAATGAAGCCACCAGACAGCTCAAAGAAGTCCTGGCCCAGCTGCAAAACAGGCGTATTAGTGAGGCACTAGAACGAGCGAATGCTGCCGGTGCAGAATTCCAGCTGTGGCGACATACACGCAATATTAAAAGGCAGCCACTACGTGGTCATCCTATTCGTAATGCTACTGGAGTGTGGCTAATGGGAGACGAAGCTCAAGCTGAGGCATTTACTGACCACCTAGAGGAGCAATTCTCGCCGATGATAACAACTGGACCAGCAGAGCTTGAAGACGTACGAGAAATAGTGAGCTTTCCTATTGCAGGATCTCTAGCAATCGAGTCATGCACAAAGGAAGAAGTCCCCAACCTTATAAAAAAGGCGAAAGTTAAAAAAGCGCCGGGACATGACCGTATAGATGGCAAAGTACTTAGGGCTCTGCCCAGTTCAACCATTGACTTTTTCGTAGTGCTGTGCAACGCCATACTTCGCACCACTAACCATATATGTTATATGGTTAACGTGCTGAAACCTGGCCAACCCGAAAAGGAAATTACTTCCTATAGTTCAATCAGCTTGCTACCGGTACTCTCCAAAATGGTCGAAAGAATTTTGATGTGTAGACTGTACCGGATCACCAATTTGGTTTAAGTAGACAGCACAAGTACAGCGAGTGGTCCAACACATATTAGGCGCGTTCGAAGAAAGGAAATATTACACTGCAGTATTTCTAGACATCAATAGAGAAACGCTATACCAGATCACTAATTTGGATTTAGGAGACAGCACGGCACGCCAGAACTAATACAGCGAGTGGTCCAACACATATTAGGCGCGTTCGAAGAAAAGGAATACTGCAGTGCAGTATTTCTAGACATCAAGCAAGCATTCGACCGAGTTTGGCATCTGGCCCTGTTAAAGAAAATAAAAGACACTCTACCCAGTTCCTCCTTCAAGAAATTGGCTTCATATCTAACGGAACGAACTTTTCAAGTGGTAAAAGGGCAAGCAACATCGTCGACTCGTTCCGTCAGAGCAGGTGTGCCCCAAGGCAGCATACTTGGCCCTATATTGTACACTCTGTTCACCGCTGACATGCCGCTACCTCCATCCAATAATGGTATGCTGATCGCCACATATGCTGATGATACCGCCATTCTCAGTCGGAATAAGTCGCCACATGTAGCCTCCATCAAGATGCTAACGTATCTACACGAGCTCCATAGATGGCACAAACGCTGGAGCATCGCTGTGAACACTCAAAAATCAGTGCACATCACGTTCACAATAAGAAAAGGTGACTGCACAGATGTAGCACTTGGACATACAATACCGAGGGCTAATAAAATAAACTATCTTGGAGTCATTCTGGACAAGAGACTGACATACGGTGCCCACATAAGCCAGATGGTGAAGAGGTTCCAATTCAAATTAAAACAAGTAAGAAAACTCTAGTCGGGGATCCCGACTAGGAGATACCCTAAACCCCGCGCTATCTGCGTTTTTTAAAATACTGCATAATAAGCATTTCGTATAAACGCACAGAAAACTAAATTCAATTCATTTTCAATTGTTTAGCCAATAGCGCCATCTATGGTTCGATAGAACAGCGCCATCGATGTTTCGATTTATTGAACAGCTGATAATTAGCAAATCATGGCGCCATCTATTGGAAATATGTACACTAAAACTTGCGGGTCTTAGAATTTGCTAGACGCGAGCAGTTCAATGTGTGTCTGTGTATGTGCGCACATGTATAGGAAAACAGTTTGCTTTGCGTTGCTGGTCACGTGGTTGGCCGATTGGCCAAATGTTTTGTTTAATAACTTCTGCGCGAATAAATGGATTTGAATGAAATTTTCAGCTTATGTTCATCATATTTTATTACATTTTTTCCAATTTTTAAAAATGCAAACCCATTCATTTACTGGCTTTGAGTGCAACTAACCTCAATTTAAATATTTGGTGAAATTTGGAGCCGGTATCCAAAATTTAACAAAAACCAAATTAGATAAAATAAATATAAAACTTACAAAAAAAAAAAATAGGGACTCTAGCTATAAAGACGTGGGAGATATAATTTTATAATTAACATTCGATAATGTTTTTAATCGATAACATTAAAACTAAAATAGTTATCAACTTCTTTTAACAAACTCGATCTTTTCGTGGTAATCACGGACCTACATATGTACATAAAATTTCAAGTCTCTAGCTATTGTAAGTTCTGAGATCGACGCGTTCATACATGCGGACAGACATACAGGGCTAACTTGACTCGGCTTGTCTCCCTGATCAAGAATATATATACTTTATGGGGTCTGCCACGCCTCCTCTATTATACCCTGAATTCCCATTTTCAATCGATTCAGGGTATAAAAAAAACCGGGGATTTACCATTATGGCTCTAAAAACATAAGATAGAAAATAGGGTGTGCCAATACTTATTTGATGAAAATTTGTGCCTTTTGTACGCTGAACCCATTGAAAATGGGAAATCAGGGTATAATGTTCTTGTTGAAATGTATGTAACAGGTTAAAGGAATTATGTTTTCCATTTTCCAAAAGATTCATCGAAAAAAAAGTTAAACGACAGGGAAATCTGATTTTTGCAGTGTGCCAATATTTTTTTGATTCACTGTATGTGTGAAGTTACCAGATCTAGCCACTAACTGGCCAAGCTGGCAGCACTGACTATTATTGACTATTGTTTGCATCGAGATGCTCTCGATTCTCCTTTCAACGTGGTTACTTAGTAATTAACATATTAGTTTCCCTTAACAAATAACTTTTTTTAATTTTCATGAGATTTGCTTTCACATGTGTATATTTTGTCGCTTATGCCCTAGGAATATGCTCGCGTTACTGCTTATTGGATTCACCGAACGAAACTTTGCAAAGTATAATAAAACGTCTCTCCACTATAACTGAGACAGAGAAACATTGGAGAATAACAATACTCAAGAAATTCAGCAAAGAAAGTAATATTAATATTAAAATTAAAGCTATTCTTAATGAATGTACAAATTACAGAATGTTTTTAAACAGACGTCTATCGGTCGAAAAATGCATGCGAATATGTTAGAGACATAGAAAATGAAACGGAGATTATGTGCGAGAGAGATAGAGATAACTGCTTAGACACCTCGGTTGGGCAAGTCCTTAACTTTGTAGATGCGTACAAGCCAATGCTCAGTTGTATAAGCCTCTTCGAGTACGTCAAGCTCAAAGTCCTTGTTGCCAATCTCAGCGGCACGCACACGATCATATCCCTGAGCTTTGCCTCCCTCTGTATACATTTGCCCAAAGCGATAATAGCACATTTTGTACATGAGGCAATTGAGCAGGGTGGGGGAGCCCTCTTTATCAACACGAAACTCTCCATTTGGCGCATAGTAGTCCTTCTCTTTAATGTGTGCACCACGGTCGGTGCTGCCGCCTATGCGCACCATCCACAGGAATTTGTTGATGTCGTCGGACGAGTAACCCGTCAGTCCACCAAAAATTACCAGCACATAGTCAACGTCCAGTTCGCGCATGATTTCATATGCCTTCTCCTCAGACGAGGCCATTGCCTGGCCCACACGAGAAATGTGCGTATTATTCCAGGTGTTGTTGTCAACCAAAATTGTTCGATTCGCCATTGCCGTTATTTGATAGCCATAATCCCACCAGGACATGATGCGCGCATTCTGAAGAACGTTATTGCAATTGTATTAATTTGAAATTTAAAATTTACATGTCCAATATTTAATAAATTGATCTTGCACATTCAGCAACATTTTGTTTGTACTCATTATGTTTCATTCTCTTCCTATCAAGAATATACAAATTGTATTCATCATCGTGCGATACCATTCTTTAATTTCCATCATCATACTGTGTCAACTTACCTCAGGTGTATTCATTTGCAGCCAGTAATAAGCCTCGCGGAAGTCGTCAAAGATAATACGGCCGCCATCGTGGGAGCGCGCACTGAGTACAATGCTTGGTGAGGAGTAGGCCTCAGAGGTGACCCAGGTACAGTGGAACGTATAAACGATAAGCATCAGCGTTATAATAGTAACAAATCCAATGGCCACCTCACTCTTGACTCCGCCAGTTTGCTGTTCCAGTTTCTTGTGCTGCCGTTTGCTTTCAGTTGCTAGCTTGGCCCCCCCTGCGTCCACGCTCTTTATATACTTGGCCAGCAGATGGGAGATAGCTATGCCGGAAAGGATGCACATGACAGGCGCCAGCACAAGCATAAGCCGCACCATAACTCCAGCAAAATAAATGCTAGTCACGCCATACAAAATTATAAAGATGTTAGAATCTGTTAGCCGCGAGAAACAGAAATAGAGACCAGCAGGGAATAGAAAGACAAGGATCTAAAATAATAAAAAAAAAAAATAAGACAAATTAATAAATGGCTTGAAAATTTAATTACCGTAAATGATGTTGCATCAGCGATCAAAGTGCTTGTAATCAATGGGTGCATTAAGGCGCTAGTCATTCACATCGTTTTTGGTGTCATCATCAGAGTAGAACTTAGCAGTTATAAGCAAAAAAAAAAAAACATTTTACCTGCAAATCAAAGTAGAATGATGACCAAGATGTGGGCTGATGCTCCGACACAGAGGCTATGATTGGAATGTGGTTTTTGGCATAAGATGGATCTAGCAGCGAATAAAAACGACCCGTCCAAGGAGATACCTTGCCGGTTATTGTCAGCACAGTTCCCACAATCATCACCAGGCTGATCAGGCTAGATACCAGTGCCTTAAAAAGTATATTGAAGTGATCCTTAGGCATACGCGAGCGTAAATAGTCCACAAAAGCGTGTATCTGACACAGACCGAACACACCCAAAGCCTGAAAGGCAACAAAACACAAAAAATGAGCTTCAACATAGAGAAGAGTAAATCTTATATGCAAAATATAGTTTGTATCAGATTATTATATAGTACTCATTATGTTTCATACTCTTCCTATCAAGAATAAGTAATCATCATATTTCAAAACCAAATTCAATTTAATCGAAATTGTATAAGACTTACCAGCATGTGCTCAGAGCTCTGAATGGGCTGAAAGCCGACAAACGATATTTGCATGGAGAGTATAGTGCCAACGCAATAGAGAGTACTATATGCTATATAAATGCGGTGGGAAAAACGGCCAGTAAACATCAGAGCAATCACATGAAGCGGAATCAGATTGATGAGGAATACATAACCGCCCCACGAGGATACCATGTAGAAATACGCAAGAGCTGACATTGCTGACCAAAATATAGTGCCCGTTTTGACGGCCTTGATCCACAGATAGTAGGTGAAGAGCATGCAAAATATGGCAATACCTTCGTTGTCATAGGAACCAGCCACCGAACGAGATATATAGCCCGGCACGATAGATATAAGAGCTGCCGCAACCAAACCTGCGCCAGTGCTCTGCAAAAGTTCAACAATATTTCAGATAGGATTCTCGTGCACGTGTTTAGTTTAACCTAAATGTTGTATTAGGGTGGCACTCACATGTATCTCCTTGGTCAATGCATAGGTGACAAGCGTGGTGAGCGAGGAGAAAAACGGTGCCAAAAATACGCATACATTACGTATGTCAATGGTTATGTTCAACATCCACATAAGCCGGTATAGCGCCGCTGAGGTTACCATCAATCCAGGGTAAATGGTGCCGCCAATGATGCGGCCAAGCGGATACCAGGCACGATCATCGAACCAATTGTGGAATTTGTAAAAGCCCTGCTCGGCCAGGAACCGCGTGGTGCGGTAATTAAAATATGGATCGAATTCATGTATGACGCTTTCAAAACGTAGCACAGAAAACAAGCGTGTGGCGAAAGCTGCAACCGACAAAAAAGAAAATTAGTTAAGTTGGATGCACTTCGATATTTCAATAATTTGGTTATATAGCACACAGTTGATTAGCTCGATATGATTTATCGATACAAAATTTGTTTCTCTGATTTCACACATATGTACATATATGTACATAAATTTTAACTTGCACACCTACTTACATATGTACATATTAACTGAACTCGCCGCCCCCGTAAATTAAATTTTAATACATATTGCAAAAAGACTTACATAAAACAGCGGCCAAAATAAGTATAGCTAGTTTAACAAGATGCTCCTGTTTTTCCCAAGTTAGGAGTCCGCGAGGTTTCAACGCCGCACCACTGCTGATATCCACGGTCATGGCCGGTGTATGTTTCGGGTTTGCCTGCCTCCTGATGCTAAGAAATGCCGGTGCTCCTTATCGATGTTAATTAATGGCTTGGCTGGGTTAAACTACAAACAATTCCATACACGGGTTTGCACATTAACCACAAAATAGTTTTGCACATTACCTGCGCTCTTTACGATGCGCAGAACAAGTTTAAAAACAAACAAAATATACGAAAACAAATGCAACGCAGCTTCGTGGCAGCCTGTAACCAATTTTTCTAGACGAACGACTTTTGAGCAATGTTATCGAAAAGCGCGTGTCGCAATCGATTATTAATTTTTAGCAATATCTTGTATAATACCTAAATTTTGCAAATTGCCGCTGTATCCAATATAAAAAGCACAAATGAAAATTTTTTAAAATCTATTTTTGAGTTTGCAAATTTTCCATAAATACATATATTATTTTAAAGAACTCCTGCAAAAAGCATAACAGTTGATTCGTTTCTTTTTCTTACGTATACATATGTATGTATCAAATAGATAAAAATGTATTTATGAACGCTAGTGTAAATATGCAATCATACATATGTATGTATTAAGGTGTTTGCACTAAAGATAAATAAATATGTATATACATATACATATATTAGATACTTAAGAACGGGGCTGATGTGGCCTCATCAATACCTCTTGCTGAAATGCAAAAGCCATTTCTAAGCTAGTACATACAATATTTAAGTAATTTAAGATATGTTGCTATTTTAATTTAAATGCATTCATTCCATGATACAAATTTAATTCGAGTTTACAATGATTACGGTGCGCTTGCGCTATGGCACATTAACAATATTATTGACTAACATCGCGAGGGTAAATTATATTCTTCTATGATTTACTCTGAAGCGATTGCTTATATGTACATACATACATATATAGGTTCAAAACGATCAGATATTTTTCAAATGCGCGCGTCTATTTTGATACACATTTTTGGTAGGACAGAGCTATCAGCTGTTTGTGATGCAACGTTTTCGATAACATTTCGATACCTGGTCAAGTAAAGAACTGTGTTGGTGACTTCATCAATCTTTCTGTGCATGTCGTCACATTTCTAGTTATTGTGAACACGTCGTATATTGAAACAATTACTGACAGCTTTATTAAATCATTTGGAAAAATGAATAAATTTTATTTGATCAGTTATTGCCAGCTTTCTAATCTTACCGCTCGTGCTCAAAACTATTATGCTGTGGCGTCACAGCTGGCATAGTTTACTCTTTCCCGCGCTCTTAGGAATTCCGACTGCGGGACCTGCGCAATACATAACTCTTATTCATTAAATCGCGGTCGTCTGGTCGTCGTCGTCGTTGCTGTCGTGTGGACGTCGTCGCTGCAGTGCCGAATTATTGTTATTGTTTTTACTTTAAAGTGCTAATGTTTTTTTTTAGCAGTTCAAGACACGCATTTTCTTTAACTGGTAAATTTATTATTCTATTGCAATTAACAACTAAGTGGAATTACGTGAGTTTGTGTGTCCGTGTGAACATGTCTATGTATGTACATATATGCGTGTGTTTGTGTGACGAACATAAATTGGTTTTTACAACTGTTCAGGCACACACACACACACACACACACACACACACACACACACATATATATATATATATATATATATATATATATATATATATATATATATATATATATATATATATATATATATATATATATAAATTAAAATGTTAAACTACATAACCTAATCGAAGAGCAGCCGCAGCAGCAGCATCAGTAGTCAACAGCAATGTTGTGTTTGAGATATGTGTAATCTTTTTGTTGTTAATACTATTAATCTATCTTTTAACGCACAACCATGTGAGACAGTATGCGTGAGAGCATTTATGACTATATTTATGCATACACACACACACACACACAGACACACACGCACACACACACTCATTTCATGTAGTCAAATGAATTTTTGTCCCCGTATAAAGTAAATTGTAATATCATTAGTTAGTATCGCTCAAATATGTCAACTGTTATGCAGCGCAGGGCACCGCCTACAATTAAAGCAGTAGGAACAGAAGCAACTAGAACGAAAACAACTCAAACTGCAACAAAGACTTAACGTGGTAAGTTGTCAGAAGCATGTAAGGGTGCGGGTTAGGGGTAGCCCATTCTATGGCCTAAATCAAATTGATATATATTTATATATAAATATACTCCCCCCCTCTCTCTCTTTCTCTCTCTCTCTCTCTCTCTCTCCCTCTATATATATATATATATATATATATATATATATATATATATATATATATATATATACATATCAAAATATAGACATGCAACTACGCCTCATAAAAATTTGAAGAATGGTGAAAAATCGAACATCAACGCAAGACCAAGCGGTTTGTGCTGGTAGCGGCGGCGGTAGGGGTGGCAGTTGCATGTATACGCACACGCGAATAGAAAATAAAAGAGTGCTTTAATATGTACCATAGATGATGAAGAAGCAGCCGCAACAACTCCAATGCTCCACGCTTTTCCCGTTCGTCCCTCGAACGAACTGCAGCGCTTGTTCGCGTCTGGCCCCACACAACCCTATTGTATTTGTTCTGCACGCAATTGATGTGACGTTATTCTTCTTTCTCCTTCTTCATGTGTGTGTGTGTGTGTGTGTGTGTGTGTGTGTGTAAAGTAACATACCAGGTCTGAAGGCAGCGCATATAAAAAGGAAATGCAGCTGAACCTGTGTTGGTTATGGAAGTTTCTACTCTTTACTCTATTCTCTACTATCTACTCTCTTCTCTTCTCTAATGTAGAGAGACAATGATAAGATTTTGCTTAATACGTATATATTCATACATATGTACGATTACAATGGGTTTAATTGTTTAATTATACTTATTCACGAAGTGAAATAAGTATATTGGTTTTGTGCAATGTCCGTCCGCATGAACGCAAACCATTTCCACGATATTGAAACTAGACTTGAAATTTAGAATATATACTCGTGTATACCCTCGTCTGATAAACCTGATCACCCTGACCAAGAATATATATACTTTATGTTACATACATTTCAACAAAACCATTATACCCTGATTTCCCATTTTCAATGGGTTCAGTGTATAAAAAGAAGTTAGGGTATACAGTGTCAATGGCAATAGCCTGAGATACAAAGAGTGAAATAGAGTTTCTGCAAGTGTCTTGTTCTGATAGATATAGAAGATTTAAGACTGGACAACGTAATATGTTGTATATTTATATTTAGAGTTCAAGTTAAATTTTGAAAAGTCTATTCTATTTTGAAATATGTATTTTTGACTTGGGCTCGCATTCGGTTTGTAAAATCGGCATTGGAAGTAAATTGTTGACAGTTATTTATTTGCTCAGCACAAAATTAACATTTGTGAACATGCATATGAGTGTGTGTTGGTGTATTTTTGGGAAGCAATATACAAAACTTGAACAGAGCCACGGCAAACTGATTTTTGCCTGTTTTTCAAGTTAACTAAACGCGATGATTTCATCTGCTTTGACCATTTTCTTGTTTTCATTTCAAATCGACACGATATATACACTGCTGGTCAATGGGTTAGACGCACAGGAGCTTTCTTTAAAATTTTCTCTATAACTTTTATTTTTAATAATAGGAGAACAAATTATATACCAAAACCTTCGTTATTCAATGGCGCTTTATTTACAAATTAAAAAAAAAAAAACAAGTAAGAACGTTGCCGTCGGACGCAACCGACAGCGAAATACTATTTCACGTCCCAGCAGCACACAGGGGCATCTATCACATTATATTTTTTAAAATTTAACCTTAAATCCCCACATTCGCTGCTCAAATTAGCTGCAGACTAAAACTTTTCATTGGAGGTGGCCAGACAGTTTCAATTAGGATCGAACCCTTACCTTAGCAAAAACACGCACCTAAATCGAGAGAGATGGCATCTAACAAAATGAGAGAGGTGGCAACTCTGAAAATGTGATTTAAGTTCATTGGCGAGCGTAGAGGTGTGGGCTCGAACCCCGGTGCGGTCATGTTGATATTTTTGTTATATTTTCTTTACTTAGTTATTTTGTATTAATAAAATATTCTTTTCAAACATATATATATATATTTTAAAAAATCAAAAGACAAGGTCAAAGGTCACAAAGTCATTATGTAGCGCGTTATTGGCTCAGAAGTTGCAGATGATTCAGTTTTGATTTGCCAAGCCCCCAGTGGCCGTAGACAAAAATTTTTTGGCATGTGCATAGAGTGGGCGTTCAGGAATATAACTGTAAAGTTTGGATGCTTACATTCGAAAAATGCGAAAATTACAGGGTATTTTTCTGTATGTCACGCCCCTTTTGGGGCGTAACAACAATTTTTGGGGAATCGGTAGAGGAGGCCCCCAGTAACTTAACATCCAATTTTGAAGCTTCTAGCAATAAAACTTTGGGAGATATAAGCTGATATTAGTTGCCACGCCCCCTGAAGGCGTAGATATATCCGCCATAGCTTTTCGATTGTGGGACGTTAACCCGAGTATATATACCAAGTCTCAAGTCTCTAGCATCAATAGTGCTCAAAATATAACGAAACTAGTAAAATCACTATATCTTCAGATCCGATTTGCCACGCCCCTAGTAGGCGTGGCCGTAAAATTTTTTGGGCGATCCTTATAGAATCGTAACAGTAACCTACGTGCCATTTGAGCGTTCTAGCTTTAAAACTGTAGAAGATACAGTTTGACCCGATTTGCCACGCCCCCAATGGGCGTAGATATATCCGCCATAGCTTTTTGATTTTGGGATGTCGACATGAGTGTTCAGTTAAAATTTCAACTCTCTAGCTCTTCTAGAAGTAGTGTTTCTGAGATACAGGAAAATGCATTTTCCGATTTGCCACGCCCCTAGTGGGCGTATCTGGAAAATCTTGACACTTTATCAGACGAGGGTATACACGAGTATATATTTCAAATTTCAAGTCTCTAGCTTCAATAGCGTGGAAATGGTTTGCGTTCATACGGACAGACGGACAGCATGACGCACATTGCACAAACCCAATATACTATATCACTACGTGAAATAGTATAATGATGTTTTACTATGTTTTTGTTATTTTAAACATAATTTACGTATTTGCCAAAGCACAAGTTTCTAGTATTTGATATACGTGCTGTGCAAATTTGAGGCGAATTGGGCGTGGCATCCAAAATTTAACAAAAATCAAATTTGTAAAAAGTTCTCATGAAACTAAATGCAAATCTTGAAAGTTCGTGCTAAAAAGATGAACTAAATTTATTTTCATAACTGAATATAGATTTCGTTCTTAATCGATAACATTAAAACTGTCTTCTATCTGCGCGTGCTTTACGCAAACCTCCAAATAAAATTTCAAATCTCTAGCTCTTTTAGGTTAGATCGACGTGTTCACACACACGGACAAACAGACAGACGGACAGGGCTCATTCGACTCGGCTTGTCTTCCTGATGAATAATATATACACCTTATTATGTATGCCACTCACCCTTCTGCCTGAACTCTGAATTCCCATTTTCAATGGGTTAATTTAATTTCCCAGAACATAGGCTTATTGCATCCCAACCGCAGTCGTTGTATTAACTGCACAGTTAGCAGAGCGTTTGTTGCTTGTAATCTATGTACATACATACTTTCATATATACACTCTGCGAAAGCAGATTAAAGGCAGTTGCATTTTGCAGATACAACTGGACAAAAACAAAAACTTTGAACAAAGGGACCTTCTTATATTTTATTTAGCTTTTCTAGACCTTCATCTTCTATTTTTAGCATAAACAAAAAATGTACAGTTAGTTTTGTCGCTACAATAAATATATTTCGTGCGCATTTGGGTGGTATTTTGTGCAAAATTCAATTAAAGGCACTTTTTCTTAAGTCCTGGAAAGATATCAGTGAAGGATTTGAGTTGTGTTTTTTGTTATTACATTTGTTTAACACACTTTTTTTAGTTTAAGTTATTTTTAGCCGGTGTTTTTTTAATTTATATAGAAATGGGAAGAGGAGAGACGCTGACAAGCGAAGAAATCGTTAAAGTCCTTGTATACAAGGATGAGGGGTGATCTAACAGAAAATTTGCACTCAAATTAAAGCTCTCACTTACTACTGTAAATAATATTGTAAATCTGAATGAAAATTGCAAAAAAAAAAACAGAAAATATTCGAATAACTACTAGGTATCACCACGAGGACAGCCGCTATTATACGCGCAGGACTTCGAAAAAATGCCACGCCTTTCAAATTTTTTACAGAATTAGACCCTCCGATAGCACAACGACGTGTTCAGCAAATTTTGGCAACTAGTAGCCTCCTAAAATGGAATAAAATTAAGGCTTAGCCGGCTCTATCTAACGGCCAAAAAGGGGCTCGGCTAGATTTGACAAAGCAGCACATGTCCTGGGCGGAAAATTGGGAAATAGTGGTTTGCTTGGATGAGAAAAAAATAAATTTAGATGGCATTGATGGTTTTAATTATTTCTGGCATGATATTCGTTAGCCCGAACGATAATCCACAAAGTGAAACTTTGGTAGTCGATCGTTAATGGTATTAGCTTCCTTTAGCTACCACTATCGAGCCCCAGGATGCAAAGTTTTCGGCCGTTTGAGTTCTCAAGGCTACATAAACTTATTGGAGAATGTTTTTGTGGACTTTTTCGATGTAGAACCGTCGAGTGACTTAATTTTCCAACAGGATAATGTGAATATACACATATCACTGGCTAGTCGAACCTGGTTTCAGGATAAGCAAATCACCACCATGTAATGGTGTGGTCGATCTTTGGACTTAAATCATATCGGGAACCTTGCCAAGCGTTTTTATGCTGGCGGAAGAAAATTTACATCAGTGAAAGAGCTTAAAAGGGCGGTTTCTCAGGTATGGGCTCAAATACTACAGGACAAGTATGTCTGTTCGTATGTTTGAACGCGTCGATCTCAGAAGATATAAGAGCTAGAGACTTCAATTTTTTTGGAAGTTCGTGTATATCACAATTCGATCGAGTTTGTTTCAAATATTCGATAACTATCATCGTTTTAATGTTATCGATTAAAAACCGATATCTTAATTTAGTTGTAAAATTCTATATAATTCATCTTTCTAGTTAGAGTCTTCAAATTTTGCATTTAGTGTTTTTTGAGCCTTTTGCAATTTCGGTTTTTGTTAAATTTTGGATGCCACGCCATCAAATTGCCCCATCGCCTCAAATTGGTAAATCACGTATTTCAAGTACTAGAGACTTGTGCTTTGGCACATACACACACATGAATGTCATGATCACGCCCAACAAAACAAAATCGTTCGTCTAGAAAAAAAGTTATTCAACATTTAATATCTCATATTATCGGCGTCTTGCAGCAGCAGCGAAGCTGATGAGTCATAACGCACAGTTAGCAGATTGTGTGCTTGTGCGTGCGTCTGTGTGTGTTCTTGTGCGTGCGTCTGTGTGTGTGTATGTATTGCTTGCTACATATGTACATATAAAAGTAACGGAGAATGTTAGCGGCTCTTAGCAATCGCAGTTCTTCGCAGGGTTCAGGGGATCTCTTTGTCGAGCGGTCTCGACTAGAGCACTCTTACTTGTTTTGTTTTTCTTACATAAAAAGTTTTTTATTATACAAAAATTTTAAAAATTGTTGTTTTTAACATAAAACGACTAGAAATAATATTTAATAAAAAAGCAATACACAATGATATGCCAATGATATGGGAAATTGAATGCTTAATAGAGCAACGATTTTGATCAAACTTATTGGGCGTGATCATGTCACACAGGGCGAAGTCGACTCGGCCTTTCTCCCTGATCAAGAATATACATACTTTATGGGGTCCGACATGCTTTCTTCTGCATGTTACATACACTTTTACGCACAGGTGGACAGACGGACGGACAGCATGACGAACATTGCATAAAACCAATATACTCATTACACTTCCTGAATGAGTACAAAGATATGAGCTTCACATTGTGAAATATTGCTTCACAGGAAAGGCTATAAACTAATACAATACTCTGTTAAAGTTAATAATATTGTGAATGAAAATATGCAATGCAAGTGTTAAGCTTGACAAAAACTGAAATATCAATATGCCCACTGTCTTGTAATATTAGGGCAATTGAGTTGACAATGTAAATATAGGGTAGCAAAAGAAGACATATTGATTGAAATCTATGTCAATTGTAATTTATTTTGCGCATATCGAGCGTATAGCCATTTTTTGCAATAGTATTCCCGTCGTGCACACCAGCTTCGATCGCTTTTGTCATAGATAATTACAATGACACATGATTTTCCCGCAGGAAAAAGTGGAAAGGAAAGTGATTTTTCGCTAAGAGTATTTGGTTTTATTTTGAAAAACTATTCACAAGTCCCATACAAAATGAAGAGACATGGAATCTACGTTAATTGAGTAAAGTAGAATCTGTAAATAAAAGAAGAGCAAGAAAGAGCTTGGTAATGGCAGATGGAAAATATGAATATGTTTTGATTTATTACCATCTTCTCTTATTATTATCTATTGATTATATTGGTTGTTGCTCAACCATGGGTTGAAATACCCAGTTACTCTCGACATTTTTATTCTCATCGGAGGTGGCCAGACAGTTTCAATTTGGATAGAAGCTTAGAACCCTTACCTTAGCAAAAATACGCATCAAAATTGAGAGAGATGGCATCTGTCAAAATGAGAGAGGTGGCAACTCTAAAAATGTTATAAAAATGTTATTTTGTGTTAATAAAATATTTTTTACAATACATATATAAAATTTGGCAAACCAAAAGACAAGGTCAAAGGTCACAAAGTCATTATGTAGCGAGTTATTGGCTAAGAAGCTATAGATTTTTCAGTTTTGATTTGCCACGCCCCCAGTGGTCGTAGACATATCATTTTTGGCAAGTTTGGCTGCCTACATTAAAAAACTGCGAAAATTACCGGGTATTTTTTTGTAAGTCACGCCTCTTTTGGAACGTAACAATAATTGTTGGGGAATCGATAGAGGAGGCCCTAAGTAACTTAGCATCCAATTTTGAAGCTTCTAGCACTAAGACTGTGGGAGATAAGAGCTGATAATAGTTGCCACGCCGCCTGTAGGCGTAGATATATGCGCCATAACTTTTCGATTGTGGGATGTTAATCCGAGTATATATACCAAGTCTCAAAACTCTAGCATCAATAGTGCTGAAAATATAACAGAATACGTAAAATCACTATATTTTCAGATCCGATTGCCACGCCCCTACTAGGCGTGCTGCTGTCCGTCTGTCTGTCCGTATGGACGCAAACCAGTTCTACGGTATTGAAGTTAGATACTTTAAATTTTAAATATATACTCGTGCGTACTCTGGTCAACAGAAGGCTAGAGAGGGGGCGTGGCAAATCGAGTCAAACTATCTCTAATTTTAAAGCTAGAACGCCCAAATTTCGCACGTGGGTTACTGTTACGCTCCTATAAAGATCGCCAACCTTAAATCCCCTCTGTCGCTGCTCAAATTAGCTACCGATTAAAAATTTTCATCGGAGGTGGCCAGACAGTTTCAATTCGGATCGAAGCTTAAAACCCTTACCTTAGCAAAAACACGCACCTAAATCGAGAGAGATGGCATCTCTCAAAATGAGAGAGGTGGCAACTCTGAAAATGAGATAGAAGTTTGTTGGCAAACGTAGAGGTGTGGGCTCGAACCCCGGTGCGGTCATGTTGATATTTTTGTTATATTTTCTTTATTTAGTTATGTTGTATTAATAAAACATTCTTTTCAAACATATATATATATATAATTAGACAAATCAAAAGACAAGGTCAAAGGTCACAAAGTAATTATGTGGCGCGTTATTGGCTCTGAAGCTGCAGATGTTTCAGTTTTGATTTGCCACGCCCCCAGTGGCCGTAGACAAATAATTTTTGGCATGTGCATAGAGTGGGCGTTCAGGAATATAACTGTAAAGTTTGGATGCTTACATTCGAAAAATGCGAAAATTACAGGGTTTTTTTTTTGGGGCGTAACAATAATTTTTGGGGAATCGATAGAGGAGGCCCCCAGTAACTTAACATTCAATTTTGAAGTTTCTAGCACTAAAACTGTGGGAGATATAAGCTGATATTAGTTGCCACGCCCCCTGAGGGCGTAGATATATCCGCCATAGCTTTTCGATTGTAGGATGTTAACCCGAGTACCAAGTCTCAGTCTCTAGTATCAATAAAAATAGATATTGAAAAACATTATGATGAAGTTAATAGAGTTAGAAAACAAAAATTATTATATATCAAAATATAAAAAGAAAAAAAAAAACTTAAAGAAAGTAAATATGATAATTCCAGATCAAACAATTGTAAATTGAAGATATTATAATTGAAACAGACCCAACATTATACCCTAATTTATCCGCCTGAGGACAGGCTAATTTCTTGAGGATGGGGAAGTAACATATCCATTCACGCACCCTCATTAAACTTTAACAGAGAACATTTCACTCTCACATAGCATGCTGCGAAATTTCGTTATTGGTTGAAGTTGTACACATTATAATTCCCAAACAGTTTTGGCTGAGAGCGCATGGTATGCTCGCTGTGATGCTACGGCTAATTGCTCTCTGGCTCTTTGTCAGTAGTCATAAAGGCTCTCTGGCCTCTCGTCAGTAGTCATAAAAGCTCTGGTTTCTTTGAATCATTCTTAGGAGTCTAAAATATTAAATATCAATCTTCGATTGAAAACACACTAATACTTCTCTGAAGTATTCTAAAAGAGTAAAAACACATTCGTCTATAAAAAAGTTATTAAACATTTTATTTCCCATTACATTGGCATATATTAAGCAGCCCAAGCACAGGTGACGCAGCGACACGTGCCAAATTTTAGGCGTTCTAGCATTAAAACTGTAGAAGATACAGCCTGATCTGATTTGCCACGCCCCCAATGGGCGAAGATATATCCGCCATAGCTTTTTGGTCTTGGAATGTCGACGTGAATGTTCATTCCAAATCTCAACTCTCTAGCCATTCTAGAAGTAGTGTTCCTGAGATACAGGAAAATGCATTTTCCGATTTGCCATGCCCCTAGTGGACGTATCAGGAAAATCTTGACTCTTTATCAGACGAGAGTATACACGAGTATATATTCAAAATTTTAAGTATTTAGCTTCAATAGCGTGGAAATGGTTTCCGTTCGTACGGAAAGTCGAACGCACAGCATGACGGACATTGCACAAAACCAATATACTTATTTCACTTCGTGAAGAACTATAAATATTAACAAAATGTTTTCAAAAAGTCTTGTCATCAAGCAAAATTACTTAGTGAATAAATAACCCAATCAATACATATTCAGATGTACATGCTCTGAAGTATTTGAGAAACATAATATTGCTGTTAGTCAGATGCGCAAAAGAGGTACACCGTTAGAAAGTTTGGTCTATCTAGATTCTAGAAGCACGTGAAAGAAGAAGTGAAGAAGATAATGGAACATACGATAAAACCAAAGCAAACGAAAGATTGCTTACTTTTTTTATACCTTGAACCCATTGAAAATGGGAAAAAGGGTATTAAGGTTTTGTGAAAATGTATGTAACAGGCAGAAGGAGGCGTGGCAGACCCCCGTGTCCGTTTGTCTGTCTGTCCGTATGTTTGAACGCGTCGATCTCAGAACATATAAGAGCTAGAGACTTCAAAAATACTTTTTTTTATCGAATTTATTTCAAATAATCGAAAGCTGTCATGGTTTTAATGTTATCGATTAAAAACCGATATCTTTAATTAGTTATAAAACTCTATATATGTAATTCATCTTTATCGCTAGAATCTTCAAATTTTGCATTTGAGCCAAATTGCATAAATAGCAGTATGTGTGCTTGTGCGTGTGTCTGTGTGTGTGTTTGTGTTGCTTGCTACAAGCATATAAAAATAACGGAGAATTTTAGCGGTTCTTAGGAATCGCGGATCTTCGCAGTGTTCAGGGGATCTCCTATTCGAGCAATCTTGACTAAAGCACTCATACTTTTTATGCTAATTTCTTTCATCCTGCGATAGAAAGTGCAACCGCTGGCTTTCTTGCCAATTAAATTTTCTGATTGCATTGCCTCCAATCAACTGCACGTTTCCGCCCAAATATTTTTAAGTTCTCCAAATTTCCCTGTGCTTCTTTTTTTTTTAACTACACAGTATTACGTGAAACCTCAACAGAAAGCTCTTTAGTTTTAACCATTTTAAGTGCGAGACACCAGCAAAGTATAATGACTGCACTTTCCGGACACCAATCAAAGAATAAATGCTACTTTTGCACTGCCCAAATAATTTTGACACGCATAAAATGTGCACAAATAATTTTGAAAAGAGATAAGCAATCTTTCGTTTGCCTTGGTTTTGTCGTATTTTACGTTATCTTTTGCAATTCTTTCACATGCTTCTAGATAGACCAAACTTTCTAACGGTGGGCATTTTTTGAGCATCTGACTAACAACAAAAGCCGGTAAAGTGCAAACTGACCAAAAAATTTGTTGCTCAAATACTTTTGAGAATGTCTATAAATAGTTTCATATTTAATGGCGAGCTTCTAAGTTTCCTTTTAGCGTTCACTATTGACGTTTTACGTTTGACCAGCCGAATGTATTTCAATCATAGGTTGCAAATAACTGTTGAGCGCAACCGAAAAAGTTCATACTCTCTCGCTCTGAGCAAAAGAGCTTGCTGTCTTGATTTCTGTTTTCTGTTGAGTTTTTTTTGCAGTGCATAAAGAGCGAAACGAGAAACTCTCCCACAATGAGAATCAGCAAAAGACCAAAAACCCAAAAGACTCAACGCAAACGGTCTTCACATTTATTTCTGTTGTTGTAAAAAGATCGCAATATACAGTAAAACATCGATATAGCGAATCTGAGGGGAACCAGATAATGTTTCGTTATAATAATGTTATATAATGTTGATTCGCTATAGGTGCTTATTAGTAAAACCTTTTACTTTGCCTTATATTACTTTCGTTATGTAGAGGTATTTGAAAAATTGCTTTGCTATATAGAGACTTTCAGACTCAGAAACTCTTCGTTATAGCTATAGAGCATTTTTGTATGAAAAACTTTGTAAAAGCGAGGGTTTTTCAAGAACTAAAGAAAAATTCGTTGTTGATTTTTATACCCTGAACCCATTGAAAATGGGAAATCAGGGTATAATGTTTTTTTTGAAATGTGTATGTATGTAACAGGCAGAAGGAGGCGTGGCAGACCCCATAAAGTATACATATTCTTGATCAGGGTGACAAGCAGAGTTGATATAGCCATGTCCGTCTGTCCGTCCGTCCGTCTGTCCGTATGTATGAACGCGTCGTTCTCAGAACCTACAAGAGCTAGATGCTTGAAATTTTATGTACGTTCGTGTACATCACATATCGATCGAGTTTGTTTCAAATAATCGATAACTATCATCGTTTTAATGTTATCGATTAAAAACCGATATCTTCATTTAGTACATGAACGTACATATGCATGTGTATATAAAAGAAACGAAGAATGCTTGGAATAGCGGTTCTTCGCAGGGTTCAGGGTATACCCTAGTCGAGCGGTCTCGACTAGAGTTTTCTTACTTGTTTCATTATAAAGAAGTTGTTATATCGAGGTTTCACTGTATTTCGACGGCAAAACAGTCGCTTAACGATTTGCTTGCCTATGCGTGTAAATGTATACTAATACATACGCAAAAGACCATTTTCTTCACTGAACACGACGAAACGGTCTTGGAACAACCGAAGCAAAACAGAATAGAAACAAGTAAGAAAATTCTAGTCGGGGTCCTGACTAGGAGATACCCTGAACCCCGTGATATCTGCGTTTTTTAAAATACTGCATAATTAGCATTTCGTATTAACGCACAGAAAACTAAATTCAATTCACTTTCAATTGTTTAGCCAATAGCGCCATCTATGGTTCGATAGAACAGCGCCATCGATGTTTCGATTTATTGAACAGCTGATAATTATCAAATCATAGCGCCATCTATTGGAAATATGTACACTAAAACTTGAATTTTCTAGACTCACGCAGTTTAATGTGTGTGTGTGTATGTGTGCACATGTATAGAGAGACTGTTTGCTTTGCGTTGCTGGTCACATGTTTGGCCGATTGGCCAAATGTTTTGTTTAATAACTTCTGCGCGAATAAATGGATTTGAATGAAATTTGCAGCTTATGTTCATCATATTTTATTACATTTTTTCTAATTTTTAAAAATGCAAACCCATTCATTTACTGGCTTTGAGTGCAACTAACCTCAATTTAAATATTTGCGGAAATTTGGAGCCGGTATCCACAATTAAAATTTAAAAATCAAAATTAGATAAAATAAATATAAAACTTACAAAAAAAATTTGGGGACTCTAGCTATAAAGACGTGGGAGATATAATTTTATAACTAACGTTCGATAACGTTTTTAATCGATAACAATAAAATTAAAATAGTTATTGACTTTTTTTTAACAAACTCGATCTTTTCGTGCTATTCACGGACCTATATACAAAATTTCAAGTCTCTAGCTCTTATAGGTATTGAGAACGACGCGTTCATAAATACGGACAGACTGACGGACAGACGGACATGGCTATATCAACTCGGCTTGTCACCCTGATCAAGAATATATATACTTTATGGGGTCTACCACGCCTCTTTCTGCGTGTTACATACATTCACATTTCAACAAAAACATTATACCCTGAATTCCCATTTTCAATGGGTTCACGGTATAACAAGTATGAAAACTCTAGTCGAGACCGCTCGACTACGGTATACCCTGAACCCTGCGAAGAACCGCTATTCCAAGCATTCTTCGTTTCTTTTATATACACATGTACGTTATATACGTTATGTACGTTCATTACAAGCAAAACATACACACACACACATACACAGGCGCAAGCACACACAAGCGCAAGTCGGTGGGTCAGCTGTTGTTTGGCTGCTATTTGCATGGCAATGTTATGGGATATTAAATGTTGAATAACTTTTTTTCTAGACCATCGATTTTGATCAAACTTGTTGGGCGTGATCATGTCATCCACATGTATGTATGTGCCAAAGCACAAGTCTCTAGTATTTTATATATGGGAGTTACAAATTTGAGGCGAAGGGGGCGTGGCACCCAAAATTTAACAAAAACTGAAATTGCGTAAGGCTTACATAACACTAAATGCAAAATTTGAAGACTCTAGCTAGAAAGATGAATTAGATAAAATATTATAGCTGAATTTAGATTTTCGTTTTTAATCGATAACAATAAAACGATAACAGTTATCGAATTTGTGAAACAAACTCGTTATGCGCGCCCTATACAGGGACCTACAAAAAAAATTGAAGTCTCTAGCTATTGTAAATTTTGAGATTGACGCGTTCATACATACGGAGAGACGGACGGACAGACGGACAGACAGACGGACGGACAGACAGACGGACAGACAGACGGACAGACAGACAGACAGACGAACAGGGCTAAATCGACTCGGCTTGTCTCCCTGATCAAGAATATATATACTTTATGGGGTCTGCCACGCCTCCTTCTGCCTGTTACATACATTTTCACAAAACCATCATACCCTGATTTCCCATTTTCAATAGGTTCAGGGTATAAAAACGGGTTCGCTCCGAGCGCGAGCGCGTTTAAGGACCGGTAAATCGGTTGCTCGCTGAGTCTTTTCATAAAGAGTCACGGGAAGACACTTATTTGCAGACAACGAGATACGGTCGACAGTTATTTGCGAGCTATGTTTTCAATTGATTTATTTTTATACCCTGAACCCATTGAAAATGGGAAATCAGGGTATAATGTTTTTGTTGAAATGTATGTAA
The DNA here is from genome assembly GCA_961210405.1 of Drosophila mercatorum. NCBI lineage: Eukaryota > Metazoa > Arthropoda > Insecta > Diptera > Drosophilidae > Drosophila > Drosophila mercatorum. Next base: position 960,302 of record CAUIUS010000010.1, read on the forward strand.
CAGGCAGAAGGAGGCGTGGCAGACCCCATAAAGTATATATATTCTTGATCAGGATGACAAGCCGAGTTGATATAGCCATGTCCGTCTGTCCGTCCGTCTGTCCGTATGTATGAACGCGTCGTTCTCAGAACCTACAAGAGCTAGAGACTTGAAATTTTTTATGTAGGTTGCTGTATAGCACGAAAAGATCGAGTTTGTTTCAGAAATTCGATAACTGTTATCGTTTTATTGTTATCGATTAAAAACGAAAATCTAAATTAAGTTATAAAATTCTATCTAAATCATCTTTCTAGCTAGAGTCTTCAAATTTTGCATTTAGTGTTATGTAAGCCTTACGCAATTTCGGTTTTTGTTAAATTTTGGGTGCCACGCCCCCTTCGCCTCAAATTTGTAACTCCCGTATATCAAATACTAGAGACTTGTGCTTTGACACATACATACATATGGATGACATGATTACGCCCAACAAGTTTGATCAAAATCGTTCGTCTAGAAAAAAAGTTATTAAACATTTAATTTCCCATAACATTGCCATGCCAAGCAGCCAAAGAACAGCTGACGTAACGACTTGCGCTTGTGTATGCGTGCGCCTGTGTATGTGTGTGTGTATGTTTTGCTTGTAATGAACGTACATATGCATGTGTATATAAAAGAAATGAAGAATGCTTGGAATAGCGGATCTTCGCAGGGTTCAGGGTATACCCTAGTCGAGCGGTCTCGACTAGAGTTTTCTTACTTGTTCATTAATGACCCTTTTTAATTACAGCTAGAGTGCCTTAAGTGAACTATGCAACAATGTGACCCTAGGCGAAGGACGGCGACAGTAGCAGGAGTAGAAACTAACTGTACAACCAATTGCTGAATCACATAAACTATACAAAACGCTGAGAGCGAGTAGACTGAGCAACGAGGGGTGGGAAAGCAGAGAAGGAGAGCTACGGCCAAGGTGAAAGCAACAGAGAGTATCGAGTGCTAGAAGGAAGCGAGGGAGTAAGGGCGAACGCCATGCCTAGCACGGCGGGCAGCGCAGCCGACGTCGGCGTTGGTGCATTAATCAACAGCGCCGGCAGCAGCGCCAGCATGGGCATCAGTGCTAGCACCGGTGCCAACGTCGGCGTTGGTAGCAGCAGTGCCGGTAGCAGCGCAGTGGCCGCAGCCTCTGCCGGAACCATAATTGCACAGAGCACGGCAGGCACAAGCGCCGCCAGTGGCACCATTACTTGGGACAACAATGGCACCCTGCGCTCCATCAATCCCGGCGACTGGTCCATCGAACAGTGTCTCATCTGGCAGCAGCCGCATCATCTCTATTTTCAACTGGGCTGGGCCTTTCTCTTCTTGGCCTTTCTGGCGCCCCACGGCCCATTCGGTTCGCTATGGATGCGTGCCACCGTGCTCATCGGGTGCATCATGATGGGCATGTACGGTTACCTGATAGAGTGTACCCCGGACGTGGTGATCTGGTCCGGCCTTGGCATTGGCATTAACTTTATTTACCTAATTGTGGTCCTTTCCCGTTTGCGCCCGGTGCGTTTTGATCAGGAAATTGAAGCGGTAAGTGACCATTCAACCTGTGCTTTGCTGCCCGAACAATTTTCCAACACTGATCAGCTATAAATATCGCTGGTCGTCTATATTTATATATGTAAATACCTATTAGGCTCACTCAACTCGCAGATTAAATAATAGAATGAAAATGTCGATTTCGGCCAACACAGCCAACTTTTACCAATACTGGTCAACTTTTAATACTATTAACGATAACGATAAATTGACTGTATCTGACTCTATTTAACAAAGTTATATCACTAACCATACAACACATATGTAGATATAACACACAGAGCAATGAAATTCAGCGAAATCGCACTGACATTTTGCTGCGAGCAGCGGGTACTCTGTGACAAGAAAATCAGTGCTCTGCAAGCGCTCGTTCGGTAATGGTCCATTTGTATATAAAGCCCTTATATGCAACCATGTATGCTTATTTTCTGATCTCTTCTCTCTCATATATTCTTATTATCTGCTCTCTTCTCTCTCGAATATATACATATATGTAAGAACTCACCAGCAGCAGCACACCAAAATTAAAATTTGCTCGCTGAGGCTTCATTTCTTCTCTTGCGACAGTAGAGTATACCAAACTTTTGAAAGTGTTTGTCATCCCATGCAAAATGTTGACATTTTTATTATTATTTATAAAAAGGGTATGAAAGTATGAGACTCATACGAAGAATATGTTTTCGCGACGAGCATGCACACACACTATCAGTACATACCGTTACAGCAGCTCACATGTATGAGCATTTGTGTGCCTCTATGCGAAACTTTAGCTGCAAGTGGAAATTGTAGAAACCGAATGCGTGGTGTGCCTAAGAATTTTGTGAATGACACTGGGATTTGTTCGATCTTGTGAACTTGTAAATTCGGCATGGCACTGTGCGAATTCGCTGAATTTCATTGTTCAGCGTGCTTTATCTATGTATGTGTTGTATAGTTCGTGGTTATATTCAAATGTTCATTTAGGTTATTTTGCTTTTAATTCTATTAATGTAATCTGAGGGCTGTTAACTCACTTGGAACTGTTATAAAGCGCGACCGTATTAATTTTTATACCCTGAGCCCATTGAAAATGGGGTATAATGTTTTTGTTGAAATGTATGTAACAGGCAGAAGGAGGCGTGACAGACCCCATAAAGTATATGAATTCTTGATCAGGGATACGAGCTTTGTCGTATATCTCTGTCTGTCCGTGTTTCCGAATATCGAGATTCAGTTATGAAACCATATCTATTACATCTTTAAAGTTAGAGTTCTAAACGCAGACTTTTGATAGTTGTTTTTTTTGCTATGTTTTTGTTTTAACAGTTATATTATGCATAAGTTTTTTGTTTTGACAAATTAAATTAATTTATATCTTAAGTTTAATAATTAAAGAAACAAATACAACAAGTAAGAAAACTCTAGTCGAGGCCGCTCGACTAGGGTATACCCTGAACCCTGCATTCTTCGTTTCTTTTATATACACATGCACTTGTACGTTCATTACAAGCAAAACATACACACACATACACAGGCGCAAGCACACACCAGCGCAAGTCGGAGCGTCAGCTGTTCTTTGCCTGCTGTTTGCATGGCAATGCTATGGGAAATTAAATGTTTAATAACTTTTTTTCTAGACGAACGATTTTGATCAAACTTGTTGGGCGTGATCATGTCATCCATATGTATGTGTGTGCCAAAGCACAAGTCTCTAGTATTTGAAATACGGGACTTACAAATTTGAGGCGAAGGGGGCGTGGCATCCAAAATTTAACAAAAACCGCAATTGTATAAGGCTCACATAACACTAAGTGCAAAATTTGAAGACTCTAGCTATAAAGATGAATTATATAGACTTATATAACTGAGCATCGATTTCGTTTTTAATCGATAACATTAAAATTAAGACATTTATCGATTTTTTTTAACAAACTCGATCTTTTCGTGCTATACAGGAACCTACATAAAAAATTTCAAGTCTCTAGCTCTTATAGGTTCTGAGAACGACGCGTTCATACATACGGACAGACAGACGGACAGACGGACGGACGGACAGACGGACAGACGGACATGGCTATATCAACTCGGCTTGTCATCCTGATCAAGAATATATATACTTTATGGGGTCTGCCACGCCTCCTTCTGCCTGTTACATACATTTCAACAAAAACATTATACCCTGATTTCCCATTTTTAATGGGTTCAGGGTATAAAAAGAAAAAATTCGATATCTTGTTTATACTGAGAGACATTAATGCTCAAACTTGAAAAATAAAAATTTCTTTGGGTGTACGCAGAGATATGTGAGCAAGTGTATATTCTTGATCAGAGAGAGCCACGCCCCCTGTGGGCGTAGATATCTTCGCCATACCTTTTCGATCTTGGGATGTTATCTTGAGTACATATACAAAGTCTCAAGTCTATATAAAAAAATGACATCAAAAAATGACTAACAGTAACTCACGTGCCAAATTTGGGCATTATAACTCTAGCTCTTATAGGTTAGATCGACGCGTTTACACATGTTAAATACATGTAAACAAAGCCATAATACCTGGATTACCCATTTTCAATGGGTCAAGGTATAAAAACAGCGGCTGATTATTTTTGAACCTCCCTGTAGATTAACAAGTAAGAAAACTCTAGTCGGGACCGCTCGAAGAACCACTGGGTGTGTGTGTTGGTTGAAGTATTTATATTTATATTATCACAGGTATTTATATTTCACTTCTAAATTTTTTTAAGCCAGTTTATTGTTTTTTCTTTCTGTTGTTTTATATAAATATATATTCTCTAATAAATATATGTTATTTACAATTGAGTTTGAGACAATTCTTGACAGATTAAATACCATATCAACTTTAATATGCGTGTGTGTGTGTGTGTGTGTGTGTATGTGCTATGGTTGGTGACTTAATTTTCCTAGTAATTTTTATATAGGTATTAAATTCTTCTGGGTTACAAAGATATATATATATATATATATATATATATATATATATATATATATATATATATATATATATATATATATATATATATATATATATATATATATATATATATATATATATAGACTAAGTGTGCGTGAGTAGGTGTGTGTGTATGTTGGAGAGGGGACAAATAATCAGTGCAGCCTGTCAGGCGCTTGCCAAAATTCTGTTTGCACTGCTATTTTTGTGGGGCCACGGGGTTCGGGTCTTAGCTAATTCGTATTTTCAATGCCAGAAAATACAACTGCAGACAGGTGGCCAATAGAACAATCATATTGCCAATGGCAATGGTCATATGTATGCGCCGGAATGCCTTATGTATACGCTGATAGTGCGGACACTCGACCAGGTCGCCTTGGACTAGGCTGCCCACCTCCTGGCCGCTGCCGATGGCACCTTCGATTCTATATTTCTCGTGCATCAGTCGCAGCATGGGAGGCGCCAGATAGAGACGCACCACCACCTCTATGGCGGCTGTCAGCCCCAAGGCGCTTATTTGGACACTTGCCGCCGTTGTCCAGCCACTTAAAAAGTATTTAACATAGATGATCAGCATGCTAATGCTAAGCATTGCGTTCAGAGCAAAATACTTGGGGAACAGGATCTGCTGGCACTGTCCGAAGGTGTGGCGCGGCAGCGAAAAGTACAGCGAGAGGCCTGCAATGGAGAACAGGAGAAAGAAGAAGAAATTAGAATAGGAGAATAAGTGACAAATAGTGGATAAACGCAATTATAATGCCTACGATTTGGATGACATTCAGTTTGACATTCACATGGACACATTGGATAATGATGGCAGATGGAACGAGCAGCAGATGAGCAGCTTTGTCAGTAACGCGTCGCTTGTGTTCAGGATTGGGCAACTCACCAGAGACAAAGGTCATCCAGATTTGTGAGCCAAAGTGGGTGGCGAATGCGCCCAGATATGCCAGGGTTGCCAGCGTGCTGCCTTCCGTTGCGGCGGCAGTAGCAGTGTCGGCATTACGCGTCTGCGTCGTTGATGTTGTGTGTATTGCTGCCGTTGCCAACTGACTGCTGCGCATTGTCGTTGTCGTCGTTGTGAGATCGGGTCCAACGGTCAGTAGCACAAAGGATAATATGCAAATGGCGATAAAATGCGCCGGCTGCGTCGTACGCGTCAGGATTCTATAAATATATGCAGAGAGAAAGAGAGAGAGAGAGAGAAAGAGATGGAGTTAGATTTAGAGAAAGAGATGGAGAAGCTGTTACAGTGGTGTTAGTGTATTATTGCGATACATACGCGTGTTTTGTATGCACATATCTTCGTGGCCCGCGCCTAGCCCTAACAATTGTCGCTGTGATTAGATTTACTTCGAACTTTCGCACTAGCAATTATTTACGGCAACAGCACAAGCCGCGGCAGCAGTACCAACAACAGCGTATAGCGTGTGCTTATCTAACGTCAAGTGCTTTGCACTGGCAGCGACGCGTCGCTTGCACATTGTACTCTCCGTCTTTTGTTGCTGCTTACGCGTTCGCTGTTATATGTATTTCGTTCTGCTGCGGTGCGATGCGCTGAGCTGAGCGGCTGTTACGTTGCGTTGCGTCTGCTTTACACATTTTTGCATACGCTTTCGCATAGATCATGTATATGACGTTTATCGACATCGTGTCGGTGGCTGCTGTTGCTTGGTTGGCGGCGACTAGAGTCGAAAATGGCGTACGTGCTAAAAAGCATGCAACCAAATACAAACACATATATTTTTGTATTTTGCCATGTGCACAACAATAATTGGAGCGACAATGGTCACTAAATTTAATACGACGAATTTGCAAACTACACACACACATGCGCACGCTAGGGTGCACATACTTGTGGAAATGCAAATATGTTTGTGTGTTTGAAGCACTTGCATATTTGAAACGACCGCGTCGGCAGCACAGCAAGCAGATAACATAACATTTGTCGACGCACAGGTTCAATCGGAGCTGAGAGCGAATTCGTAAATCAGCTGTTCAATTGAGCAATTCAACAGCTGCACTCCAAGCTGGCGATGCGATGCCGTCGATTGCGATAAGTGGCTAAACGCAGAAAGCTGACTCAGTACAGTAACAACGCAGCATTACCTTCGGCGTTGTCAACCACGCATTCGAGGCACTGATTTCGTCTACGTCGGCGTCAACGTCGACGTTGTGACGTTGGCTGAGAGCCCGTCTTTCACTTCGTACTCGTGAGTGGCAATTCTACTGACTTGCGAGAGATACGTCAAAGTTGGCGTCATCATAAATCAGGCTTTTTTTCGGAAGCTTTTCCGTACCGAATCAATCACCGGCAGAAGTTACCGTTGAGTCACAGTAACGGTAAGCAGCTGGCCAACGGCCTTCATTATTATTTATAAATCGAGTTTTAAAAAAATATTGTCACTAATACGTGTATATCAGGATGAATAATTTAGCGAAATTGCCTACTTTGGCTGCGACTTTGAGTGAACAAAAGTTGTTAATTTCTTACGGCTTATCAGCGCTGTTTAAAAGTCATTTCATTCGCTTCGTGAAAGATGTCATCAAAAATTATGATAGCACATGACGATAAGATAAGATGCTCCACATGATATACTGCTTCACATGCAGAGTTAAACACGTGCGACGGCTGCTGCTATTGAGAGCTTTTTCGAAGCCAAAAGCTCATTTCTAATTGCTCTCTCTCTCTCTCCTTCACTCTCTCTCTCTCTCTCTCTCTCTCTCTCTCTCTCTCTCGAATGCCCTTCACTGCTCCTATTGTCGCTTCAATTAGCAGTTTGCATAACGGTAAACGCAAAATAAAAACAAAATCAGCAACACTAATATTTCCACAGGCCGACGACGACAGCGACGTCAACGTCCAACGTCCAACTGCAAAAAGAGAGGCGTGTTTATGCCAGTCGATTGACTGGGCGCAATCCTCGTTCGCGTGATTGACATGATCAAGCGTAGTGATAATGGCACTGATAAGCATACAATTTTCAATTTAAAGGGTCTAAACATCTATATAATTTTGTTTTTTGTCATATGATGAAATTTAGCTTGGGGATGAAGATTGAAATGAGACTCACGTGTACATGCGGCTGCCTTGGAGTTGGCCGATCAGGCAGTGGCAGCGTTCAGCAACTTTGCGCGTCATTTGTGTGCCAATTGCCAGAGCGTCGTCCATCGATGGCTCCATTGAGCTGAGTTTACGCTGCTGTTGTGCTGTTAATGCAGCTGCTGTTGTAGTTTTTGCTGCTGCTTCAGGACTACTGTGTGCAGAGTGCTTAGCCTCTAGCTGCTGTTGTTGTTGCATTTTACGAAAACGTCCACAGAATTTGGGAATTTTCAAAATGTCGTTGCTATTGGTGGTGCTGTGGTCGCTGCTTCTGCTGCTGCTATTGGGGATCTCTGTTACAATAGTTCCAGTTGTTGTTATTACAGTTTCTGTCACTGCTTCTACCACTTCTTCTGTCTCTGTATTTATTTCTATTGCTGCCAATTCCTCCTTCTGCTGCACTGTAGCCGTATGTTTAATATCAACGTCAGTTGTGCTGTCGCTGCTGCTGCTGCTGTTGCCCATGTCAATGTCCTCGGCATCGCTGTTGTTTTGTGATTTCTGTTGCTGCTGTTGCTTTTGCAGCTCTTTGCGCTGTTGTTTCTCGCGCTTGCGCATCGTGTATTTTACGCTCCTGACGGCTTTCTGGGGCAGGCCGTAGGCCATGTACCGTTCGATCTGTTCACTTTCAATGCCCGAATTGTGACACATATTTGCATTTGTATTTTCTGCTTGCTTTACGTTTTTTTTTCACTTCTCTTTTTTTCGCTTGTTGTGTTTAGCTTTTTGAACTTTTTCAATTACTTTTATTGTTACTGTTTTGTTTACTCTTGCTTGAGCTCGATTTAGATTGCACTCGAAAAAAAATATTAATTTTTGTTGGATCTGCAAATCTTTGATGGATTTTAGGGGATTTTTCTTTGAATTTCGTTGTAATTGTTGGAGTAGTAGTATTTCTTCTTCTTATTCTTGTAGTTGTTGTTGAGTTAGTTGATTAGTAAACTTTTGTTACTGTTTTGTACATTTAGAATTAGTGCGCGCGCGGCTTGCAATGGGGCGGATAAAGTATGGGGGGGCTAGTGCTGCTACTGCTACAAATGCTACTAATGCTGCAGCTGCTGCGAAGTCAACGCGACGAGTTAATATGTGCGATTGAATGGCCAGACAGCAACGGCATTTGCTTTTATATAGCGCCTGTGCATGTGTGTGTGAGTCTGAGTTCTTGGACGTTGACGGCGAGCAGCGAGCTCTCTTTTGGCTTTCGGCTGAACAGCAAGCACTACGACGACGAGCCGTCGGCAACGCTCCCACGCATTCATCGTGCACATGATCCACATAGCTGTACAAATAGGCGGGGCAGGGACAGTGCTGGGCAGACAACTGTTGTGAGAAGAAAGAGAGAGAGAGAGAGAGAGAGAGAGAGAGAGAGAGAGAGAGAGAGAGAGAGGGAGAGAGAGAGGCGGAATGACAGAGAGTGAGTTGTGTTAAGAGCATGAGCACATGTTGCTCATGCGCTCTTAGCTGTCCACCAAAGAGTATACCATTAAATGCTCCTTGTCACTCTACGATCGTTATGCGGGGATGCGGGCGTGTCATAGTCTTAGCCATAGTTGAGCGATTTCCAAATGGGTGTAGTTCTCGGTTTTCTTTTGGTAATATGCGCCACATATGCATAGTTTCAGACTGTTGCCTTTTGGGGGGGCGGAAGTAGGTGCCTGACATAACTGTAGATAGACATGTCCAGAGTATGTAGCTTTTACGGTTTAAATTGTTTCCAGCTGCGACTAGCCAAGTCATCTTTCCGTTAGATCAGAATAAAACAAAAAAAAGGTATATATTTTTTTTGTTGACGTTCTTCTTTTGACGTCATTGGGGATTTGAAATTAACCGGCCTCTTGGTAAGCTGACAATTTGGATGATTAAGTGGTCTGCTTTAGCTAAACATCAAAACACATTTCAAATATTTGGCTAATCCGGGAATTTACCTTATCAGCTACAATTTAAAGGGAAGTACATATTATGACTAAACGGGGATCACTACCATACCCATAAGAATCACGATATTCATTTTAATAAGAATTATAAAGTTAAGATCTCGAGGATTTATAAAAATCACGATAATCATTTTGATAAAAATTATAAAGTGAAGACCACTTCATCTAGAATAGAGTTGGTAGAGAATTGGGGATCACTTTACTCTACTAGCTACTAGCTCAACTCTTCTATAAAGAAGAAATGATCACTTATAGGAAAAAGAAATGATTGCTTCAAAGGAAAGGAAATGAGAAGTGGGGATTACGTTCAATGAAATACATAATTGAATTAAGTGAGGATCAGTTTTCAAAAGAAGAAATAAGGATATTTTCTTTTTGAATGCTATAAAAGTGATCATAAATAATACAAGTTGAATTGGGAGTAAACTTTTCTATTTTTCTCGAATCTTTATAACTTTGTTTTTAATTCAATGAAGAAGCAATAAAAAGGTGTTATTGGAATAGCTAATTAATATGCAGATCACTTGAACTAATGATCAGTTATATAAAGCTAAAACGAATTTATTTTGTGAAATGATTTGAATAGGTTATGTATCTAATGTGATTGTTTAGAATTAACCCATGAATTGAATTAACCCATGATATAAGTTTGTAGAAAAGCTTTTACTGATTGAGTAAAGGAAAACTATTGATCCGGTCATTGATCAGTCGGACTTAAGGTCATAATTTTCAACACAATAATTACTATTTGATTTAATTCCAGATATCAAAAGCTTAATGTTCAGAGATCAGTAATAGTTTAGCGGAATTACTTTATTGAGACAGTAGCTTGAGGCTATCGCTTGCAGAAATCTGGATATTTGCTAATCGTGAGGGGATACTTGTTACGTATCGATACTTGTTTGTTAAGCATTTTGGCTTAACTAATTCCCTTTTCAAACCATTCATTATTTTCTGCTTTTCGGTGGCACACGGCAACCACGTGATAATCTGTGAACGTGTGTTTCATGCCAAGGAGATTCGTGTTGAAATATTTGATCATGGATCGCTTTCTATACATATTCAACATTCAATTGCCGCATCGAAAACAAATTTGCGAATCTTGCTACGCGGTCCGATAGCCGCATTTGGCGGTAAGGATTGTCGGTACTAATGGAAAGGTAGGACCGTGAGCGAGGTGCCGATTGATTGAAGGGGGAGTATCAATGGCTGGCGGCTTCCCAAACTGCTTGTTATCTAATTGCCGTATGTTCCGTTCCAGCCGATTCATTTATCAATCGAGCTCGATCACCGCGATCAACCAACAACATCGACCAACAACAAACTACCAAAACGTCAGTGGCTCGTTTAGCGCATCGTTTATAGCTCTCGACAGGCGTCATTTTGCATACAAACTTGAAATTAGTGGACTTTTATAGACTCTATGTGTACACTCACATATATCCGACTGCCTGATTCTTGTACATTTTGGGGTATCGGTATTTGTGTGTGTTTTTTTCTTTTCGGCGCCTCATCAGCAACGGCGTTTGCATATCTAAAATTTCGCCGAATCATCGTGTGCATAGTTATTTTTTTGAAACTTTCCACTTACGTTCGTATATCGTGCAGCTCCAAATGTGAGCTGAGCAGCCAAAGGACAAATTCTGTTGGGTCTAATGCGCGTTGTAGGAACCCAAAAAAATAAAGCAGAGACAAAAATAAACTAATAAATAGTAATAATTGACCCTGATTATTAGATTAAATCAAAAGTATGTGAAGTTTTTTACGGTCTGACCTGTAATCAACTAAGATTTTTTTAAAATACTTTTTCACAAAGTGAAATAAGTATATTGGTCTTATGCAATGTCCGTCTGTCCGTATGAACGCAAACCATTTCCTCGCTATTGAAGCTAGAGACTTGAAATTTGGAATATATACTCGTGTATACTCTCGTCTGATAAAGTGTCAAGATTTTCCCGATACGCCAAATCGTGGCAAATCTGGTCAAACTTTATCTTCTACAGTTTTAAAGCTAGAACGCCCAAATTAGCCACGTGGGTGGGTTACTGTTACGATCCTATAAAGATCGACCAAAAATGTTATGGCCACGCCTACTAGGGGCGTGGCAGATCAAATCTGAATATATAGTGATTTTACTAATTCTGTTATATTTTGAGAACTATTGATGCTAGAGGCTTGAGGCTTGGTACAATCTAAAAGTTATGACGGATATATCTACGCCATCAGGGGGGCGTGACAACTAATATGAGCTTATATCTCCCACACTTTTAGTGCTAGATGCTTCAAAATCGGATGCTAAGTTAATGGGAGTCTCCTCTATCGATTCCCCAAAAATTATTGTTACGTCCCAAAAGGGACATGACTTACAAAAAAAAATACCCTGTAATTTTCCTGAATATCCACTCTACGAACATCCCAAAAATTATGTGCCTACGGCCACTGGGGGCGTGGCAAATCAAAACCGAAAAATCGACAGCTTCTGAGCCAATAACTCGCCACATAATGACTTTGTGACCTTTGTTTATCCTTTGATTTGCCAAATTTTATATATGTATTGAAAAGAATATTTTATTAACACAAAATAACAAAATAAAGCAAAAATAACAAAAATATAAAAATCACCGCACCGGGGTTCGAGCCTACACCTCTATGCATGCCAACGGGCATCTCTCAGAGATGCCACCTCTCTCAATTTGAGAGATGCCATCTCTCTCATATTTGGTAGTGCGTGTTTTTGCCAAGGTAAGGCGATAAACTTCAATCCTAATTGAAACTGCCTGGCCACCTTCAATGAAAACTTTTAACCGGCAGCTAATTTGAGCGGCGACAGTGAGAATTTAAGATTAATTTAAACAAGTAAGAAAACTCTAGTCGAGACCGCTCGACTAGGGTATACCCTGAACCCTGCGAAGATCCGCTATTCCAAGCATTCTTCATTTCTTTTATATACACATGCATATGTACGTTCATTACAAGCAAAACATACACACACACATACACAGGCGCACGCATACACAAGCGCAAGTCGTTACGTCAGCTGTTGTTTGGCTGCTCTGCATGTCAATGTTATGGGAAATTAAATGTTTAATAAGTTGTTTTCTAGACGAACGATTTTGATCGAACTTGTTGGGCGTGATCATGTCATCCATATGTATGTATGTGCCAAAGCACAAGTCTCTAGTATTTGATATACGGGAGTTACAAATTTGAGGCGAAGGGGGCGTGGCACCCAAAATTTAACAAAAACCGAAATTGCGTAAGGCTTACATAACACTAAATGCAAAATTTGAAGACTCTAGCTAGAAAGATGAATTAGATAGAATTTTGTGGCTCAATTTAGATTTTCGTTTTTAATCGATAACAATAAAACAATAACAGTTATCGAATTTTTGAAACAAACTCTATCTTTTCGTGCTATACAGAAACCTACATAAAAAATTTCAAGTCTCTAGCTCTTGTAGGTTCTGAGAACGACGCGTTCATACATACGGACAGACGGACAGACGGACGGACAGACGGACATGACTATATGAACTCGGCTTGTCATCCTGATCAAGAATATATATACTTTATGGGGTCTGCCACGCCTCCTTCTGCCTGTTACATACATTTCAACAAAAACATTATACCCTGATTTCCCATTTTCAATGGGTTCAGGGTATAAAAAAAATAATGTGATGGATACCCCTGTGGGGTGCTGGGACGTGAAAAAGTATTTCGCAGTCGGTTGCGTTCGACTGCAACGTTCTTACTTGTTATTATTTTTTTGCTTTCTATGATTTCGCCAATGGACTCGAGAAAGGGGATTTGTGAATAAATTACGCATTTACTGAGTGCCGAATGTCACGTAAGGCCAAAAGAAATGGACCAAATATTTGTTTGAAAGTTAGCTCTCAAATGAAACAAATAGATGTGCTTCATCTAAGTATCCACATTGATAATGAACCAAGAACATGTTTAGTGGTTTTGTTCAGGACTCACTCAACAATGGTTTGCCGAAATGAGGCTCACTGGTTTATTCGATTCATAAATTTTTTTTGCTAAAAACTTCATTTCAATTCGACTCTCGTCCATTTCTTAATTGGTTTATAAACGTTTTCAGCTTTAAACTAGTTAAAGCAATTGTTCAATTAAGCCAATTGAGTAATTGAACTAACTCAAATTAACGATGATTTGAACAACACAAGCTACACAGATCATTTGAATGTGAATATAATAAAATAAAATAACGTAAAAGAGGAAATTAATAAAAAATCAATCAAATAGCTAAAAATAGCTACATAGGTATGCCCAGTGATAACGAAAATTATTAATTATTACCAGCTTGTACTGTCCATATATGGTTATGGTCAGTTACAAACGATTCTCTTTTGTGCTCAAAATGAGTCAGTTCGTGATTCATACTACTTTTGGGTAAGTCTCTCGGGTCTAACGCAGTCTAATATAGTAATATAATTAGTTAATTTGTTTTATCGTTGTTCGATATTATAAGTATTTAGGCGGAAGAATCAGGCAATTCTGATTAAAGAACTATGAGAAATTGGAGAAATCAATGTAACTTTTTCCTTTCGATTATTTTCAAAGTTAACTCAATATTTTTATTTACAATTATCAAATTGTATCTAATATTTGTGTTGATGTATCTACGGGTTCTTTTTCATTTTAAACAAATTTAGTGAGCTAGTTTGTATATTGTTATATTTCAATGCTATCTAAATAAAGTTTTGATATAGTTTTCGATTGATTGATAGTAATATTGATTTTGGGTTCGCTTCGTTGTTTTGAAATAGTAATTTTCATTTTCATTTTATGAATGAGCTAATTGGGTAAGCATTTATCTATATATCATATAGGGAACTCGGTCACTTCAAAGCTATTGCAGCCTTTTCTTTTTAGGATTATTTGTTGCTTTGGCTTGGAGTTTGGTCGTCTGGTTCTGGGAATTTGGCTTTATCAATGGCAATGGCAATGGCTGTGGCTGCCGCTCAAAAGTGCGGACGTGCCGCGTTGGCATGCGCGTCATACAACCTGTTGTGGCAGGGATTTCTTACCCAAAAATACCTGACGCACACATACCTAACCGCCCCCTAGCCAGTCATAAGTTTTTGTGCCAGTTTTAGGCGTTTGCGTCAGCAGCAGAAGCAGCAGCAGTAGCAAAAGCATAAACAAGAGCAGCAGCATCAGTAGTATCTTCGTCAGTCATCAGCTGTCTATGAGCACATGGCATCCATCCAAATTATTTCACATGCTTCTTCTAGATGTGATCAGAAAACTTTTTTGGGGCTCGTTTCGGTTTGTTACGTTCGTTTTCGTCCGATAGCGAATGTCGCGCGCTTTCGCTCAATCATGTTTGGCTGTTAGACGGTAGAAGGGGCGTGGTTGTTAGTCTAATACAAACCACGTGACCGGCGGACGTGCGGCAGCGCGTGAATCACATGGAAAATTCGCCACAATTGATTAGCGCTGATGAAAGAGTATAATGGACAGAAATCATGGAATTTCTCAATGTTTACTCTTAATCGCTCTCCTCCTCGCTTGCGCGCCCTTCTTTATCATCTACCTGCTCGTCTTAATCTACTCGCTTTATTTACACGTATACATACATTTGTATGTACATATAAACATATGTTTACATACATACATACGGACATATGTACATATAGATTGAATGGCCAAATTTCCCCTTTCAGTCTCCTTTTTCTTTCTTTTTACTCTTTTTTAGCTTCCTCAGAATGACTTTGCATGGCTTGCACTAATGCTCGGGCATACTTATGTTGCATTTTAGTCTCCCTTTGCCCTCTTCTCTCCTTTGAAAGCTTTGCAGTCTGCATATATCGCTTCTCATCATTATGCCATGAAATTTCCCAAGGCACTATTACAGTCAATCTCTCTCTTTGTTATTAAATTACCCAAGTCTCTCTTGCTACTCACTCTTTTTGTCCTGCCATCTTTACTTTGTTAGTCTGCATTTTGCACTTCTCAGCATTATAATGCAATTGCCGTTGCTGATGATAAGCTTAGCAGGTAACGACGGATCACGCTGTTGTGGCGCTAACTCTTATCTGCCCTGGCCTCTTCGTCTTCTGCGCCATCTGTTATCGCATGTGCCTGTCGCTGTAAACAGCTGATTATGTTGCCAATTGTTTACGAAATTGATCGAAATTTTTGTTTACAGGTAACAACGCGCAGAAAAAATAATTTATATGTATGTAGCACAAGCAACCGAGCTCAGTCTGCGAGGCTCCGATAATATGAGATATTAAATGTTTTATACCTTTTTTTCTAGATGAACGATTTTGATCACACTTGTTGGGCGTGATCATGTCATTCAAATGTGTGTATGTGCCAACGCACAAGTCTCTAGTACTTGAAATACGTGATTTACAAATTTGAGGCGAAGGGGGCGTGGCATCAAAATTTAAATTTAAAACCCGAAATTGTGTAAGGATCAAATAGCACTAAATGCAAATGTTTGAACACTCTAGCTATAAAGATGAATTAGATAGAATTTTATAACTAAATAACGACTTCGGTTTTTAATCGATAACATTACAACTATGACAGTTATCGATTATTTGAAACAAACTCGATCTTTTCGTGCTATACACGAACCTCAAAAAACAAGTAAGAAAACTCAGGTCGGGCGTCCCGACTTGGAGATACCCTGAACCCCGTGCTATCTGCGTTTTAAAAAATACTGCATAATTAGCATTTAGTATAAACGCACACAAAAATAGATTAAATTCAGTCATTCATAACCAAATTTTCGGGACTCTAACTTTAAAGACGTGAGATATAATTTAATAACTATCATTCGATAACATTTTAATCGATAACATTAAAATTAAAGTAGTTATCAAATTTTTTTAACAATCTCGATCTTTTCGTGCTATTCACGGACCTACATAAAAAATTTCTCTTGTGCTTATAGGTTCTGAGATAGACGCGTTCATACATACAGACAGACGGACGGACAGACGGACATGGCTATATCAACTCGGCTTGTCACCCTGATCAAGAATATATATACATTATGGGGTCTGCCACGCCTCCTTCTGCCTGTTACATACATTGCAACAAAAACATTATACCCTGATTTCTCATTTTCAATGGGTTCAGGGTATAACAAGTGACAATACTTAAGTCAGCTGTAGCCGATTGGTTAATACTCTGCAAACACTCTACTAAATAATAGAAACCACATTTGTCATATTTCATGCACGGCTTTCCATGAACTGGACTGCTTAAATATTTTATAACCGTGGCTGCTTTTTGCACTGATATTGTAAACAATTACGTACGTGAGACCATTCGATGGTATTGCCCCTATCCCACACCTAATCAATGTCTTAATTATTGCACTCTAACCGGTCTTTATGCCAAAAGATAAGATTATAGCTCTTTAAATATTTGATAAAGAAGTGCAAGTTTTGAATTTATTTCCAGCTCAGCTAGATCTACCACAAACACTTATAATATCGATAATTGTCGAATTGTGGGAAAAGATGAAGAGTCCGGAAAACAATTTGATCTGCTCATTGTAACTAAATAGAGTCAAGTTTGTTGCTTATTGCTTTAAAAATTCTTAGATTTCAGGATATTGAAATTCGATACGTATTTGAAGAATTTCTACATGTACATGTATTTGAAGAATATATTGACGTAAGGAAAAGTTATATTACAATTTCTTATATCAATGTAGTCTACTCGTGCACTTTCAGATATTCGTATGTAAATAAACAAAGAACAAACAAGTAAGAAAACTCTAGTCGAGACCGCTCGACTAGGGTATACCCTGAACCCTGCGAACAACCGCTATTCCAAGCATTCTTCGTTTCTTTTATATACACATGCGTTCATTACAAGCCAAATATACACACACACGTACAGGCGCACGCACACACAAGCGCAAGTCGTTGCATCAGCTGTTCTTTGGCTGCTATTTGCATGCCAATGTTATGGGAAATTAAATGTTTAATAACTTTCTTTCTAGACCAACGATATTTATCAAACTTGTTGGGCGTCATCATGTCATCCATATGTATGTGTGTGCCAAAGCACAAGTCTCTAGTATTTGATATACGGGAGTTACACATTTGAGGCGAAGGGGGCGTGGCATCCCAAATTTAACAAAAACCGATATTGCGTAAGGCTTACATAACACTAAATGCAAAATTTGAAGACTCTAGCTAGAAAGATGAATTAGATAGAATTTTATAGCTGAATTTAGATTTTCGTTTTTAATCGATAACAATAAAACGTTAGCAGTTATCGAATTTCTGAAACAAACTCGATATGCGCGCCCTATACAGGGACCTACAAAAAAAATTTGAAGTCTCTAGCTATTGTAAGTTCTGAGATCGACGCGTTCATACATACGGACAGACGGACAGACAGACAGACAGACAGACAGACAGACAGACAGACAGACAGACAGACAGACGGACAGGGCTAAATCGACTCGGCTTGTCTCCCTGATCAAGAATATATATACTTTATGCCACGCCTCCTTCTCCCTGTTACATACATTTCAACAAAAACATTATACCCTGAATTCCCATTTTCAATGGGTTCAGGGTATAAAAAATATATTTTCTGTACATGTATATATAGCACAGGTACCTGGCATACAGTATGTTCTGCAGACCAGTAGTTCCGGCAGGAAGTGCTGCCATTTCGCGGACCAATGGCGTCTTTCAGTGGTATTCGGAGTACGGTGTGCAAAGCTCGTAATTTTATTACTGAATAGTGCGATGACGGCGCGGCGGCATTGTTGTTGCTGCTGCTGGTGTTGTTCGCTCTTAAGGCGAAGAGAGGGAAAGAGAATAAAGTTCAATTCTCTTCGCGTGCTTATCTGTAGAATATCGCAACAGGCTCAGTTCACTGGCTCATGGTATTTCTCTGTTGTTGGCTAGACAGAGCTCTTCACCAATATGGACATATCTATGGATTGTTCAGATGTGTGTGTGTGTGCATGAGAGTGTGAGTGTAAGCATGTGCGTATAGTATTCAGGCAGGTCAGTTTTGAAGCTTTTTTGAGAGTTGTCAAGAAATAAACTGTGCCACGACTTCAGTGGATTGGCATACATCAAGCTATCTAGACAATACTGAAAAATTTGCGACTTAGTCTTTGCACGTAACAGTCAGATATGACAGCTATGGGAAATAGGCCACTTGTACACCCCTTACGTTTATAAATAGGTTAATAAATCAACATTTCTAAAAGCTCAATGAATGATCTGTAGTGATAGTTAACAGAACCGCCCAAAATTAAAATATATAGCTTATCTTAGACAGTTAAGTACGCTTCCTAAGCTTATACACCTATAGTGGGTAGACTAATTGAATCACAATATCTGATACCTTGCTCAATTTAGACAGCTTTTAATTTTATCATAAGTTTCTTAATATAGGCAGGCATCAAATATACATACTTCCTGACAGGACCCATCTTAACAATGCACAGTGTGACTATCTGCTGTACGGCTAAGCCCTTGCCCCAGTTCTTCTGGTTCATTTTGCAAGCGATTGGTCGTTTTTCTTGTGCCAAGCTTTTTTTTAAATCCTGAACACGTTAAAAATGGAATATATATATATATATATATATATATATATATATATATATATATATATATATATATATATATATATATATATAATACACGGAATAGCGGCTCTTCGCAGGGTATCACCTAGTCGAGCGGTCTCGACTAGAGGTTTCTTACTTGTTTTTTGTGCTTTCATTGAATTCAATTGCAAATTGAGCGGCGCAACGGATTTTGTTTTGCTTATCTACCCATTGCGTAGATAATCGCACGCAGCAACAGCAACAGTTGCGCTGCGCTTAGCAGTTCGTCTTCATGATCATCAGCAGCTGCCTCAAAGCTAATCTCATTGGACTCGCGCACACACACATCTTTACAACGTGAGTGAGTTACCAGAGAGTACAAGGGAGAGACAGGCGCTGTTGTGCTTTGTGGCTTTACTGTTCCGTTCTGTTCCGGTTCAGTTGATTAAGCCTGATCTCTTTTTGTTGCGCGCGAGTGCTTTGCTTTTTGAAGAGCGTCTCTGCTGCTGTTTGGCTGAAGGCAGTGAACGCTGGTGTACGTGACTTTAGCATCAGCGGCGATGTCCGCCGACGCTGTTGTTGCAGGCGCTGCTGTTGCAAATCTCACGCCACATGCGGCAAGCCGGTCAGCCACAACAACAACAACTAACACGGCAGCAACTAAACCTGCCCGGATTACAATTTGTCCGCCGTTGAGCTTAACTCTTGATTTTTTTTATTTATTTATATATGTATGTTTGTATGCATAAGTGTGTATGTGGATGTTGGTTTACAAAAAAAAAAGAAAAAATAATAAAATATACATAATGAGAAAAGGCAACAAGAGAAGCAACACACGAAACGAACGCTGAGCTCATTCCCGTGACTATTGAGTACTCTATAATTGCCTATCTGAGGACGAAAATTAATCTGGTGTTTGATCGCTGTTGCCTTTTCCGTCTCTAGATACAGTTACCATTTCGTAAACTTTGAATCAATTTCTACTATCCTGTCAAAGCTCATTTCAAAAACTTGAAACTGATCACTAGTCCCCTGATTAGTCAACTTTTTACTCTGCGTTGTTTTTATATATACAAGGTCAAAGGTCACAAAGTCATTATTTGGCGCGTTATTGGCTCAGAAGCTGCACATTTTTCAGTTTTGATTTGCCACGCCCCCAGTGTCCGTAAACAAATAATTTTTGGCATGTGCATAGAGTGGGCGTTCAGGAATATAACTGTAAAGTTTGGATGCTTACATTCGAAAAATGCGAAAATTACAGGGTATTTTTCTGTATGTCACGCCCCTTTTGGGGCGTAACAATAATTTTTGGGGAATCGATAGAGGAGGCCCCCAGTAACTTAACATTCAATTTTGAAGCTTCTAGCACTAAAAATGTGAGAGATATAAGCTGATATTAGTTGCCACGCCCCCTGAAGGCGTAGATATATCCGCCATAGCTTTTCGATTGTGGGATGTTAACCCGAGTATATATACCAAGTCTCAAGTCTCTAGCATCAATAGTGCTCAAAATATAACGAAACTAGTAAAATCACTATATATTCAGATCCGATTTGCCACGCCCCTAGTAGGCGTGGCCATAAATTGGGCGATCCGTATAGGAGCGTAACAGTAACCCACGTGCCAAATTTTGGCGTTCTAGCATTAAAACTGTAGAAGATACAGTTTGACCGGATTTGCCACGCCCCCAATGGGCGTAGATTCATCCGCCATAGCTTTTTGATTTTAGGATGTCGACATGAATGTTCAGTTAAAAACTCTCTAGCTCTTCTAGAAGTAGTGTATCTGAGATACAGGAAAATGCATTTTCCGATTTGCCACGCCCCTAGTGGGCGTATCGGGAAAATATTGACACTTTATCAGACGAGGGTATACACGAGTATATATTTAAAATTTCAAGTCTCTAGCTTCAATAGCGTGGAAATGGTTTGCGTTCATACGGACAGACGGACAGACGGACAGACGGACGGACGGACAGACGGACAGCATGACGGACATTGCACAAACCCAATATACTAGTTCACTACGTGAAATAGTATAAAAATATAATGTGATAGATGCCCCTGTAGGGTGCTGGGACGTGAAAAAGTATTTGGCAGTCGGCTAAATCCGACTGCAACGTTCTTACTTGTTTACCTTTCAAGTATCAGTAAAGTTCAATTTATAGTTAAACAAAGTTGTATACAGTTGTATCCTCTTCCCAAAGCTAATGTTAAGTCTATTACCATAACGACGATGCTCAATTTTTAGCAGAGCATTGCATAAACTGCTGAAGTTTCAAGTCTCAGCTTGATGTCTGCCATGTACCCCGCTCAGAGGTGGTGGTGCCGACAGTGTTTGTGCTAGTGGTGGCTACTCGTATTGGATATCAAGTGTCTGCGTCAGCAGAAACGCCTAATAAACATAATTTTTGCATAGCAACGGACGGCCAAAAATCCGCTAACCGAATGTCGTCTCTTATAACTGGTCATGTGTTATAGCCATGCGACTATGTTTGGCCCATTTATTACCGCCCGCTGCCATGTGCTCAATGGCAATAGTTAGACCTATGATTTTATTAGCATCGATCACTTTGGAGTGTCGAACTAGCTGATTCACATGCCAATGGTTTCCATAAATCGTACTTGCACTCTCATGATGCAATTGGCGATCGGAGATCAAACTAAACGGGAAACAAGTAAGAAAACTCTAGTCGAGACCGCTCGACAAGGGTATACCCTGAACCCTGCGAAGAACCGTTTTTCCGTGCACTCTCCGTTTCTTTTATATACATATGTATATGTATGTATGTTTATTGCAAGCAACACATACACACACACAGGCGCAACGCAAGTCGGTGCGTCAGCTGTTCTTGTGCTGCTATTTTCATGCCAATGTTATGGGAAATTAAATGTTTAATAACTTTTTTTCAAGACGAACGATTTTGATCAAACTTGTTGGGCGTGATCATGTCATCCATATGTATGTATGTGCCAAACCACTCTCTAGTATTTGAAATACGTGACTTACAAATTTGAGGCGAAGGGGGCGTGGCACCCAAAATTTAACAAAACCCAAAATTGCGTAAGGCCCAAATAACACTAAATGCAAAACTTGAAGACTCTAGCTAGAAAGATGAACTACATAGAATTTTATAGCTGAGTTTAGATTTTCGTATAATAAATAGTGCTCCCTGATGACTTTTATGATCAAAACACTAGGAAGTTGATTTTTCCAAAGAGTGGACGATCAAATCGTTGCGAGTCTGGCCAAATGGTAGAAAGCAGTCAAGTCAGAAATTAAATCGCAGTCGACGCTACTCACGTGATCGAATTTATGGCCGATGCGTGTAATTAAGAACTAGACAAAATATGGTATAATTGAGTATATAATTACGATCTCTGTAGATAACAGTTTGGCATTTTTTTTTTGCTCGTACATGAAATCTATCTCTCTCTGTCTCTCTCACACACAGACTCTCGCTTTATTTCTATCTCTTTTTCAGATGTACGTGGCCCTTTTTCAGCCGCTGCACGTGACACGTCAACAATTTCGCAAGGTGCTCAACTGCATGAAAGTGATACGTGGACTGAAATACCAGGAGGTCTATGCACAGGAGAAGGTTACCAAAGTAGACAGCCTGTCGCTGGTGCTAAGCGGCAAGTGAGTGAAGATAGCGGCGAATCGCTAACTTCGATGATTGATACTGATTATAATTTATGTTCACAGGTTGGTCGTCTCACAGAATCAGCGGGCGTTGCACATTGTGTTTCCCCATCAGTTCCTAGACTCGCCAGAGTGGTTTGGCGTCTCGACCGATGACTATTTTCAGGTGAGCAAATGGCGCTTTACGCACCATCATTGAGAGCTAATTCAAATGTGTACACAGGTGTCCATTATGGCCATGGAGGAGTCGCGCGTGCTCATCTGGCATCGTGATAAGCTCAAGCTGTCCATAATGGCCGAACCCTTCCTGCAAACTGTATTCGATCACATACTTGGCCGTGATGTGGTGAAAAAGCTAATGCAGGTGACACAGGTGACAATTCTAACAAATATTGATTTTTAAATATCCCATAAGCTGTTGAGCTAAATTAAAAATTTAATTGTGAACAGGTGAGCGAATCAATAGCCAGCAACGGTTTCCTGCCCTCGGGCGGCTATGCTGAGGATGCCGAGGACAAGCCCATGCTCATATTGAAGAAGAGCGTCGATGTGGGGCACGGGCTGACGGCTCTAATTAATCGACAGCTGCAAGGTGAGCTAACGGTGTTGTTCACCTGGGTTTACGACTCTCTTTGTTTAGCTCTATTGATATTCGCGCCCTCTCGCTCGCTCGCTCTCTCTCTCTCTCTCTGTTTCTCTTTCACGTTCTCTCTCTCTGTCTCTCGCTCGCTGAAATTTTGATTTTGTGTAAAAATTAACTTAACAGCTGTGATTCTTTAATTTAACTCCTTAAACATTAATCGTGCCTCTTGTTTTCTTGCACGCTGGGAAAGGGGCGCGCACTTGTTGCATGCTACGTGAATAAAAAAGATTACAAAAATGTTAAATTTTTCCCTAATTCTTATAATTTATATTTGCTTTTCATTTAAATTGAATTGATTTTCGATTTTTTTTAACTTTTGATTATTAATTATGCGTTTGATTTATTAACTGTACAAATTGTTGATGTTTCTGTTCGTTTTTTTTTTGTATAATTCGCTATCTAATTTTAGAAGAGCATGTTCCTTTACTTGGTCGCACGTACAAATGCACTAAGCAGCAGTTGACGCCGACGTCGCCAGGTGGCGCCAGTTGGGCGGACACCAACTTTGATCACTACGCTACCGCCGCTGCTGCTGCGGCTCGACACGATGGCAGCAAACAATCAAATTGAAATCAGGTCCTGATCAAAGCAACTGCACACACACACACGCAAACACACATTTACACCGAAATCATTACCACTCACAGACTTAACACCTATTTGTATATGTATGCTGTCAGCGTCAACAACAACATCAATAGCAACAACTGCCACAACGACATCATTCACATTCCACAAGTCATCTACAATATGTTTATCTAACATCTGTCATCCCTCATCGATCATCACTTATCGATCATCTGTGTGTGTGTGTGTGTTTTTTTAATATTAATTTATTTACTCTTTAAAAATACATGTTAATAAAACGAGGTATAAAATAACGCTCGATCCTTGCGGGACTGCCGTAAAGCATTCCTTCGCAAGCGCTTTGCTCTATTTTAGACAGTAGTAGCTAATCGTCGGCTTCGTTGAACTCTGCGAAGCTCCACCACAATTAAAGCACCATAATCCAAGCTGCCTCAAACTCCAGCATGATCGCGACTAATTTGTCCCATTTAATGGAGCGGCCCACTGTTGATTCAAGGGCACTCCTCTCCTCGATGATGCGTCCACACTCGAAGATTGCGTGGTTAGCGTCTTCCATTAGTCCTTGTCCACACCAGTTACACTCATCAGAGTCGTTATGGCCAAACCTCTTTAAGTAGTTGCGGAAGCATCCCTGTCCAGAAAGAAAGATAAAAATTATTCCCGCCATGCTTAACCCATAGTTCGAGCTCCGTAATGAGCAAGTACTTTTTTATGCACGTATTCCAAGTGCTCGCGGAAAGTCAATCTTGTGTCGAGCATGACCCCAAGATACTCTATCGCCCTCTTTGCCGCAATGCTGTTGCCAATCTTTTTTTTTTTTTTTTGGGCCGTTTCTACGACGACGGCGACATCATCAGCAAAGCCAATGGTGTC
This sequence comes from Drosophila mercatorum, assembly GCA_961210405.1. Classification (NCBI taxonomy): domain Eukaryota; kingdom Metazoa; phylum Arthropoda; class Insecta; order Diptera; family Drosophilidae; genus Drosophila; species Drosophila mercatorum. Next base: position 985,170 of record CAUIUS010000010.1, read on the forward strand.
CGCACCCACTGGTAGCTCCGGGCGGAATGCGCCGTCCTACATAGTATTCCATAGGAGAGGCCTCAGAACTGATCCTTGGGGGACTCCAGTTGACACTTTGTGAATTTAGACTCTCTCACTCGTATTGTCTTATTATCTCTTTTAGATATTTAGGAATACAGTGCTGTCTGGATATAGTATAGGGTAGTATATAGTGGACACCCCTAAATAGCGACTACCCAAAATTTTTACATGGAGTACTCTAAATAGTGAAAAATCGGAAACCTCTTAATAATGAACCGAATCTTTACTGCAATTTTATTACGAAAAACCACCCAAAAACAGAAAACGAAATTAAAAACGAATTAAGAAAGAAAACTCTAGGCGGGGCTCCCAACTTGGAAATACCCTAAACCCCGCACTATCTGCGTTTTTTTAAATACTGCGTGCATCTAGCAAATTCTAAGACCCGCCAGTTTTAGTGTACATATTTCCAATAGATGGCGCTATGATTTGCTAATTATTAGCTGTTCAATAAATCGAAACATAGATGGTGCTATTCTATCGAACCATTGATGGCGCTATTGGCTAAACAATTGAAAATGAATTGAATTTAGTTTTCTGTGCGTTTATACGAAATTCTAATTATGCAGTATTTAAAAATAAGCAGATATCACGGGGTTCAGGGTATCTCCTAGTCGGGCGTCCCGACTAGAGTTTTCCTACTTGTTATACCCTGAACCCTGAAATGGGAAATCAGAGTATAATGGTTTTGTGAAAATGTATGTAACAGGCAGAAGGAGGCGTGGCAGACCCCATAAAGTATATATATTCTTGAGGGAGAGAAGCCGAGTCGATTTAGCCCTGTCCGTCTGTCTGTCTGTCTGTCTGTCTGTCCGTCTGTCCGTCTGTCCGTCTGTCCGTATGTCCGTATGTTTGAACGCGTCGACCTCAGAAGATATAAGAGCTACAGACTTCAAATTTTTTTTGGAGGTTCGTGTATATCACGATTCGATCGAGATTGTTTCCAATATTAGATAACTATAACCGTTTTAATGTTATCGATTAAAAACCGATATCTTCATTTAGGTATAAAATTCTATCTAATTCATCTTTATAGTTAGAGTCTTCAAGTTTTGCATTTAGTGTTATTTGCCTTACGCAATTTCGGTTTTTAATAAATTTTGGATGCCACGCCCACTTCGCCTCAAATTGCTAAATCACGTATTTCAAGTACTAGAGACTAGAGCGAAATCTATATTCCAATTCTGAAATTATATGTTGGCGGTTTGGCGCAGATGGTATCTTCAGAATGCTTATCTCTTCTTTTGGATGGTTTTTTTAAACTTTATTTCCACCTTTTACTTAAAAACTTCATAAAAGTGAATCTGAAGAATAGAAGGCCCTATAAGAGAAGGCCCTATATAATAGTTTTTTTTAGTATTGCGATTTTCTATAGTTTTTATAGAGCTTGTTCTATGCTTCTCAAGCACTTCCTCCCAGATATCTAAGGACGCGTTCAATATTTGTCAACCGTGAATTAATATGTTTTGGACCGTTGGTAATATTGGATACCTGGGATATATGTTTATGTATAATCAAGGTGTGTTTTTACAAAATCCATTAAATTTTTCAATATCAACCAAATGCTGAATGTTGATGTAATGCTGTTTTCTTATACCATTTTCCAACATGAATGCCAATGCTTCTTCAGGAGTAAGAGGGATCAACTTTTTTGGGATCATTGATTTTCTAAGCACAGCTAAGTTTTCTGGCCTTTGTGGCTCTCTTCACAGAAAGTGATACACAATGTAAAAAATGAGGCGTGGAAAACTGAGTGCCTGTTGAAGGGTAAGATGCTATTTTTCTTTTTGATCGTATTCCGGCATCGGAATAGGTCATTATTGGCACGTCCATTATAGATGAACCTAGATCCGTCACCTGCTCATACAAAATAATAAGCGGCTGGGAAAGCCACCGTGAGTGACAAACTTTAACTCTTTGCAAATTACGATTGCGCTTTCGCATATATTTTTTAATATACTTAATGAAAACTAAAATATTTTCATTTAAGTGCTCAATCTGTGAGACACTGAGATCATTTCTATTGATTTTCTCTAATGTCCACTTGTTTAGAGCAGAATCATCGCGCATGTTGTTGTGCCAAACCTCCAGCAACACTAAACGGCGAAACTCATATCTACCAACAACATGCAAGTTTTCCCGAAATGGAGCAAAAACGAGCAAAGGAAACTTATTAGATCTGCCTCAGTACACTTACATACATAACCCACAATTTTAAGTTGCGGGCGCCGACGCGCGCCAAACAAGTAAAACTCCACGAAACACGAGTGTGATTGTCAAATTTCTGCTAAAAAATATGCCAACAATAGTTGCACGTACCCATCAATATATTCACCATCAAAAGAAACTATCGTTAAACATTGATTCTAAATACCTCTGCAATGATATTCCATATTCACAAAATTGTTTATCACTGATCGATCATCCACATCACAATTGTAAAGTTTTATTATACCCTGAACCCATTGAAAATGGGAAATCAGGGTATAATGGTTTTGTGAAAATGTATGTAACAGGCAGAAGGAGGCGTGGCAGACCCCATAAAGTATATATTATTGATCAGGGAGAGAAGCCGAGTCGATTTAGCCCTGTGCGTCTGACCGTCTGTCCGTATGTTTGAACGCGTCGATCTCAGAAGATATAAGAGCTAGAGACTTCAAATTTTTTTGGAAGTTCGTGAATATCACGATTCGATCGAGTTTGTTTCAAATATTCGATAACTATAACCGTTTTAATGTTATCGATTAAAAACTGATATCTTCATTTAGTTATAAAATTTTATTTAATTCATCTTTATAGTTAGAGTCTTCAAAATTTGCATTTAGTGTTATTTGAGCCTTCTGCAATTTTGGTTTTTGTTAATTTTGGATGCCACGCCCTCAAATTGCCTCTTCGCCTCAAATTGCTAAAAATTGTTTTGGCACATATACGCATATGAATGAGATGATCACGCCCAACAAATTTGATCAAAATCGTTCGTCTAGAAAAAAAGTTATTAAACATTTAGTGTATTTATAATTATAACATAAATTAAATTTTTAGTTCTGTGAACATACAAATTTCGACTTTATGCCAAAAAAAAAAAAAAAAAAAATGGGCGTTTGGACCATAGTGCATTGGTTAAAATCGTTCGTCTACAAAAAAAGTTTCTAAACATTTAATTTCCCATAACATTGGCAGACATTTCGCAGTCCAAGCATAGATGACGCATCGACTTACGCTTGTGTGTGCATGCGCCGGTGCGTGTGTGTCTATGTGTTGCTTGTAATGAACATACATTTACGAAAGAAACGAAGAATACACGGAATAGCGGTTCTTTGCAGCGTTCAGGGTATCCCGTAGTCGAGCGGTCTCGACTAGAGTTTTCTTACTTGTTTTATTATTTTATTATTTATGTTCCAAGATTTATGAGCTTGGAAGCTCATTGAGCGTGAAGCGCATGCAAATCACGTACTCGAGCCCAAACGAATCGAAGCGGCGAAAGAAAGGGGCGAAAGAAAAGAAAAAACGATGAAGCAGAACGAACGAACAAATCGTAACGCTACAGAACGCGTGCCCATTGACTGCCTGGGTATCATTAACATTCATTTTGCGCAAATGGCATTAATTTGTTTTTTATTTTAATTTACAATTAAATGAATAATAATAATAACCAGAATATTGTGGCAAAATATTTTAAAATTAATTTATTAATTTTGCTATTGCCGAGATCGCAATTAACATCGCAGCTTGTTTTCATTTTGGCTGCGTGTTCGGAGGGCCTGATTTAAACCCCGTACCAGCTCTTGCCTAAGAACCATTTTGCACCAGCTATCGGTAAATACTTTGGGCATGTCCATAAATTAAAACACAAAGTGCAGCCGACAGAGGCTAACTGCTTCACTCGGGCAGCCACATTGCATTGCCTCCTTTTTTATTGTGGCGAACATGTTTGTGAGTGTGTGCTTAGGCCACGTGCCATTGTTAGTTTATAAAGTATGCAGAAGATTGCGAATTTATCAATTTACTTTTTGTTTTTACGAGTTTCATTATACCCTGAACCCATTGAAAATGGGAGAAAAGGGTTTCATGTTTTTGTGAAAATGTATGTAACAGGCAGAAGGAGGCGTAGCAGACCCCAATAAGTATATATGTTCTTGATCAGGGAGACAAGCCGAATCGATTAGGCCCTGTCCGTGTGTCTGTCTGTCCGTATGTTTGAACGCGTCGATCTCAGAAAATATAAGGGCTAGAGACTTCAATTTGGAGGCTCGTGTATAGCACGAAAAGATCGAGCTCTCGGGTTTTGTTAAATTTTGGATGCCACGCTCCCTTCGTTTCAAATTTTTAAAACACGTATTTCAAATACTAGAGACTGTATCTACTGTGTCACATACATACATACATATGAATAACATGATCACGCCCTGCAAGTTTGTCCAAATACGTTCGTCTAAAAAAAGAAGATATTTAACATTAAATATCTCATATTGTCGTGGCCTTGCAGACTGAGCTTAGTTGCTGAGTCAAAATGCACAGTTAGCTGATTGTGTGCTTGTGCGTACGTTTGTGTGTGTGTATATATTGCTTGCTACATACATATAAAAGCAACGGAGATTGTAAGCGGTTCGTAGAAATCGCGGTTCTTCGCAGAGTTCAGGGTATTCCCTAGTCGAGCAGTCTCGACTATAGCATACCTAATTTTATTTGTTGTTTAATTTTCGCATAGCCATCGATTCGGTGGTTTTTGACGCAGGGAATTGTGTTGATTAGCATTGTTATTGCCGTTACTTTAATTTCACATACATATGTACATACATATGTATGTATGTATACAAGACTATACAAGATCTGTGCTTGTAGGTAAAAGAAACTGCAAATTGCAGCAGAATTGATCATATTTGTCTGCTTGAGTTTTTGGTTTTCTACTTAGTTTCGACTTTCTCTTAATGGTCAATAAATTAATTATGATTTTCTTTATTCTTTTTATACATTTTCACGAAGTAAAATAAGTCATTGGTGAAGCGGGAAATTGCTCTAAACATAATTTATATACATACATTACAACTATATTTATTTATATGCTTAACCACGAATCTCTATCATTATAATTTTTCACGAAGTGAAATAAGTATATTGATTTTATACAATATCCGTCATGCTGTCCGTCCGTCTGTCCGTATGAACGTAAACCATTTCCACGCTATTGAAGCTAGAGACTGAAATTTGGAATATATACTCATGTATATTCTCGTCAGATAAAGTGTCAAAATTTTCCCGATACGCCCCCTAGGGGCGTGACAAATCGGAAAATGCATTTTCCTGTATGTCAGAAAACTAGAGATTTGAGATTTGGACTGAGCACTCACGTCGACATCCAAAATCAAAAAGCTATGGCGAATATATCTGCGCATTGGGGAAGTGGCAAATCGGGTCAAACTGTATCTTCTACACTTTGAAAGCTAGAATGTATGGCCACGCCTACTAGGGGCGTGGCAAATCGGATCTGAATATATAGTGATTTTACGAATTCTGATATATATTGAGCACTATCGATGCTAGAGACTTCAGACTTGGTATATATACTCGGGTTAACATCCCACAATCGAAAATTTATGGCGGATATGTCTACGCCCACAGGGGGCGTGGCAACGAATATGAGCTTATGTCTCCCACAGTTTTAGTGCTAGATGCTTCAAAATTAAATGCTAAGTTACTAGAGGCCTCCTCTAACGATTCCCCAAAAATTATTGTTACGCCCCGAAAAGGGCGTGATTTACCCTGTAATACCCTGTAATTTTCGCATATTTTGAATATAAGCATCTAAATTTTACAGTTATATTCCTGAACACCTACTCAATGAACATACCATATGTCTACGACCACTGCCAAAATTTAAAACAACCCGAAATGTATAAGTATAGCACTAAAAGCAAAATTTTGAAGACTCTAGCTAAAAAGATGAATTATATATAACTATATAACTGAGTATCGATTTCGTTTTTAATCGATAAAATTAAAACGGAAAAAGTTTTTTTTAAACAATCTCGATCTTTTCGTGCTATACAGGAACCTACATATGGGTTTTCAAGTTTCTAGCTCTAATAGGCGCTGAGATCGACGCGTTCATACATGCAGACTGACAGACAGACGGACGGACGGACAGAAAGACAGACGGACATGGCTAAATCAACTCGGCTTGTTTCCTTGAACAATAAAACAAAAAGAAAATACCCTGATATCCCATTTTCAATGCGTTCATGCCTCCTTCTGCCTGTTACATACATTACACACAAAACGATTATACCCTGATATCCCATTTTCAATGGGTTCAGGGTATAATTAGTAGACTCTAGCTATAAAGATGAATAAGATAGAATTTTATAACTGAGTAACGATTTTGCTTTTTAATCGATAACATTAAAACGGAAAAAGTTTTCAATTTTATTAAACAAACTCGATCTGCGCGTGCTACACACGAACCTCCAAAACAAATTTAAAGTCTTTAGCTCTTATAGGTTTGTAGATCGACGCATTCACACATACGGATGGACGGACGGACAGGGCTAAATCAACTCGACTTGTCTCCCTGATCAAGAATATAAATACTTTGTGTGGTCTGATACGCCTCTTTCTGTCTGTTACATACATTTTCATAATAACATTATTGCCTTTTTCCCCTTTTCAATGGGTTCAGGGTATAAAAAGCCCGACGTCGCTGACCTGCAATTTGATGAAGTCGGTATATAAAATAATACAAAAACTAAATAATTTAGAGCAATTAGGGGCGTTGTAAATCGAAAAATTCAAATCTTGGAATGTTTTGGAACTGGGTGCTGGGACTAAATGAGTATTTCGCTGTCTGTAGCGCCCGACTGCAACGTTCTTACTTCTTTCACACATAAGACAGTGGGAATTAAACTTCCAGTCATGTTTATATCGTGTTGAATGTTTATTTATGGGATATATTGTGTGTGTATCTATAGCTGTATTCATGTGTAATTCGGATTTGCTGCAATATCAGGAAATCAGTCCCGCAAGTTGACGAATTACCGTTAACTTCAGCTGAATTAGCAAGTTCATAACTTTGATTTCACACATACAGTGGTTCACAGCTTATTTTGTGCAGCGTGTACCCCTTAAACTATTGAAGATATCTAAAAAATTTAAATGCAGTATTATTTAGTAGTTATTTATAATATTTTTAGGCACTTCATTGTTTTTCTTACTTATAAAATAATTCTTAAAACTAAAAAAATTGAACATCAGTGGCTTTTCCTATGTCACAGCTTATTTCGTGCACTGCATTTTTAATGACTTTATTGCTTAAAATTATATATATATATATATATATATATATGTGTGTGTGTATGTGTATATGTGTATTTGTTTCTATAAGTGCGTGAGTGTGTGTGTTTGTTGTTGTCTGCTTCGTATTAATGTTATATTTTGTATTATATTTTTATTGTGCAATGAATTTATCAATTTTTCCCAATGATTTTCCATATATTTTTGGTTGGCTTTAATTTTGTCGTCCTTCTAATTGTAAAACTTCGAATGATACTTATCTACATATTTTATATAATATATATATATATATATATATATATATATATATATATATATATATATATATATATATATATATATATATATATATATATATATATATATATATATATATATATATATATATATATATTTGTATATGTATATCGTTCAAATACGTTTATCAACAACAACTAAAACAATAACAACACCACTACAACCACAACAACACGCAATGGTAAAACAGCTCTCCCCAGGATATCGAAGTATTATGACTGTGGTAAGTTTGCCTTTCGATTAATCCAAAGAACCACAAAATAAAACTCTACTTTAATCTATCCACTTATACAAATTTATTATTTACATTTATATTAAATATTTAATTTTATCTGTTCATTTATAATTTGTCTATACATATTTTTACCTATCTAAATAACTAACTAATATAACATAAAGATATATATCAATTTAACTTCCATATTCATCCACCTATTCATCGGTCTGTATTTCTCTATCCATCTGTATGTTTGTCAATCTATATATATATATATATATATATATATATATATATATATATATATATATATATATATATATATATATATATATATATATATATATATATATATATATATATATATATATGTTTATACATACCTACTTATGTATATCAAAGTAATCTCCACATATCTATCTATCTATATTTACCTATCTATAAGTTTTTTTATCAGTCCGTCTGTGCGCTTTAGATGCGTACATATGTGCATTATAAAGAGCATATTATATACATATGTATAATATGAATATATGTATGTACATATGTATGTATATACATAAAATAGACATCGCTTTGCGTCGTTCCGGTTCGTGCTTTTTTTTTCGAAGTTACGTCGCTGATCAATTAACACTAATTTTCATTGTGCGTCGTTAAATTTCGATGTTGCGGTACCCAAGAGTCGGGTTTTGTTTAACTTATTTGTTTCAAAAGGTGTCGACGAAGTTATAGAGATTTTATTAAAAAACGATCCTGACAGCGAAAGGAGTCTTAAAGTGTCCCAGGCGGTAGCGGCGAATATAAATTGCTACAAGGAAATGTAGTTTACCCTAAATAAAAAATCTGGTCAGACAACACTGGACCAATTTGTTTGTAAACAGAAGCGACGTACGACTCTCAAGTTTCATCCGATAGTGATTAATTCTAATTTTTGTGTCATTATTGATTAGTTGAATTTATTATTTTGTTTTTTTTTTTTTTGCTGAGTTTTTTCTTGTTTTTTATATCTATCACATGAAAAAAAATGATACACAACTTTTTTTAAGTGATTGCTTTGTTAAATTTTTACATTTAAAATGTAAGATTTTCACAATCCTGGAACCTATCTTCAATAATGCAATAAAAAATATCAATTCACTTTGCGTCGTATTTTTTTTTAGAACGTATCCCCGTCGCAAAGCGAGGTCAAGGTGTATATAAATATAAAATATAAATATATCTCTATGTGTATATATTTTAGTACATATACAAATTTATACTGTGCTTTATGATAGCTGCATGCTGGGCTTTGCATATCATATATTTACTTAAACCCGTTTTTAGTGTTAGTCTTGTAAACCTTTAAAATTGTCTCAAAATTACTTTGAACACACCCAGGCATGTGTGTGTATGCGAGTGTGGATGTGACGTTGCGTTGAGAAGCCGGTTTAATGTTTTATTTTTGAACGCCTTTTGTTGTCCCCCACTCCACATATATACGGAAAAGCTCTTATTAAAACTGAAGATTGACAAAAAAAAAAAAAAACAAATATTTCGTTTTTACTTTCCATTGCAGCTGGTGATCCGAATTCGTGGCGTTTGGGGCGGATCGACGAGACTGATCATGAGACGGCCGTATGAAAGCTGATCAGCATATGGATTATACTTATATATAGATATACATATATATAAATATATATATATATACATACATATATTTATATATATATATATATATTTATATATATATATATATATATATATATATATATATATATATATATATAGAGAGAGAGAGAGAGAGAGATGTAAGGTAAGCAGGTGAATGTTTAGACTTGTGTTTTTGGAGTATTATTAGTGGTATTATTTAGGCAATACGCATTCAAAATAATATGTAGATGCAAATATATATAATGTTGATTAAGCAAGTGTATTTTTGTAATAAAAACAAGAAAACTTAGAAACGTAAGCAAAACACTAAATATTTATGAAATATATGTATATGTATATATAGTATTACTTTGTAAGTGTATGGTATAGTTGTGTGTTTTTGTGCGTGTGTGTGGGTAAGGGTGAAGGCTTGTCCAGTCATTAGATACCTGAGCTATATATACATATATGCATGTTCACTCACACACACACATAAACACACACACACACACTCATGTGTGTGTTAAGTAAGCTTAAGCAAGTCGAACATGTATTGTATTGCCGCATATAAAATAAGTAAGAATGCTCTAATCGAGACAGCTCGACTAGGAGATCTCCTGAAGCCTGCGAAGAACCGCGATTCCCAAAAACCGCTAACATTCTCCGTTACTTTTATATGTATGTAGCAAGCAACATATTCACACACACACACACAGACGCGCGCAGAAGCACGCACACTAACTGAGCAGTTGACTCAGCAACTGCGCTCAGGCTGAAAGGCGCCTATAATATGAGAAATTAAATGTTTAATAATTTATTTTTAGACGAACGTTTTTAATCAAATTTGCAGGGCCTGATCATGTAATTCATATCATCCCAAATTTAATATAAATTAAAACTGTATAAAACACATATAAAAGTAAATTCCAAATATGAAGACTCTAGGTATAAAGATGAATTAGATAAAATTTTATAACAAAATAACGATTTCGCTTTGTAATCGATAACATTAAAACTTAATGGGGAGGCGTGGCAGACACCATAAAGTATGTAAATTCTTGATCAGGGACACAAGCTTAGTCGATTTAGCCATGTCCGTCTGTCTGTCTGTCCGTATATTTGAACGCGTCAATCTCAGAACATATAAAAGCTAGAGACTTCAAATTTGTTATTTTTGCAGGTTCATATATAGCACAAAAAGATCGAGTTTGTTTCAAACAATTAATAACTGTTCTCTTTTTAATGTTATCTATTCAAAACGTTAACGAAATTCAGTTATTAAATTATATCTCCAACGTCTTTGAAGCTAGAGCCCCAAAATTTTTTTTTAATTATACCCTGAACCCATTGAAAATGGGAATTCAGGGTATAATGTTTTTGTTGAAATGTGAATGTATGTAACAGGCAGAAGGAGGCGTGGCAGACCCCATAAAGTATATATATTCTTGATCAGGGTGACAAGCCGAGTTGATATAGCCATGTCCGTCTGTCCGTCCGTCCGTCTGTCCGTATGTATGAACGCGTCGTTCTCAGAACCTATAAGAGCTAGAGACTTTATGTAGGTCCGTGAATAGCACGAAAAGATCGAGTTTGTTAAAAAAAAGTCGATAACTATTTTAGTTTTAATGTTATCGATTAAAAACGTTATCGAACGTTAGTTATAAAATTATATCTCCCACGTCTTTATAGCTAGAGTCCCCAATTTTTTTGTCAGTTTTATATTTATTTGATCTAATTTTGATTTTTGTTAAATTTTGGATACCGGCTCCAAATTTCCCCAAATATTTGAATTGAGGTTAGTTGCACTCAAAGCCAATAATTGAATGGGTTTACATTTTTAAAAATTGGAAAAAATGTAATAAAATATGTTGAACATAAGCTGCAAATTTCATTAAAATTCATTAATTCGCGCAGAAGTTATTAAACAAAACATTTGGCCAATCGACCAAACACGTGACCAGCAACGCAAAGCAAACTGTTTTCCTATACATGTGCACACATACACACATACACATTAAACTGCGTGAGTCTAGAAAATTCTAAGACCCGCAAGTTTTAGTGTACATATTTCCAATAGATGGCGCTATGATTTGCTAATTATCAGCTGTTCAATAAATCGAAACATAGATGGTGCTATTCTATCGAACCATAGATGGCGCTATTAGCTAAACAATTGAAAATTAATTGAATTTAGTTTTCTGTGCGTTAATACGAAATGCTAATTATGCAGTATTTTAAAAAACGCAGATAGCGAGGGTTTTAGGGTATCTCCTAGTCGTGACCCCCGACTAGAGTTTTCTTACTTGTTTTATATCTATTTTATGCTTCTTTTATTTTTGTTGAATTTCCCCAAATATTTAAATTGAAGGTAGTTGCAGAAAAGGCCAACATATTAATGAGTTTGCTTTTTTAAAAATTGGAAATCATTAGACACATTGAACTGCGCACATCTAGCAAATTCTAAGAACCGCAAGTTTTAGTGTGCATATTTCCAGTAGATGGCGCTATGTTTTGCGAATTATCAGCTATTCCATCGAATCGAAAAATGGATGGCGGTTTTGACAATTATTTTAAATTAAATTGAATTTAATATTGTGTGTGTTTATACTAAATACAAAGTCTGCGGTATTTTGAAAAAAAAAAAAAAAAACAGAGATCGCACGGGGCTTATGGTACCTCCTAGTCGGGACTCACGACCAGAGTTTTCTTACTTGTTTTGCTTTTTTTTTTTTTTTAATAAAAGCCCGAATACCTTAAAGTATGCTTATGTTTAATACACGCCTACCTGCCCAAAATGATTTAAAGTAAATTAAGTGATAAATGCGCTATAGAGTCTCTGACAAGAAAGCAGCAGATAAATTGAATTAACAAAAAAAATATATATAAACAAGAAATTTGTTAAATTGAAAAAAAAAAAAAAAACAACAACAACAGGAATCGCAATATTCCGGACACAAATCCATTGCATAATTTTTGCCACGCAAATGCTCAGTAGAAGTAAGTGAAATGATTAAATTGTTAATGTTGACACGCCCCTCCATTATATCACCCCTTCCCCACACTTAAAATGGAAAAAGAAAAAACAAAAACCATCCCCCAGCCCACCCGAAATAAGGAGTAAACAAGAAGACATCCCATGTCTGAAATTTAAGTATTAACTATATTGTTACAATTGATTTAAAGTATTATAAATAAAAAAAATTTTTTTGTACATTTATTGTTGGCGTGAGTGGATTTTAATCAATCAAAATTAAAATTAGAAAATTGGAAGACAAACAAGACAAGAAAAAGTAAACGAAATGTTGTTTAATTGAATGTTTAGCTAGAAATATGAAATATAATCAAATAAAGAAACTGAAAAATTTATAAAACCAACAACCAAGAAATTAACTATGGGGAATAACTTAGCAATATGTAATTTACTTAAGTGTGTTTATTGCACAGTTCAATTCAATTTTAAAACTATTCACCAATTGGTAGAAATGCGAGAAAAGCTTTATAAAATATGCATATGTATGTACATACAATACAAGTCACATAGACGCAATCTCTTTCGGATAACTAAGTAAGTAAGAGTGTTCCATATAGTCGAGACCGCTGTTCAGAACCTCCGTTTCTTTCATTTGTACCTATGCACATTACAAGCAACGCATTCACACACACAGGCACATGCACTGCGCTTGGTCTGCAATATATATATAAATATAAATATATATATATATATATATATATATATATATATATATATATATATATATATATATATATATATATATATATATATATATATATATATATATATATATTTAGGTAACATAAAAAATACTCCAAATTTTGCGTTACATTAATATTCGGTTTTTCTTAAAATTATAAGGAACAAGAGTATTTACTTAATGATATACTAATTTTTACTACTTAGTATGGTAACCATTTTTTTTTTGTATCGCCTAAACGTTTTGACATATTATTTATAATTTTTTGTAAATAATTAGGGCTAATTTTGGACCACTCCTCTTGAAGCCGTTCTTTTAGCATTGGTATTGACGAAATTGGAGTCTTGTGGACACGGTGGTCCAACAGACTCCAATGGGATTGAGATCAGGGGACGGGGATGGGGTTTCCAAAACTTTTCGGTAGTTGTACAAAAACCATGACCTGACCTTGTGCGCTTTATGTTTAGGGTCATTGTCTTGATATAATTTAAATGTATCAGAAATGCCCATTTTCTCCGCCGACTGCTTTAAATTTTCTTGTAATATTTTCAGGTAATAATCCTGATTCATATTACTATTTATAAAAACAAGTAAAAACGTTGCTGTCGGACGCAACCGACAGCGAAATACTATTTCACGTCCCAGCAGCACACAGGGGCATCTATCACATTATATTTTTTAAAATTTAACCTTAAATCGCCACTTTCGCCGCTCAAATTAGCTGCAGACTAAAACTTTTCATTGGAGGTGGCCAGACAGTTTCAATTAGGATCGAAGCTTAGAACCCTTACCTTAGCAAAAACATAAACATAAACATAACACCTAAATCAAGAGAGATGGCATCTCTCAAAATAAGAGAGGTGGCAACTCTGAACATGTGATTTAAGTAGCGAGCGTAGAGGTGTGGGCTCGAACCCCGGTGCGGTCATGTTGATATTTTTGTTATATTTTCCTTATTTAGTTATTTTGTATTAATAAAATATTCTTTTCAAACATATATAATTTAACAAATCAAAAGACAAGGTCAAAGGTCACAAAGTTATTATTTGGCGCGTTATTGGCTCAGAAGCTGCAGATTTTTCAGTTTTGATTTGCCACGCCCCCAGTGGCCGTAAACAAAAAATTTTTGGCATATGCATAGAGTGGGCGTTCAGGAATATAACTGTAAAGTTTGGATGCTTACATTCGAAAAATGCGAAAATTACAGGGTATTTTTCTCTATGTCACGCCCCTTTTGGGGCGTAACAATAATTTTTGGGGCATCGATAGAGGAGGCCCCCAGTAACTTAACATTCAATTTTGAAGCTTCTAGCACTAAAACTGTGGGAGATATAAGCTGATATCAGTTGCCACGCCCCCTGAAGGCGTAGATATATCCGCCATAGCTTTTCGATTGTGGGATGTTAGCCCGAGTATATATACCAACTCTCAAGTCTCTAGCATCAATAGTGCTCAAAATATAACGAAACTAGTAAAATCACTATATCTTCAGATCCGATTTGCCACGCCCCTTGTAGGCGTGGCCGTAAATTTTTTTGGGCGATCCTTATAGAATCGTAACCCACGTGCCAAATTTGGGCGTTCTAGCTTTAAAACTGTAGAAGATACAGTTTGACCCGATTTGCCACGCCCCCAATGGGCGTAGATATATCCGCCATAGCTTTTTGATTTTGGGATGTCGACATGAGTGTTCAGTTAAAATCTCAACTCTCTAGCTCTTCTAGAAGTAGTGTTTCTGAGATACAGGAAAATGCATTTTCCGATTTGCCACGCCCCTAGTGGGCGTATCGGGAAAATCTTGAGACTTTATCAGACGAGGGTATACACGAGTATATATTTCAAATTTCAAGTCTCTAGCTTCAATAGCGTGGAAATGGTTTGCGTTCATACGGACAGACGGACAGACGGACGGACGGACAGACGGACGGACAGCATGACGGACATTGCACAAAACGGACATTGCACCCACTCCCTTTGTCGAAATGCAGCCCCAAACCATGACATGCCCACCACCATGTTTCACTGTTGGCCTCAAGTGTTTTTTTATCCAACTCTGTATTGAGTTTCCGCCAAACCATCCCATCGTTTCCAAATCAATTAAATTTACTCTCGTCCAAGAAAATGACATCATCCCACCATCCAAAATCCTTATCGGAGTGATCTTGTGCAAATTCCAGACTTTGTTTCCTGTTGCGCTCACACAGAAAATGTTTTTTCTTGCAACACGGCCGTTGTACCATTGTTTTTTATGGTATGCCTAATGTTTCGCTCTGAGGCCGTTTTTCCATGCTCGGCAAAAAGTTCAGCAGTCAATACCGGTGCTCTAAGTCGAGGATTTGTCTGAATTTTCCTCACAATTTAAGACTCTTCTCTCTCAGTCAACTTTTTGGGCTGTCCTTTTTGCTTAATAGATGCGATTCTGCCCTCATTTCTGAATCTCCGGCCGATGTCACCCACAGTATTCGGCTTCATTTTAAGAATATCACCAATTTCGCGCTAAGTCTACCCCTCCAAATGCAACTGGGGCACTACTTTTCGCTGCTCCAAAGTCAAATTTTGTCCTTTATGGCCCATTTTGTATTGCTCCTAAGCAAATCAACTTTTTAGCATACTAATAACGAAAGATGGTCAGTCAAACTTTGCTTTTAGGGGGAAACCCCTTTTTTGTGGCATTTTATGCTTTTCAGAGTTGCCACAGTGTTTTTTTTTTTTTGAATATAGTAGCAAAAACCGAATATTAATGTAACGCAAAATTTGGAGTATTTTTTATGTTACCTAAATTTATATTATTAATACTAAATAAAATCTATATGTATGGACATTTGTGAAAAGCCAATGAATTAAACTATAATTTACCATTTTGAATTTTTTAATGTTGATCAACTTTATACATTTTACAAGCGTTCAAAGTTGAAAAATAACAAGTACGAAAACTCTAGTCGAGACCGCTCGACTAGGGGATACCCTGAACCCTGGCAAGAACCGCTATTCCGAGCGTGCATACATTACAAACAGTACACACACACAGGCACACGCACACACAAGCGCAAGTCGGTGCGTCAGCTGTTGTTTGGCTGCTTGGCATGGCAATGCTATGGGAAATTAAATGTTTAATAACTTTTTTTCTAGACCAACGATTTTGATCAAACTTGTTGGGCGTGATCATGTCATCCATATGTATGTGTGCGCCAAAGCACAGATAAGAAGCGCACATAAAATTCTATTTAATTAATCTTAACAGCTAGAATCTTCAAATTTAGCATTTAGTGTTATTTTGGCCTTACGCAATTTTGGGTTTTGTTAAATTTTGGGTGCCACGCCCCCTTCGCCTCAAATTTTTAAGTCACGTATTTCAAATACTAGAGAGTGGTTTGGCACATACATACATATGGGTGACATGATGACGCCCAAAAAGTTTGATCAAAATCGTTCGTCTAGAAAAAAGTTATTAAACATTTAATTTCCCATAGCATTGCCATGCCAAGCAGCCAAACAACAGCTGACGCACCGACTTGCGCTTGTGTGTGCTTGCGCCTGTGTATGTGTGTGTGTATGTTTTGCTTGTAATGAACGTACATGTGCATGTGTGTATAAAAGAAACGAAGAATGCTTGGAATAGCGGTTCTTCGCAGGGTTCAGGGTATACCCTAGTCGAGCGGTCTCGACTAGAGTTTTCTTACTTGCTTTTATTGTTTTTAAACAACAGCAAAAAGTACGTAGATCTACGTATTTCAGCAAAATTGTGCTACGGAAAAACACGTAGGTTTTGGAGCCAGTAATTACGTAATTTTCAAATTTTGAGTTGGCATTCCTGCTAAAAACGTATGTAAGTTTAGCTTTACGTGTGTGCAGTGTGCATATTCACAGTAGATGGCGCTATGTTTTGCGAATTATCAGCTGTTCCATCGAATCGAAACATGGATGGCGCTATTGGATAAAAATTCTAAATTAAATTGAATTTAATATTATGTGTGTGTATTGAGTTTAATATTAATGCAAAGTCTGTGGTATTTTTAAAAAACGCAGATAGCACAGTGTTCAGGGTATCTCCTATTTGGGACGACCGACGAGATTTTCCTTACTTGTTAAATTATTCATATATTGCAGTTTTCTGCTATAAACTCTCAAGCACGTCTTTTAGTACTACAGGAGTTGATCTGCAATCAGATATACGTATCTATGTATGTTCTAGTTCATGCCTAGAATAATGATAACAAAAGAAAACTCTTTATCATGTTATAAACTTTTGACTTTCTTTTCAAAATTAATTTATCATGTAGTGAATGCATTTCACCTAATCTTTATTCTTAAAGCTTGTTTATCCATATAAAATCAATATACGGGGCTCCACGTTTCATGACAGAAAATCTGTTGTCTGATAGTTCTTTTCAATTCTGTAGTAGCGCTGGTTCGATAGCCCAGCGAAGGGCGAAGTTTGTTTTTCTACTGCCTGAAAGTAGGCACCACGCTGTTGGAGCATGTATGTATGTACTTAGGTCAGCGTTGGTGCAAGAGAAAGGGGCAGCATCCCTTAACAGGGGCATCTGTCACTCTCCCCGAAAAAGACCGCTTAAAGCAGCGGCCATGCTTTCTTTTTACTCTCACTGATCGCCCATACGCCGACCAGAAAGGTTCGTGAAAGGTAAACGTGAGAAGTGAAGTAAAATTACCAAAGTTTAAATTTAAATTATAATTTTGAAAAAGTGCAAGTGCCAACTCGAAGTGGTGAGTCACAAGGACCTATCTATCTAATAGCCTATTAGGTTATATATACAGCACAAACTTATGTACCATACCCTTTTTACAGGTTTGGCACTTAATATTGGGCACTTAATATTAGGCACCTAATATTGGGCACAAGACCTAGTATTAGACTCAACGTTGGGTGCACGCACCAACTCTCGGAATAATGGGCCAGCTCCATAAATACTGGGCTCATTACATTCACTAAACCCAGTGCCACAAATTTCCACGAAAGCTTACCCTGGCACTGTAGAACAAAAAGGCACTTCACGTCGTCAGCACCAACGCCTCGACATTGCCTGTTGCCGGCATATGCACTCGCTGAATTATACATACATATATGCCACTCGAATAGATGAGCTTTCTTCGTTTTTAAGTTTTTTTGTTCACATTCTTATTTTTTTTTTCTTTTTATAGTTCTTATTATAACCTGAACCCGTTGAAAATGGAAAATCAGGAATAATGTTTTTGTTGAAATGTATGTAACAGGCAGAAGGAGGCGTGGCAGACCCCATATATTATATATATTCTTGATCAGGACGACAAGCCGAGTCGATTTAGCCCTGTCCGTCTGTCCGTCCGTCTGTCCGTATGTATGAACGCGTCGTTCTCAGAACCTATAAGAGCTAGAGACTTGAATTTTTTTTGTAGGTCCCTGTATAGGGCGCGCATATCGAGATTGTTTCAGAAATTCGATAACTGTTATCGTTTTATTGTTATCGATTAAAAACGAAAATCTAAATTCAGCTATAATATTTTATCTAATTCATCTTTCTAGCTAGAGTCTTCAAATTTTGCATTTAGTGTTATTTGAGCCTCACGCAATTTAGGGGTTTGTTAAATTTTGGGTGCCACGCCCCCTTCGCCTCAAATTTGTAACTCCCGTATATCAAATACTAGAGACTTGTGCTTTGGCCCACACATACATATGGATGACATTAATGATTAAAATCATTGGTCTAGAAAAAACATTATTAAACATTTAGTTTCCCATAACATTGGCATGCAAATAGCAGCCAAAGAACAGCTGACGCACCGACTTCCGCTTGTGTGTGCGTGCGCCTGTGTATATGTTTGTAATGAACGTACATATGCATGTGTATATATAAGAAACGAAGAATGCTTGGAATAGTGGTTCTTCGCAGGGTTCAGGGTATACCCTAGTCGAGCGGTCTCGACTAGAGTTTTCTTACTTGTTTACATATAAACACATTATAAATTTATGTAGGCTTGCTTATTGCAAAAGCAAATTAAAGAGCAGTAATGCTCTAAATGCACATTATATTCCTTCCCCTTTTTCTGGTCAGCTGATCATCAAAAGTTAACCTAGTTCTTCGTTTACCCTCTTTCTTTCCCTTCGTTCCTTGGCCAACGCCGGAAAAAGCTCTGCAAAGCTCTGCAAGCTCTCTTTATCTTCTCTGCTGTTTCCCTAATTCTCGTATTTCATAAGACACATATTTATGTTTACATTTAAGACAATTAAATTCGCGATCATGGTAGGGTGGGCCAAGTCGGTCGCCTTTATTTTAAAGGCTGTTTTCCTTTTTTTTCCTTGACACAACCGAGTATAAGCACGCGCATCTTTTTTTTCTTATTTTATTAATACATTCAAACATGCACGCCTAGAGTTTCAGTTCCCCTTTTTTTACCCCTCCCCCTTCCCGACAGCAATAATAGCCGGATCCAGCGCGTGCACTGACAACTCTAGGGCTTTTGGCCATCCGCGTAATCTTCATGTAGGTGATACGTAACAACATGTGCACACATACACATTGAACTGCGTGCATCTAGCAAATTCTAAGAACCGCAAGTTTTAGTGTACATGCATATTTCCAGTAGATGGGGCTATGATTTGCGAATTATCAGCTGTTCAATTGAATTGAAACATGGATGGCGCTTTTGGCTAAAAAATTGAAAATTAATTGAATTTAATTTTCTGTGCGTTTATACTAAATGTTAATTATGCAATATTTGAAAAAACGCAGATAGCACGGTTCAGGGTAGCTCCTAGTCGGGACGCCCGACTAGAGTTTTCTCACTTGTTTTCTTATTTTCTTTAGAAATCTAAATATGCGCGCCTAGAGTTGCAGTTCCCATTTTTTTATACCTCTCCCTCTTCCCGACAGCAATAATAGTCGGATCCAGCGCGTGCATTGTCAACTTTAGAGTTCTTGGCCATACGCGAAATCTACTTATGTATGTGATACGTTACAAGTCTTGGAATTATGTTTCGCCATCATTTTTAAGACTAGCATATTACCCGATTATAGTCTTTATTGAGTATGTAGAGTAAGAAGGTATCTACAACTGCATACTTCAAATTCATACCTAAGGTCGCACCCAAAACCAATATACTCTTTGCACATTCTTCATATTCCCATATTCCTATTCAATATATTTCTGGATGCGGACACGCGACCGCTGGGTAGCTAAAAACAGAAAACAAAATAAATAAGTAAGAGTGGTTTAGTCGAGACTGCTCGACTAGGAGATCCCCTGAACCCTGTGAAGAACCGCTAACCATTTCTGTTTCTTTTACATGTATGTACATACATATGTACGTACGTACATTACAATCAACATATACACACACACTGACGCACGTACAAGCAAACGCTCTGCTTACAACGCAGGCTGCGTTTGAGCTGCAAGACGCCAATGTTATGAGAAATTAAATGTTTAATAACTTTTCGTAGACGAACGTTTTTAACCAAACTTGCAGCGCGAAATCATGCCATTCATATGTATGTGCCAAAGCACAAGTCTCTAGTATTTGAAATTCATGTCTTGCAAATTTAGGATGAAGGGCGTGACATCTAAAATTTAACTTAAATAAAAATTGTATAAAAAACACATAAACTGTATGCCAAATTTTATAACTCTAGCTGCAAAACTTGAATTAGATAGAATTTTTTAATTTAACAGCGATATTGGGGTTAATCGATAACATTAACATGATGATAGTTATCGATTTTTTGAAAACAAACTCGAAATGCGTGTGCTATACACGAACCTTCCAAAAAGTCTCTACCTCTTATTTGTTCTGAGATCGACGCGTTCAAACATTCGGACAGACGGACGGACGAACGGACGGACGAACGGACAGACGGACAGGGCTAAATCGACTCGACTTGTCTCCCTGATCAAGAATGTATTTACTTTAGGGGGTCTGCCAAGCCTCATTCTGCCTGTTACATACATTTTCACAAAAACATACCCTCTTTCCCATTTTCAATGGGTGCAGGGTATAACAAGTAAGAAAACTCTAGTCGAGGCTCCCGACTAGGAGAAATACTGCATAATTAGCATTTAACGTAAACGCATAGAAAATTAAATTCAATTCATTTTCAATTGTTTAGCCAATAGCGCCATCTATGGTTCGATAGAATAGCGCCATCCATGTTTCGATTCAACTGAGCAGCTGATAATTCGCAAATCATAGCGCCATCTATTGGAAATATGAACACTAAAACTTATGGGTCTTAGAATTTTCTAGATGCACGCAGCTTAATGTGTATGTGTGTATGTGTGCACATGTATAGGAAAACAATTTGCTCTGCGTTGCTGATCACGTGTTTGGCCGATTGGCCAAATGTTTTGTTTAATAACTTCTGCGCGAATTAATGAATTTTAATGAAATTTGCAGCTTATGTTCAACATATTTTATTACATTTTTTTCAATTTTTAAAAATGTAAACCCATTCATTTACTGGCTTTGAGTGCAACTAACCTCAATTTAAATGTTTGCGGAAATTTGGTGCCGGTATCCAAAATTTAACAAAAATCAAAATTAGACAAAATAAATATAAAACTGACAAAAAAACTTGGGGACTCTAGCTTTAAAGAGAGGGAGATATAATTTTATAACTAACGTTCGATAACGTTTTTAATCGATAACATTAAAATTAAAATAGTTATCGACTTTTTTTAAGTAACTCGATCTTTTCGTTCTAATCACGGACCTACTTAAAAATTTCAAGTCTCTAGCTCTTATGGGTTCTGAGAATGACGCGTTCATACATACGGACAGACGGACATGGCTATATTAACTCGGCTTGTTACCCTGATCAAGAATATATATACTTTATGGGGTCTGCCACGCCTCCTTCTTCCTGTTACATACATTTCAACAAAAACATTATACCCTGATTTCCCATTTTCAATGGGTTCGGGGTATAAAAATCGACTAACAAACGCTCTCTCTCTCTCTCTCTCTCTCTCTCTCAGTCTAGCGCCCTATGTGTGTAATGATTTCCCTTTCAACAGCTACACAGACCATTGAACACAGGTTCATGCTTCATGCCGGTTACCAGACCCAAACTCCATCTGCGGAGTGCTTTGAAGTTGTCAACTGCTGGTGGGTAAATTAGGCGAGCGCTCCTAAGCATGCTATAGTTATTTTATTGATCCACAGCAGCAGTAGCTAACGAGTTGGCACACGGGATGACCATTCTTTGAGCCGTTCTGACTGCTTGTCTGTCTATTATGCTGACAAAAGTTGCTTTTTCGAATGCAAATGACATGCAAAACGGCTTCAAAGCAATAAACAGGAAAACGCTATTCTGGCGTCCCGACTAGATATCCCCTAATCAAATCTACTAGATGGCGCTATGGTTTGCGAATTATCGGGTGCTCCATCGAGTTGAAACATAGATGGCGTTATTGATTAAAAACTGAAAATTTAACTTAATTTTGTATGCGTTTATGCTAAATGCAAACTCTGCAGTATTTCTAAAAATGCAGATCGACCCGACTAGAGTTTTCGTACTTGTTTTCTCTGTGCATGTTCATAGTTCCGCATATAGAGTTAGAGCTTATTCAAAAATCAATTTAAACAAGTAAGAAAACTCTAGTCGAGACCGCTCGACTAGGGGATACCCTGAACCTCGCGAAGAACCGCTTTTCCGAGCATTCTCTGTTTATTTTATATATATGTACATCACAAACAATAGACACACACACACAAGAGCTGCTAAATGTATGCCAATGTTAGGTTCAGGGTACAAGAACTCGGATGAGTTAATCAGTCAGGCATTTAGCCAAGCAATCCATGGTTTCCGTTCGCCTAACTTCCAATTTTCTGAATGTGGTGCTGTAGATGATGCTCCGATGTTACCGAATAGCGCTGCTTGAATATGTTAGTAATATGAGTATTTTGATATGTCTGGATGTTCCATTGTTGTCGCTTCACTACCTCTGGGTGCCAGTGGTGAGTGGGTCAGTCGTGGAGGCATTCAAGCGTGTCACGTCTGCCGAGTCAGCAGGTGAACACCCCAAGCCCACGCCACCTACATTTAACAATCCGTCAACCCTTCGCTCATCAACCTAGTTGCCCTATAAAACGCTTTGGTCAATAACGTTAATTGCTCAACAATTTACATACGCACACAAGCATACACACACAAATAGACAGACAAGAGCACAGCGAAGGCACTAATCAAGCAACATGTGAGTTTCCATGCAAATGGTGTGTGTGTGTGTGTGTGTGTGTGTGTGTGTGTGTGTGTGTGTGTGTGTGTGTGTGTGTGTGTGTGTGTCACATGTGTGTCACTGTTCATTGGCTTTGGACATTCGCATTGAATCAAGATTATGTACAGCAACAAAACATTTTAATTGAAGTGTCACCAATCTGTATATATATATATATATATATATATATATATATATATATATATATATATATATATATATATATATATATATATATATATATATATATATATATACACATATATATATATATACATATATATATATATATGTGTATATATATGTGTGTATATGTATATATATGTATCTCCTAGTCGGGACCTCCGACTAGAGTTTTCTTACTTGTTTGTCACTGGGTATATATATATATATATAAGAGTTGTTGAGAGAGATGTTGAACATAAGCTAAAAATTTCATTCAAATCCATTAATTCGCGCAAAAGTTATTAAACAAAACATTTGGCCAATCGGCCAAACACGTGATCAGCAACGCAAAGCAAATTGTTTTCCTATACATGTGCACACATACACATAGAGCTGCGTGCATCTAGCAAATTCTAAGACCCGCAAGTTTTAGTGTACATATTTCCAATAGATGTCGCTATGATTAGCTAAATATCAGCTGTTCAATAAATCGAAACATGGATGGCGCTGTTCTATCGAACCATAGATGGCGCTATTGGTTGAACAATTGAAAATGAATTGAATTTAGTTTTCTGTGCGTACGAAATGCTAATTATGCAGTATTTTAAAAAACGCAGATAGAGCGGGGCTTAGGGTAGCTCCTAGTCGGGACCCCCGACTAGAGGTTTCTTACTTGTTTAAAAGTATTTTTTCTACCTTTTGCTTAAATATATACTTGATACAAGTAAGAACGTTGCAGTCGGACGCAACTTATATTGCCAAATTATATATATATGTATTGAAAAGAATATTTTATAAACACAAAATAACTAAATAATGCAAAAATAACAAAAATATCAACATGACCGCACCGGGGTTCGAGTCCACTCCTCTATGCTTGCCAACGAACTTCTATCTCATTTTATGAGTTGCCACCTCTCTCATTTTGAGAGATGCCATCTCTCTCAATTTAGGTAAGGGCTCTAAGCTTCTACAGGGTATTTTTCTGTAAGTCGATAGAAGAGGCCTCTAGTAACTTAGCATCCAATTGTGATGCTTTTAGCGATAAAACTGTGGGAGATATAAGCTGATATTTGTTGCCACGCGTCCTGTGGGCGTAGATATATCCGTCATAGCTTTTCGATTATGGGATGTTAACCCGAGAATATATACCAAATCTGAAGTCACTAGCATCAATAGTGCTCAAAATATAACAGAATAAGTAAAATCACTATATAGTCTGATCCGATTTGCCACGCCCTCACTGAGCGTAGATTTTGGGATGTCGACGTGAGTGTTCAGTTAAAATCTCAACTCTCTATCCTTTATAGAAGTAGTGTTTCTGAGATACAGGAAAATGTATTTTCCGATTTGCCACGCCCCTAGTGGGCGTATCGGGAAATTCTTGGCACTTTATCTGACGAGGGTATACACGAGTATATATTTCAAATATAAAATACATCAGTCATATTGTTCAATAGTTTTTTTTGTGGATTGTGATTTTCTATAGTTTTTGTAGAGCTTGTTCCGTGTTTCTGAAGTACTTCCTCCCAGACATCCAATCGGATCTTATGACGCGATCACTACTTGCCAGTCGTGAATTAATATGCTTTGGACCGTTGGTAATATTGGATACCTGGGATATATGTTTATGTATAATCAAGGTGTGTTTTTACAAAATCCATTAAATTTTTCAATATCAACCAAATGCTGAATGTTGATGTAATGCTGTTTTCTTATACCATTTTCCAACATGAATGCCAATGCTTCTTCAGGAGTAAGAGGGATCAACTTTTTTGGGATCATTGATTTTCTAAGCACAGCTAAGTTTTCTGGCCTTTGTGGCTCTCTTCACAGAAAGTGATACGGAATGTAAAAAATGAGGCGTGGAAAACTGAGTGCCTGTTGAAGGGTAAGATGCTATTTTTCTTTTTGATCGTATTCCGGCATCGGAATAGGTCATTATTGGCACGTCCATTATAGGTGAACCTAGATCCGTCACCTGCTCATACAAAATAATAAGCGGCTGGGAAAGCCACCGTGAGTGACAAACTTTAACTCTTTGCAAATTACGATTGCGCTTTCGCATATATTTTTTAATATACTTAATGAAAACTAAAATATTTTCATTTAAGTGATCAATCTGTGAGACACTGAGATCATTTCTATTGATTTTCTCTAATGTCCACTTGTTTAGAGCAGAATCATCGCGCATGTTGTTGTGCCAAACCTCCAGCAACACTAAACGGCGAAACTCATATCTACCAACAACATGCAAGTTTTCCCGAAATGGAGCAAAAACGAGCAAAGGAAACTTATTAGATCTGCCTCAGTACACTTACATACATAACCCACAATTTTTAGTTGCGCGCGCCGACGCGCGCCAAACAAGTAATACTCCACGAAACACGAGTGTGATTGTCAAATTTCTGCTAAAAAATATGCCAACAATAGTTGCACGTACCCATCAATATATTCACCATCAAAAGAAACTATCGTTAAACATTGATTCTAAATACCTCTGCAATGATATTCCATATTCACAAAATTGTTTATCACTGATCGATCATCCACATCACAATTGTAAGGTTTTATTATACCCTGAACCCATTGAAAATGGGAAATCAGGGTATAATGGTTTTGTGAAAATGTATGTAACAGGCAGAAGGAGGCGTGGCAGACCCCATAAAGTATATATTATTGATCAGGAGAGAAGCCGAGTCGATTTAGCCCTGTGCGTCTGACCGTCTGTCCGTATGTTTGAACGCGTCGATCTCAGAAGATATAAGAGCTAGAGACTTCAAATTTTTTTGGAAGTTCGTGAATATCACGATTCGATCGAGTTTGTTTCAAATATTCGATAACTATCATCGTTTTAATGTTATCGATTAAAAACTGATATCTTCATTTAGTTATAAAATTCTATTTAATTCATCTTTATAGTTAGAGTCTTCAAAATTTGCATTTAGTGTTATTTGAGCCTTCTGCAATTTTGGTTTTTGTTAATTTTGGATGCCACGCCCTCAAATTGCCTTTTCGCCTCAAATTGCTAAAAATTGTTTTGGCACATATACACATATGAATGAGATGATCACGCCCAACAAATTTGATCAAAATCGTTCGTCTAGAAAAAAAGTTATTAAACATTTAATATCTCATATTTTCGGCCTCTTGCAGCAGCAGCGAATCTGATGAGTCATAATGTACAGTTAGCAGATTGTGTGCTTTGCGTGCGGCTGTGTGTGTGTGCTTGCTACATATGTACATACATATAAAAGTAACGGAGAATGTTAGCGGCTGTTAGGAATCGCAGTTCTTCGCAGGGTTGAGGGGATCTCTTTGTCGAGCAGTGTCGACTAGAGCACTCTTGTTACATTTACGGTCGTATATCGACAACTGGTGCTTGCATTTGAACAGCTGACTTTAGTTGCTGGCCAACTTTAAGCGAAAAATTTGAAAAAATTTTTGATACCGGTTTTTTCTTATCTAGTGTATTTATAATTATAACATAAATTAAATTTTTAGTTCTGTGAACATACAAATTTCGACTTTATGCCAAAAAATACGGGCTTTCGGACCATAGTGCATTGAACGAAATTAAATAGTTAATAAAAACACTGAATCAAAAATAAAAGCCACGGAGAACAAAAAAGCACGTCTAGAACTTTCAAACTGAGAACTCTCTCTCTCTCTCTCTCTCTCTCTCTGAAGCGTCCACACTCGAAGATTGCGTGGTTAGCGTCTTCCACTAAGGAGCTGCGGAATAGCTACGGAAGCATCCGTGTTCAGAAAGAATCTGTGAAAGATAGAAATTAATCTCGGCATGCTTACGATTGACCCATGATTCAAGCTCCGGTATGAGCGAGTGCGACTGTTCGGAATGAACAGCTGACTCGAATTGCGCTTAATCTATAGGTGGCTCGAATACCTCTACTGTAGCTGGGAGTGGCCATTGCTCTTGACCAGATTGGCGCAAAGGATGATGGACCTCAAGACGCTCATAAGAAGAAGGCGCCGTTGTTGCTTTGGTCGCTTTGGTGTTCAGCATGATTCGGGAGAGTGCTCTACACGAATCGGCTGTTTTTTTATGCACGTATTCCAAGTGCTCACGGAAGGTCAACCTTGTGTCAATCATGACCCCAAGGTACTTAATCGCCCTTTTTGACGCGATACTGATGTTGACAATCTTTATATGGGCCGTTTCCACTTTCTTGCGACTGCTGACTAGGACGACGTCCGTTTTGTGGGCCGCTAGGTCAAGTCCGGCTCTTGTCAACCAGTCTCGAATGTGGCTGATGCTTGCGCTGCACATATCCACTGTATCTTTTAGCTCCTTTCCTATGGCGACGACGGCGGCATCATCAGCAAAGCTAATGGTGTGCGCACCCACTGGTAGCTCTAGGCGCAATACGTACATAGTATTCCATAGGAGAGGCCCCAGAACTGATCTTTGGGGGACTCCAGCTGACACTATGTGAGTTTGGACTCCCTCACTCGTATTGTACATAAGTGTCCTTTCTCTGAATTAGCTTTTTAATATCTCTTTAAGATATTTAGGGATATTATATTGTGCCAGGGCATCTAGTATCATATCCCAGTTAGCTGTGTTGAATGCATTCTTCACATCTAGAGTCGCTATGATGCAATACTTCTTCGACCCGTGCTTCCATCGGTGGAGTCGCATAGATCTAGGATCCCGTTTGCTAGTCCGAATGACCTTCTTCAGCTGCCGTCTTGCCACCTGGTAAGCTGCCTGCTGGTAGCTTCGTCTCGCGTGTACGCATATACTCCGGAAGTTGCTTATCTGCTCATTCCACCATTACATAGGCGCTTGGTGTTGCGTGAACTGCTTGCGCCGCTGCATGCTAGCGTTGCAGGCGCTCTGTATTTGGCTAGTTATTTGGCAAGCTTTGGCCTTAGCGTCTGTGTGTGTGTGCACTGTTAAAAGATACTATAGGTTATGCAAAGACGAGTTCCGGTACTTTGGCTGTTAACTAACAGACGTCTTGTGACGTCACATTTTCCCATTCTGCTCTGTTATCCCAACTGAAGTTTGGCGGGCACTTAAACTCACACCCAGTAAGTGCTCGAAGCCAATCAAAATAAAGCATTTAGTACCAATTTTATTTATAAGCTCCATAAGAATGGTCATCCCATCATTTTATTGCATTAAAGTAAAAAAAACTAAGTATGAACTGAGAGGACATTCGGGAGCAGCAATATTTATGTATATACTGAAGGTATATCTATAAAGCTACTTATTACACCTGCTGCAGTGTTAGAAACATCCGAATTAATGGAATAAAACGTGTGTATTAATCATAAAAACGAAGAAGATATATGGCTCTTATCTTGACGTCTCAAGAAAGCGATAATCTGCCGGAACCACCCCCAGAAATCTAGGCAGAAGCTAACAATGCTGCTCATCGTCGTTAGTCATCAAATTTTCAATATATATGGACAGAAAGCGGCAGATATAATGATGCGGATTAATGGGAAACGACTAATACTTATTAATACTATTTATTTTTGTTAATTAAAGCCTTAAAATATAAAGTTTTAAGCTATTCAACACGAAAGTGAAAGCGGTCAGAAGATAATCTTCTGAGGAATAACCGCAAAAAAACGGATTAGAACTAAAATTTAAAATTATTAAAACTCTTATATTGCCAGATTTGGAAATCTTTTCATAACTAGGAATATGCAACCGTTTAAGTTTTTATTTTGTTTGCTGGCTATGAGATAGATAACAGGCATCGCGGCTCTTCGCAGGGCTCAGGGGATCTGGCAGTCGAGCAGTCTCGACTCGAGCACTCTTACTTGTTTATACTCGGCTTGTTGTATTTGAGCCCATACCTGTGAAACCGGCCTTCTAAGCTCTACCGCAGATTGAAATGTATCTCAGACATTTCAGGGCTGAATTAAGTAATCGAGGTATAAGCGCAGCTCGCAAGGCTACAGGGTATCTCTCAATTATTTTGCATATTTTGCCAACTTTGTTATTCGAGATGGGTCAGCTTTGATTTTGAAGGCGCTTTTGGGTACGAAAATCTCATTGTCATCAATGCCCTTCTGATAAGTACGCACACGCATATAGAGAGGAAGAGAGGGAAAGGGTAAGAGAAAGACAGAGAAAGACAGAGAAGGTTTAATCAAGTCACCTTGCGGGCAGAGTTGGCTTTTCATCCTTTGCTTTGCTTCCCCTTCCGGCTGATGCAGTGTAGTGTTTGCAGCTGTTGATTCTGTAAGCTGCTGTCAGCAGCTACTCCACAATTCCACACTTTCACTTTATGGCATAATATTTTGGAATATTTACAATAGGACCTTAAAATGTGGCACAATCATGGCATAGAATCCAGGTCAATCACATGTGGGAATTCAATTAAACGAACGTGCAAAAGAGTCGGCTGTAAATGCTCAGATTTGCACTTGAAGTGCAGCAGCAGGAGCAACAATTGCTGCACACGCACTCACACAGACTTGGTGGAGCATATATGTACATACGTATTTATAAATAGATCCCAAAGCGTCCGGAAGTCACTTACAGCTAACAACGGAAGCTGCAAACGATTGCTGTTTGCTGCTGCTGTTGCTGGTGTGTTTTATAATCGCTTCTGAGCTCCGTATAACGTGAGGCGAGAGCCGCCCGTGTCGTCTGGCCAGTCGAGCAGACTCGGGTGGCACTCGTGCGCCCTTAACCGAGTCCTGGCTGAGTCTCTGCACCTGCCATTGCTACTTGGCTCCACGCTCGCTCAGTCAGTGAACAGTTTTTCAGCGCGTCGCACGCTGACGGAAACAGCGACGAATTTAATTTCAGACTTTAAAGTGACTTTTTGTTTTGCTGTTTTTTAGCGCGCATTTGTAATTTTTTCTAAAAATTTTGCATTTAGTGACTGAAGCTTAATTTTTTGTTTTGTATTGTTTTCTGTGCTCGAGTTAAAGGCGAACAGCTGACGAAATGCGTGATCATCCGGCGGTACCAAATGTGTTTCGTGTGGCCTCATCGCACAGCATTAATAGCATGGGAGTTACAGCCATGCCTCGCAGTAATAATATGCAGCAGCAGTTGCAAATCAAGTATGGGAAGAGCAACAGCTACGAGCAACAGCAAGTTGCACAGTTGGAACCACAACCGCAACAGCAGCTGGCTAAGCATCAGTTGACCACTAGCGCATCCAATGAACAGACTCATCAATCGATTCAGCAACAGCAATCGCCTTACGCAACTCTGCCTCGAGGAGGTCAGCGATGCACGCAACAGCAGCAGCAATACACTAAGCAGCAGCAGCAGATGCAGCAGGAATCACAAAAACATTTGCAAACAGGCGTCATCAATACGATTTCAGGCAGCATTCCTGCGACGGGCTTTCAGTTGCTTGATGGCAGCTTCAGCGATTTTCAGCTCAACAATTTGGCCCGAAACAACAACCTTAACTCCACCAGCAGCAGCAACAATAATGACAAACGGCACCAGCAAAAGCTGATATTGCAGCACCAACAGCAGCAGCGACAAGTCTCATGCAAACCTGTCGAACCACAGCAGCAGCATCAACAGCATCAGCAGCAACAGCAGTGGGTACCATTATCGTCTGAAGATGCTGGCACCGCCCTGGAAGGCGGATTCGCAAACATGACCAACAGAAGCGGTTACCTGTGGCTGCTGACACCTGTTGTGGCTAGGTGAGTGCCATGCAATACATGTATTGAATCAAGTATCTCACTCACCACCTGACTCCTTTTTATACCCTGAACCATTGAAAATGGGAAATCAGGGTATAATATTTTTGTGAAAATGTATGTAACAGGCAGGAGGAGGCGTGGCAGACCCTATAAAGTATATATATTCTTGATCAGGGAGACAAGCCGAGTCGATTTAGCCCTGTCCGTCCGTCTGTCCGTATGTATCTCCAGCAGCCTCGAATAGAGCACTCTTACTTGTTTTTTTTTTTAATTCTTTACAACACTTACAGAAGTGTTCGTTTGTAAAAATTGCTGTGAGCTTGGAAAATTTCATTTTCTCGAAAAACTCTATACAATGTGGTCCCCTCGGTAATTCATAATATATTTTTTCACGCAAATAATATTTTAACTTTTATAAATTAAAGATTATTTTTCGAAAACTCTTATTGGCTTAAATAATAATTTCAGCCATTGCAATGGCTGAATTTATCAATGAATTGATAAATCTTTTTCCACACATGCGACATAAACAGAAAGCCCACGTAATATCCCTTCCTATTTCGAATATCCGGTATTACAGTGTTTATTTTTATATTTTTTTTATATGTTTTTTTTTTATATTATTTAAATAATTTGTTGATAAATTTTATTACTTATCTTAAAATATATAAAAATATTAATATTTCATTTTTTTCTGTTATACCTCATTATGCTTGGGTAAAGTGACATTTATACTATATATTTGCTGAAATCATTAATATTTTGTTATAACTGTTTGAAGCAATGCAAATACCCTATAATTTTCTCATTTTTGGTGTGTAAGCATCCAAACTTTAGAGTTATATTCCTGAACACCCACTCTATGAACATACCAAAAATTATGAGTCCACTGGGGGCGTGTCAAATCAAAACAGAAAAAAATATACAGTTTCTGAGCCAATAACTCGCCATAATGATTTGCCTAATTTTATATATGTATTGAGAAGAATACTTTATTAAGACAAAATTACTAAATAGAAAATAGTAACAAGATATCGACATGACCGCACCGGGGTCCGAGCTTACACCTCTACGCTCGACAACGAGCATCTATCTCATTATCAGAGATGCCACCTCGCTCATTTTGAGAGATGCCATCTCTTTCATTTTCGGTGGTGCGTGTTTTTGCTAAGGTAAGGTTCAAAACTTCGATCCAAATTGAAACTGCCATGGCCACCTTCGGCGAAAATTTGTAATCGGCAGCTAATTTGAGCGGTGATAGTGGGGATTTAGGATTTATTTTAAAATATAATGTGATAGATGCCCCTGTAGGGTGCTGGGACGTGAAAAAGTATTTCGCAGTCGGCTAAATCCAACTGCAACGCTCTTAATTGTTACAAACTAAATTAAACTTTAAATAAGACTAAAACTATAACTAAATGACTATGCCAGATTATTTATATGCGAATATGTTGATTCATGGCATTTGGTTATGAAATTTTGCGATAGTCGCGATAATCTAATATCTACCAATTCAGTATTGGCTCGACAATGTAGATCGAACATAGGATGATGTCACGGAAGATTTAAGATAAGCTTCAATACTTTATTTTGGCTGATTTGCAACTGGCTTATGTGACATTTGGCTAAATATGACCATATTGGTGCACCGTAAAAGTTACTGCTTGGAAAATGGACCTAAACAAAAACATTTTGTTTTCTATATTTAGTCTGGAGTTCCTATTTATAAACGGATATAGCGTATGAACTATATGTTTGAGTTTTTGGTTATTGGTTATATGGTCCTTGAATGTAAGTCTTTTGTCTAATGTAACACCTAAGTATCTGCCATTTAGTTCCCATTTTATACATTCTGAGCCCAGTCTGATATATGTTGTCCTTTCGTTTTTTTTGTGAAAAATATTGCTTAGGTCTTTTC
Organism: Drosophila mercatorum; assembly: GCA_961210405.1. NCBI lineage: Eukaryota > Metazoa > Arthropoda > Insecta > Diptera > Drosophilidae > Drosophila > Drosophila mercatorum. The sequence continues at coordinate 1,018,330 of CAUIUS010000010.1, forward strand.
TGGGCAGACTAAAATTTTCCATTGGGAGCAATATGTATCCAGAGACTTATATGCTGTGGCATTTTAATTAGGCCTTTGAACGGGTTAAGGGTATCTATCATACTTGTACTATTGTAACTTTTGATTCAATTTTCGATCAGGGCTGCCTAACTTGTGGCACATCACAGTTGTTTATTTCTAAGACAATCTTATAAAAATACTGTGAGTGCAAACTTGGTAACCGAAATCCAAATTAAGATTGTCATCGCGTTAAAAGCTTATGGCCGAACTGAGTTTCAAACTTTTCGAAATTAAGCTTAAAAACTTGTGAATCTAGCTTCGAAATGGCTGTGAGGCGCAGGGTTAGACTTCCTTAAAGCTGAAATGTGTGGGCACACTGACTGCAAACAGTTTGCGAACAAATTAAGCCCACTTTGCAGTGATTTGTGTCGCTAACACAATTATTTGTCGGCAGCAACAGCGGAGCCGGCGAGTGCCTTTCAAGATATGAGGATGCTACGCTGGCTGCGACTGCTTCCTACATTGACAGCGCAGCTGACTACTATTCAGCCTTGTTGCTGCTGCTGTTGTTTATTGTAGCTGAGCACGTGGAAATATGTACGTGCAAAACATAAGTAGCGTTCCTTGGCAGTGGCAGTGGTTGTGGCAGTGCCGATGGTTGTGGATGAGTAGATGAGCAAAGTCAATGCTCCAGTTGGTTGACAAATGTCAGAAGGCCATATATTCGTGATTCAATCTAACTACGTGTCATCTACATTATATTAAAATATACAAAAGCACAGACTGAGTCATCGAAGGTGTCGCCTTACGGATTGAAGAGTTACCTTATCTTTTTTTGAATTATCACATTATATCTGTACCCACATGCCCGAATGTGTGAAAAAGTCAATCATAATTACTTTAAGGGCCACCGAAATACCATGCATTGCGCCCTCTAACTCGCAGCGAGGCGGCCATGCAAATGAGCTTTAAAACTCGCTCGAAAGTCAAAATGCTTAATTTGGCTGCCAGGGCGCAGACATAATGGCATCCATTTCTATATATTAGTCTCATACTTTCCTCATGTGCGTCTGTTCACCTGCCCCATTTCTCCCCTGTACTCCCGGCTTTCCTCGTAGCCCCTTTTCATGTGATAATTGCGCGCAGTTTTTTTAAATTTTTCTGCTCAAGCTTACAATTTGCGAGGCATTTATTTGCATATCAACCAGAATGTCGCTGAAAGACCATTAACTTTTTCGTGCTCACCTTTTCATCTTCTTTTTCAGGTATCTTTTGCAGTTTGTTAGGGTGTATTCGTATATTTGATAGATTATGTATATATCAATTAATAAGTTATTTTCTGTTATCAAACAAAATATGACTGTCTGGCAACGCTGTGTCGCTGTGATACGTGCAATTTATTGAAAATTGAACATTTATCTATTTTCCTGTGTTTATTCACCTTATGACTTACTCTGATCGTAGTTTACGCGTCGGCAGTAGCAGACGGACAAACAGTGTACGAATAACGGAGACAGAACAACAACCACAAAACAAAATTTAGCGTGGCAAAAATGCCCACCAATCCAGTCTTAAATAAACGTAAAAATGATAGCTCTCCAAATTTAGCGAGATAAGTCAAGGGCATAGACGGACCTTCTAGCTCGGCTAACCACTTTGCCCTCTTGCCCGATACGGAGAAGCCACCACTCTCAACCCAACACTAAATGACGAAACGAAAAGCGACAATGCAACACCTGAAATACCGCCTCCAATCTTTGTGTCCAATGTTAGTAACATAAATGGTTTGTTAAAATATCTTAAGCCATATCTAGATGTCACTGTATTTACATAAAATCTCAACGAGATAGACGGTCATATACGCATCATGGTGAAGAATATTGAAAAATATAAGGACATCATCAAAATATTAAAGATTGATGAAGTTAACTACCACACATTCCATCTTAAACAGGTAAGGGCATTTAGAGTTGTAGCCAAAAATATACACCACTCTACACAAACTGAAACAAGTAAGAACGTTGCAGTCGGACGCAACCGACAGCGAAATACTATTTCACGTCCCTTAAATTTCCTCTGTCGCCGCTCAAATTAGCTGCAGATTAAAAAAAAGGTGGCCAGACAGTTTCAATTAGGATCGAAGCTTAGAACCCTTACCTTAGCAAAAACACGCACCTAAATCGAGAGAGATGGCATCTCTCAAAATAAGAGAGGTGGCAACTCTGAAAATGTGATAAATTCGTTGGCGAGCGTAGAGGTGTGGGCTCGAACCCCGGTGCGGTCATGTTGATATTTTTGTTATATTTTCTATATTAAGTTATTTTGTATTAATAAAATATTCTTTTCAAATATATATATATAATTTGTCAAAACAAAAGACAAGGTCAAAGGTCACAAAGAAATTATTTGGCGCGTTATTGGCTCAGAAGCTGCAGATGTTTCAGTTTTGATTTGCCACGCCCCCAGTGCCCGTAGACAAATAATTTTTGGCATGTGCATGGAGTGGGCGATCGGGAATATAACTGTAAAGTTTGGATGCTTACATTCGAAAAAAAGAAAATTACAGGGTATTTTTCTGTATGTCACGCCTCTTTTGGGGCGTAACAATAATTTTTGGGGAATCGAGGAGGCGCCCAGTAACTTAGCATCCAATTTTGAAGCTTCGAGCACTAAAACTGTGGGAGATAAGCTGATATTAGTTGCCACGCCCCCTGTGGGCGTAGATATATCCGCCATAGCTTTTCGATTGTGGGATGTTAACCCGAGTATATATACCAAGTCTCAATTCTCTAGCAACAATATTGCTCAAAATATAACAGAATCAGTAAAATCACTATATATTCAGATCAAATTTGTCACGCCCCTAGTAGGCGTGGCCATAAAATTTTTTGGCGGTCTTTATAGGATTGTAACAGTAACCCACGCGCAAAATTTGGGCGTTTTAGCTTTAAAACTGTGGAAGATACAGTTTGACCCGATTTGCCACGCCCCCAATGGGCGCCCCCATGAGCGTAGATATATCCGCCATAGCTTTTTGATTTTGGGATGTCGACATGAGTGTTCAGTTAAAATCTCAACTCTCTAGCCCTTCTAGAAGTAGTGTTTCTGAGATACAGGAAAATGCATTTTCCGATTTGCCACGCCCCTAGAGGGCGTATCGGGAAAATCTTGACACTTTATCAGACGAGAGTATACACAAGTATATATTTCAAATTTCAAGTCTCTAGCTTCAATAGCGTCGAAATAGTTTGCGTTTATACGGACAGACGGACGGACAGCATGACGGACATTGCACAAAATTAATATACTATATCACTACGTGAAAAAGTATAACAATAAAATATTCTATTGAACTGAAAGGCCATACGGTTAGAGTAATTCAAAATATTAAGAGCCGTATCATTAAGGAACCACTACCTAAGAACAACCTTCAGATCTATAACATATTAACAATGCCATTATAACAATAGAACCACCGAGGAAAGTTAGTGACATGGTGCAATACTACCGATGCCAAGAATTTGGTCATACTAAATCTTACTGCAACAAACGGTACATGTGAGTTAAATGTGCTGAGAATCACCAAAGTATTAACTGTTCTAAAGAAAAGAGTTAACCAGCACTTTGCGCCAACTATCAAGAGAATCACGGTGCCAGCTACAAAGGCTGCAGAATCTACCACGACATTACCAACAAGTTAGAGTGCTCTAGTCGAGACTGCTCGAGTAAGAGATTCCTCCCTGAACCCTGCGAAGAACCGCGATTCCTAAGAACCGCTAACATTCTCCATTACTTTTTTATGTATGTAGCCAGCAACACATACACACTCACAGACGCACGCACAAGCACACAGTCTGCTAACTGTGCATTTCGACTCAGCAACTGAGGTCAGTCTGTAAGGCGCCGATAATATAAGATATTAAATGTTTAATAACTTTTTTTCTTATTATTAATCATTTAATTTACCATAACATTGGCATACAAATAGCAGCCAAAGCACAGCTGACGCAGCGATTTGCGCTTGTGTGTGCGTCACTTCGAAGCCAATGGAATATTTAATTCACATCTACATGAATAAGTATGCATATTTTGCATGCAGATTTCTATCCCATTTGTGATTTCATAGAATATAGTAATAAGTCCTTTGTTACTTAATGGATTTTAATGTAATTTTCACCATATTTATTATATATTCAACTGACCTGCAATTTGATGAAGTCGGTATATAAAAAAATTACAAAGACTACCAAATTTAGGACAATCAGGAACGTGGTAAATCGGAAAAATTATATCTTGAAATGTTTTAGGACGGGGGCTGGGACTGAATGACTGAATGAGTATTTCGCAGTTTCAGAAAAATAAACATGAAATGGCATTAGAAGTTTACATTTGACTTCTCTTCGCGTTTCTTCTTCTTGTATCTTCTTGGCAGCACAAATTGATAACATTTTTTTTTTGGCCTGTGTTTTTGTGAGAATCGTAATTTTCGGTTTTTGCACGCAATGCCATGGCATACTTAATCATTCCATTTGGTGCTGCTAACGGCAGACACAGATATCACATTTTTTTTTGTGTGAGTCTATAGCTATTTCGCATTCATTTGGTAACATGCATAGACTGTAACGTAGTATATTTAACATCTATTACAGCATTTCGGTGGCTATCGTTATTGCTGCTCTGGCCGGTCCACAGTGGCTGTTCACCGAGGAGAAGTTACCCAATGTTAACTACAATGGGACGGCCAACTTGAATGCAGTGGACGATGGCGTCTATGTGACGAAGTATACCAGGTCCAGTCTCTGGATTTTGTGCACAACATTACCAGGTGAGTGAAACAAAGTGGGTGAGTGGTGCAGTGGGGGTTGGCAATTAAATTAGTATAAATGTGAGAGGCGATGACATTGCGTATACGTCATGGCCGCATGACGCACGATTTGAACTGTCATTGCGCTGTAATAAGGTAACGAGGAAAAACTAAATGAACGGCTCACGCAAACAGTCAATCCAGCGATCATTTAGTCTTCCAGTCAATAAATCAAGCAAACATATAAGCGAATCAACTTTCTCCAATTAAGCGCCACCTGCCGGCAATTGGCAGATGGATTGATTTATTTGCCAAAACCTATCAAATAACTGTCGTTAAGCATGCCACGCAGCTCACTAGATAATACACCTATCTTCCGACTAGCACGGTAGATAGGTTCCTGGAAAAACCGTGTTAAGCGACAACAAATTTAGTATGGAAAAACCGTGCTAAGTAAAAAGGTACTAATATGAAAATAGTTATTAGTTTAAATTGACTCTTTTTGGCTTAAAAAAAAAAATAATAATAATTCTTCAATATTTTTCTTATGATAAATCAAAGACCAGCGACTGTTTTCGCTTCTTGTCGATATCTTTAAGGACCTCCTCATAAATAGCCATCTGTCTTTTAATGGTCCGTTCAAAAGCTAGAGCGCGCTCCATTTTGCGATCATTGTTTACAAAATAATTTCCGCCAAATTCCAATTTTTTTCAGCAGAGATTTCCTCTAAAGATATGCTTTTTCGTTTTAATATTTTTCACTAACTAGTTATTTGAAAACTGAATAATGTATGTAAAACCGAAATTGGGTTAAGTGAGCACCATGTTAAGCGGAGGATAGGTGTACTTCGTTTCACTCTATTTACAATTCACAATTAACAAGTATGAGTTTTTTTTCTAGACTAACGATTTTGATCAAACTTGTTGGGCGTTATCATGTCATTCATATGTATGTATGTGGCAAAGCACAAGTCTCTAGTATTTGATATACGGGACTTACATATTTGAGGCGAATAAGGCGTGGCATCCAAAATTTAACAAAAACCGAAATTGCGTAACTAACTAACACTAAATGCAAAATTTGATGACCCTAGCTATAAAGATAAATTAAATAGAATTTTATAATTAAAGATAACATTCAATTGATAGCATTAAAACGATGATAGTTATCGATTATTTAAAACAAACTCGATCGAATCGTGCTACCCACGAACCTACATACAAAATTTCAAATCTCTAGCTCTTGTAGGTTCTGAGAACGACGCGTTCATACATACGGGCAGACGGACGGACGGACAGACGGGCATGGCTATATCAACTCGGATTGTCTTCCTGATCAAGAATATATACACTTTATGGGGTCTGCCGCGCCTCCTTCTGCCTGTTACATACATTTCAACAAAAACATTACACCCTGATATCCCATTTTCAATGGGTTCAGGGTATAAAAAGATAAAAGGCTAACAAAAAATGTGGGGATTCTAGCTGACGTGGGAGACATAATTTAATAACAGAATTTCCATAAAGCTTATAATCAATGACATTAAAATGGGAACAGTTATCGATTTTTTTTCTAAAATAAACAAGATAAAGGAACCCACATCAAAAATTTCCAAGTCTCTAGCTCTTATAGGTTTTGAGATCGACGCGTTCATACATACGGACAGTCATACGGGCTGACGGACGGACAGACAGAGGGCTAGATCGACTCTGCTTGTCTCTCTGATGAGCATCGTTCATATGGAAACGAACTATGTAGTTCTTATTATTTAATAAGTTCATTATCATTTTCATTATCATTATTGCTAGATATTGAAGATCTGATGTGTTTTCATATTTTTTACAGGTCTTGACGTCGACTCATACAATTGCATTAAAATTGACTACTTCCCAGATGAAAGCTATCAACCAGATCCACATGATTCTACGACTGCCATACCCTGTAAGTAAAATGTTGTCCAAATAAAGTAGAGGTTGAAGAATATACTTACATATATCTATGTACATATTTATATATGTATATGTGTGTATATATGTATGTATATATATACATATGTATGTATATGTCGAAGCATAAGCAGGTGAATGTGTTGGCGCCCGCCGTGACGGTGCATGCTAAAAATGTGTGTATGAGAAACACATTGAGTGTGTATTGGTGCATCTTGAGGTAGTTCATAAGAATCGCAATTGAATTAGGAGGCTGATGTTGCATCAGCCAAGTTATGTGATATAGGTCGCCCTGATTTGTAGTTTGGTAAAGTGCCGTTTTAGCGGGGCGACAGCGACTGCAGCCAGGGATGTCAGCCCTCCATATTTTTATGTATATCTCTGTATTTAAAGAAGATCTACGTGTCTACGTGTTAAGAGACTAAAATTACAGTAGAATCCGGTTATAACGACACTCAAGGGACCGAAGATTTTACGTCGGTATACCCGGAAGACGCTCTAACCGAAAGCGAGAATAATTTTTTTTAGAAAAAACCAGAAAAAACTAGAAATCTTACGGGACATCTAATGGAATAGTAACTGTAAGCATTTGTGTGACTTTGGCAGTGAACCAAGGCTCTCTCTCTCTCTCTCTCTCTCAGCAGCTTTGCTAAGGCAACAGAGAGCAGTGAGTGAGTACATTTTTTACAGCATCGTTTGAAGCTCAAATTTTTCGACTCATTTCACTGAATTTTTCTTCGAAAGGTCGCAATATCCGGTTAAATTATGGAAAATATGCTATGTATAAGCGGTTTGTCGCTAAAAGCGGAAACGTACTAAGCGGAGGCTCTCTTATATATATGTTTCTATGGGGACCAAACAAGGCATTAAATTTCCGTCGCAATGACCGGTCGAACGTTATAAGGGGAGTCGCTATACCCGGATTCTACTGTACGTACTTTTTAAAAAAATTGCAAAATACCCTAATATGGTCAATATCAATATAATATGAATTATATGAATAAAATGATAATGTATTTTGGGTTAGCAGCAGTAAATGCCGTTTTCAATAGTACATAATTTGGAACTAGTTCTTATTATTAACAGGATTGTGTTCACAAAATATGACGGGGCTAGACCGCAAATGGCGAGTCTTCGAAAAATGAGTTTACCCTTTAAAGAGGAGGAAGGGGTACCGCCAGAAGATTTTTGGTGATATATTTCTAATGTTAAAAAGGGAAATTCAACCCAGATGTTTCCGATCTTGACAGAGCTTACACAAAACTAGCTTATTTTGCCACATATCAGCGCTAATGTTGAGCGACTATTTTCAGAATTAAATTTTTATTAAACCTATGTATAGAGTGTAAGCATCATAACTTTACAGTTATATTCCTGAATACCCACTCTATGAACATGCCAATATTTATATGCCTACGACCACTGGGGGCGTGGCAAATCAACTGAAAAGTCTACAGCTTCTGAGCCAATAACTCGCCAAGTTTGATAAATGTATTGACAAAACTTTTTTATTATCACAAAATAAATAAAGAACAAGTAAGAAAACTCTAATTGAGACCGCTCGACTAGGGGATACCCTGAACCCTGCGAAGAACCGCTATTCCGAGCATGCATACATTACAAGCAGTACACACATACAGACAGGCACACGCACACACCAGCGTAACTCGGTGCGTCAACTGTTCTTTGGCTGCTATTGCATGGCAATGTTATGGGAAATTAAATGTTTCATAACTTTTTTCTACAGCAACGATTTTGAGCAAACTTGTTGGGCGTGATCATGTCATCCATATGTATGAATTTGCCAAAGCACAAGTCTCTAGTATTTGATATACGGGACTTACAAAAGTTAAAAAAAAAACCCAATTGCGTAAGGCTTACATAACACTAAATGCAAAATTTGAAGGCTCTAGCTAGGAAGATGAATTAGATAGAATTTTATAGCTGAATTTAGATTTTCGTTTTTAATCGATAACAATAAAACGATAACAGTTATCGAATTTCTGAAACAAACTCGATATGCGCGCCCTATACAGGGACTTACAACAAAAATTTGAAGTCACTAGCTATTGTAAGTTCTCAGATCGACGCGTTCATACATACGGACAGACAGACGGAAATGGCTATATCAACTCGGCTTGTCACCCTGATCAAGAATATATATACTTTATGGGGTCTGCCACGCCTCCTTCTGCCTGTTACATACATACGCCTTTCAACAAAAACATTATACCCTGAATTCCCATTTTCAATGGGTTAAGGGTATAACAAGTATGAAAACTCTAGTCGAGACCGCTCGACTAGGGTATAGCTTGTCACCCTCATCAAGAATATATATACTTTATGGGGTCTGCCACGCCTCCTTCTGCCTGTTACATACATACGCCTTTCAACAAAAACATTATACCCTGAATTCCCATTTTCAATGGGTTAAGGGTATAACAAGTATGAAAACTCTAGTCGAGACCGCTCGACTAGGGTATAGCTTGTCACCCTCATCAAGAATATATATACTTTATGGGGTCTGTCATGCCTCCTTCTGCCTGTTACATACATTTCAACAAAAACATTATACCCTGATTTCCCATTTTCAATGGGTTTAGGGTATAAAAACAAAAATATCGCCATGACCGCACCAGGGTTAGAGCCCACTCCTCTACGCTCGCCAACGAGCATCTCATTTTCAGAGATATCACCTCTCTCATTTTGAAAGATGCCATCTCTATAATTTTTGGTAGTGCGTGTTTTTGTTAATGTAAGGTTTTAAACTTCGATCTAAATTGAAACTGACTGACCCCCTCTGATGAAAATTTTAAATTGGAAGCTAATTTGAGCGGCGACAGTGATAGATGCCCGCGTAGGGTGCTGGGACGTGAAAAAGTATTTTGCAGTCGGTTGGGTCCGACTGAAACGTTCTTACTTGTTTTAATTAAATGGATGTGTACATTTTTGTTCATTATTCTATTTATCATATGAAATTCAGTAATAGCGGGCTATGGAAAATAATCCATATCATAGCGCTCAGCCCGCAGCGCTTTGCCCGCTAGAAGAATACTCAGAGTTTACTCGGGATGATATTCCATTCTTTTTAGAATCCGAGCGTACTCTTTAGAGTCTCTCCCAGCAAACAGAATTATTTTGCTCCCACCCGCAACCAGTACGTTGACAATTTTTAGCATTTTTCAATGGGTCCTTTACAAGGACTTTTGGCAGATGAATTATGTTGCTTAGGACGATGAAGAACAGTCAGATCCTAAATTTATTTAATTTAATACCTTTTTTAGTTTCTTTTTCTGCAATTGATCCTACCGTAACACAAAATTGGTGAGTTCTCTGCCAAGTTAATTTTAAAAGTTTTACATGGTTTATCAGGCTTCTTCTTGTAGTGAATGGCGTTAAATATCATTAGAGCTGTGCATTCCACAACATTTTCAATTTGTTGGTAAATATTTATACATACCCTTCTGAATGTCACTTTCAGGAGTCAGTATTTGTAGTAAATGATTGAAGTTTACGAATAAAAATACGATAGTTCTTCATCTTTGGAAATCCTTAGATATCGTTGTATATTGATACAAACGACTGTATTTTTAAGAAAATGAATGGGTGACCAGAACACACTTTCAATATTAATTTACAGTAGGCAACGATAGCAGAAGGAGACATAGATTAAAAAGTATTGAAAACTTTTATCAAAGTTGGGTAGTTATATTATATTTACTACATTTTGAAAGTAAAAGTTGTTATTCAGTTACAAATATAATTAGGCAATATGTGAACGATCGTTGCATTTTTTTATAAAATGGCAAATATTCAAAAATATAGTATGCACTTGCTGAAAATTTTATTAAAAACTTTTTGGTAAGACAAAAGTTATTAAACAAATCGTTTGGCCATACGTGGTATACGTGTGCACACACACACATTAAAATGCGTGCATCTAGCATATTCTAACAATCGCAAGCTTACATTTAGATTTGTGAATCATAAGTCGGGCACCCCAACTGGAGCTTTCTAACTTGTTATCTAGTCTTTTGCTTCCTTCTTCAAGTTGGGTCAGCCGTGTATTTGATTTCGCATTATAGCAGATGCCGTTTGCCGTCGGATATAATTTGCATGGGAACTGAAAGCCCAAGGATGCAGTTAATTCCAATTGAGTTGTTGTTAATTGGACACATATTTAATTGAGGTATGACTGCAACGTTTCATAGCCAACAAAATTGATTTGTGTATGTGAAAATATCAGTTGCACTTTTGCCTTTTAGCCGCACGCAGACAGCTGACTAATTGCCTTTACATAGGTCTAATTTAGGGAGTCTGCTCAAATATTATCTGTTTGCTGGCATTGACGTTAGAATCCATCTGTTAATTTCATTTTCATTTTCTTTTTCGTTCTCGTTTCCATTACTATTTAATTTTTATTTAATTTTCGATTTGAGCTCATTCGATTTACAGCAACAACAAAACTAAAATATTGCATTAGTTTTTGCTGCTATAAACGAAATTACGACTAATTTCAAAGCCGCCGCTGGCGATAGAAAAAAAAACTATTCGACAGCAGAGTTCACATCGTTTGACACATTTTCACATATCGCATTTATTTTGTATTATTTTTTATTTGCCCGCAGGCTGAAAACACACGAGCAAATCAAAATTTTTTACTTTTTAGTGCAAATCGCTCTTGATGTTGCTTAAATTGTCGTTGGTGTGTTATGTAATAGGCAGCCAGATTCCTAACTTGGAGCAGTAAGTCCGACTAATGCCTATACGAGGTAAGTAAACTTGTGCAATGTTGATGCTTGTAATAGTGCAGTCGAGCTTGCTTGTTCAGCGTATAATGGCTATGTAAAAATGTATTTAACACTCAGAAGGAAGCGTGGCATACCCTCTTAAGGATATATATTCTTGATAGTGATGACGAGCTGAGTCGATTTAGCCCTGTCTGTTCGTATGTATGAAAGCGTCGATCTCAGAATATGTTAAGTATGTAAATCCCAATACTTATTCTTTATAAAGAAAACTGTAGTTCTTGAAGGAGGTAAATATCAGTAAGTTAATTGAAGTTGGTCGAATCTGAACAAAAATATTTCAAGGTTGATAATATCGAAACCCATTGAAAATGGGTTTTGTGAAAATGTATATAACAGGCAGAAGACATGGCAGACCCCATAAAGTATGAACGCGTTGATCACAGAACCTACAAGAGCTAGAGACTTGAAAATTTGTCATATGTAGGTCCCTGCATAACACGCGCACATCGACTTTGTTTAAAAAAAAAATCAAAAACTCTTTTCGTTTTAATAATTAGCGCAGCGAGTTCGGTCGTACTCGAGTTGTAACAACGACTGAACTCGAGACGCACAATTCTTGTGCGCGCCTTCCACCGAACCCCACTCGGCGACAGCGACAGAACGCTGGCGCCCCGCTAAAACGGTTCTTCTTAAACCACAAATGCGCCGCCAGAAATTACTATTATTGTGAAATACCCGAAAACACAAACACACACTCTCACACTCACGCACCGACATATATGTATTTTGCTCATAACATGAGAACACTGAAAGCTGAGTGAAAAATTGTGAGAGGACAACGCATGCGACAGAAGCCGATTTTTGCATTCTTCTTTCTGTCGCATCCGCAAACGTTTCTTGCTTGTATGCAAGTATTAGTGTGTTAAACAAATAAACATTTATTAAAATTATTTAATTATTTATTATTTGGGTATAAAAAATAGATGTTGGCCGATTCTCAGTCCTACACGATCTGCATAAAAAAATTTTGTGAGAATCGGTCGAGCGTTTCGGAGTAGTTTGGTAACAAACACCACACTCGAGAATTTTATATATATATATATATATATATATATATATTTATATATATATATATATATATATATATATATATATATATATATATATATATATATATATATATATATATATATATATATATATATATATATATATATATATATCATTTTTCTAAATGGCAATAAATTATGTAGATGAGATGCTGAAAATTTAAGCAAAATCCACAAATTCACACTAATATCTCCTATTCTCCGCTTGGGCACTCTCTCTCTCTCTCTCTCTCTCTCTTTTAATATGTAACTTGGAAAATCAGATAGTTATACAGTCGCCTTATAACAGCAACTGTCAGACCTCCCACCATTTTATGTAAATACGGGACCATGTCCATGATACTCTAGATCAGCTTGTTATTAACCATCAATTGCTCAGCTTCCATCTACCTACCCGTAAGAGTCAAAATAAGCTCATTTTTAAATATCAATACTTAGTCCATATGTCCGTACATGAGACATCTAAGATATTGGGAGCTCAGATGCCCAACTGCAGATCAGCAAGTTGTTAATCATCAGTTTCCAACCTTTCTCTATGACTGTCAGTCTATTTTCCTCTCTGTAAGATCTTAAGGCTATAAAACTTAAGATGCATATTGTTCTATTGCTTTTATGCGTTTGATGATATATATTCTTTTAGCGAGCTCACAGTTAAGTCTCAATATTTCTTTACTTATGTCTAACCTTATACTTTTTATACTATTTCACGTAGTGATATAGTATATTGGTTTTGTGCAATGTCCGTCATGCTGTCCGTCCGTCTGTCCGTCTGTCCGTCTGTCCGTCCGTCCGTCTGTCCGTCTGTCCGCCTGTCCGTCTGTCCGTCCGTCCGTCTGTCCGTCTGTCCGTATGAACGCAAACCATTTCCACGCTATTGAAGCTAGAGACTTGAAATATATATACTCGTGTATACCCTCGTCTGATAAAGTGTCAAGATTTTCCCGATACGCCCACTAGGGGCGTGGCAAATCGGAAAATGCATTTTCCTGTATCTCAGAAACACTACTTCTAGAAGAGCTAGAGAGTTGAGATTTTAACTGAACACTCATGTCGACATCCCAAAATCAAAAAGCTATGGCGGATATATCTACGCCCATTGGGGGCGTGGCAAATCGGGTCAAACTGTGTCTTCTACAGTTTTAAAGCTAGAACGCCCAAATTTGGCACGTGGGTTACTGTTACGATTCTATAAGGATCGCCCAAAAAATTTTACGGCCACGCCTACTAGGGGCGTGGCAAATCGGATCTGAAGATATAGTGATTTTACTAGTTTCGTTATATTTTGAGCACTATTGATGCTAGAGACTTGAGACTTGGTATATATACTCGGGTTAACATCCCACAATCGAAAAGCTATGGCGGATATATCTACGCCTTCAGGGGGCGTGGCAACTAATATTAGCTTATATCTCCCACAGTTTTAGTGCTAGAAGCTTCAAAATTGAATGTTAAGTTACTGGAGGCCTCCTCTATCGATTCCCCAAAAATTATTGTTACGCCCCAAAAGGGGCGTGACATACAGAAAAATACCCTGTAATTTTCGCATTTTTCGAATGTAAGCAAACTTTACAGTTATATTCCTGAACGCCCACTCTATGCACATGCCAAAAATTATTTGTCTACGGCCACTGGGGGCGTGGCAAATCAAAACTGAAAAATGTGCAGCTTCTGAGCCAATAACGCGCCAAATAATGACTTTGTGACCTTTGACCTTGTCTTTTGATTTGTTAAATTATATATATATGTTTGAAAAGAATATTTTATTAATACAAAATAACTAAATAAGGAAAATATAACAAAAATATCAGCATGACCGCACCGGGGTTCGAGCCCACACCTCTACGCTCGCTACTTAAATCACATGTTCAGAGTTGCCACCTCTCTCATTTTGAGAGATGCCATCTTTCTCGATTTAGGTGCGTGTGTTTGCTAAGGTAAGGGTTCGATCCTAATTGAAACTGTCTGGCCACCTCCAATGAAAAGTTTTAGTCTGCAGCTAATTTGAGCGGCGAAAGTGGGGATTTAAGGTTAAATTTTAAAAAATATAATGTGATAGATGCCCCTGTGTGCTGCTGGGTCGTGAAATAGTATTTCGCTGTCGGTTGCGTCCGACAGCAACGTTCTTACTTGTCGTAGTTGTTATTTTACATGATATTTCCTAATCGTCGTCTCCGGCACATTTGCTTGATATCTTTTATTGTATATATACATTTACGCTTCAAAACCAATATAAAATTAAAATGTCTTTAATTGTGCTTCCATTTATTATTTATAAATATTGAAGAATCTGCGGACAGTAAAAAAATCTCTTTTTTCTGTATCTATTTTGATGTTGTTTGTAGATACGGTTACTAGGTCTTGTCCCATCTTTGTAGGGGCCGGCATTTTATTGGTCATCAGCTTCCTTATCTTCTTGATACCAACATGTACGCATCGAAAATATATATATTATTTCAGTTCCGGAATTCTGTTTATCGTTAGCGGTAAGTGAACATTTAATAATAGCTCTCAACGGCAACAGAAATATGTATACAGAGAGTAAATAAAAAAGTAAAATCGATATTGCTGTGCTTTGGACTTTTATAGGTCTGATTATGCTCATCGGTTTGATAGCCTATATATCCATATTGAAAGCGGAGATTGGTTCAAAGCTACGGCCGCGTTCCTCCTTGCAGCCGGCGCTCTTCAAGGTGAGCTACGGCCAAAGCTTTTTTTTGTTCGTCTTTGGGTTCATTGCCACCGAGTTTGTCGGAGTGCTAAACATATTTCTCTTCATCAACATGCACGAGATGAACTATTACAGCGTAAGTATAGTTGCCCACCAGTCTCAGCATCCGCAACGGTAATTATACATTACTCGAAAATGGTTAAAGCAAAAGAAAAAGGAAAACGAAGGAGTGGGTGCAAAATTTCCGGTTGAACAATCCGTTACCGGATGGCTGACAGTCTTCTTGCGGCTTTTCAAAATTCTCAGAGGATTTGAATATTGTTAATTCATAAATAAATTGTAAAAGTGGATAATACTATCTTAAGCGTTTAATCACTAATCATCATAAACAAGTAAGAAAACTTTAGTCGAGACCGCTCGACTAGGGGATACACTGAACCCTGCGAGGAACCGCTAACACTCTTCTTTTCATCTATATGTACATATGTATGCATATTATAATAAATATATATACACACAGACGCACGCACAAGCAAACGCTATGCTAAGAACGCAAACTGCGCTTGGGCTGCAAGACGTCAATGTTATGAGAAATTAAATATTTAATAACTTTTTTCGTAGAAGAACGTTTTTGATCAAACTTGCGGGGCGTGATCATGCTATATGTGTGTCTTTGCAAAAGCACAAGTCTCTAATACTTAAAATACGTGTTTTGCAAATTTAAGGCAAGGGGGCGTGGTATTCAAAATTGAAAAAAATCTAAATTGTATACAACACACATAAGACTAAATGCAATTTGAAGACTTTAGCTATAAAGTTGAATTAGATAGAATTATAGAACTGAGTATCGATTTCACTTTTTAATCGATAACATTAAAACGGGAGCATTTATCGATTTTTTGCAACAAACTTGATCTGCGTACGCTATACAGGGATCTACATACATAACAATTTTCAAGTCTCTTGCTCTTATAGGTTCTCGGCGCGTTCACACATACGGACGGACAGGGCAAAATCAACTCGGCCTCTCTCCCTGATCAAGAATATATATACTTTATGGGGTCGGTCACGCCTCCTTCTGCCTGTAACATACATTTCAACAAAACCATTATACCCTGATTTTCAATAGGTTTAGGGTATAAAAATGTGCTTCTGAAGGTGAATAAGTAAAACTTCTTTTAATTCAGTCATCTTTGTTGGCCATTATATTCATTGTTTTACTTCTTTACGAAGTTGACTTTCTGAACTAAGTTAGTTGGATGAAAGAAAAATATTCAGACTACCGTATAAATATCTTCCAAAGGATTAGCTCAAAGGATCATGTTCAATTCTGAAGGTTTTGCTCAACCTTTCTAAGCAACTATAGAAACCATAGAGAATAGAGCAATGTAGATTCCATCCCGAAATTTATATTGTCTTCTCTGTGAGCTTATGTTACTCTTTTCTCAAGCAGCGACTACCCTGCTTTAGCGTGACCAACATACAGACAAAAATCAAGGAGGAGCAAGATGAGAATGTACTCAATTATTCGTACAAACGCTTTAAGCAACCGGGCACAACAATGGCAATGGCCGTCACCCAGGAGACGATGCCATTGGCACAGCGGGAAACACAACATAGACATGGTCAACAGGTTGCACAGCGCTCGAGCAATGTGCGATTGCATCAGGTGCATGATGCGGACTGTGTCCCCAGCCAGACGCAGACGTTACCCGCAGACTATGCGTGCCGCAAGCATCCGAATGCCAATAGCGGCGGCTCCAATTTGAATTTTTACCTGCACAACGATCTGGAGCGACGGTAAGTAGAGCTAGTCGATGTCGGTTTGGAGGAAACTCCAAGTGTAATTGGATGAGTATTTGCAGATTTTACTTCGATAAGCCGGCGGTCTCTAAGTGTAATCTGCGCTCTCGCAGCTTTGCAAAATCATTGAACGAACTCTGTATGGAGCCAGCTTTGGTCGCATCACCGGCACCACCTGCACCCCAAGCAGCACCACCACCAGCAACCGCTACATTTGCCGATTTACCACAAGAGTTTCCGCTAACACGGTCAGTTTCGACCACAACGGACATCTACACGGCACCTACTTCAGTCCAGCTGAAGCACAAACAGCTGCGCAACATGGCCACCAACACTCGGACGGACCAGCGCGTCGATGAAGAGGAGACAACGGCGCGGTTATGCGGTTTGAAGCGCGGCTTGAGGAAGACTAGGTATGAGCTGTTCCAGGAGTTCTGCAAGCGTGCTGGCATGCGCACGAAGCCCAAAAATATCTATTACATTCCCAGCGAGGATTCGGACGATGCGCCTCCTCTACAGGACCCACATAAGCGACTCGGCTACGAGGACAGCCATCACAACGGTGACGATAATGATGACGCTGATGATGATGATCATGGTTTCCGACAGTTTCGCTCTGGTCCCGCGTTGGACGAAGAACATCTTTACATAATCGGCGGTAAATAGCCAAAATATTTAATATTGTAGTGAGTGACTAAGTAAGCTTAGTCTATTGAAGGCGTGTACGACTGTCGTAGACTTAGACCTAAGCTCACATGGCCTAAGCTGTTGAATAAGTTTCGCAGTATTGAGTCGTAAGTAGCTTCCAATGGCAGTATATGAGAGCTATATCGCAATATTTACTGCAACAACAGTTTTTAGAAAAAGTCTGGTGAATTGTTGTTGAATCATTTAACGGTCCAAACTGTCCAAGAGACGTGAAGTTAAAGTATTGAAGTTTTAAGCTAGGAGCTTATAGGTCAAAATGGGTCTGATCTACTAAGGAGAACCATTATGACTACCAAGGAGACATTTTCAGATCAGCAGCACAAGAAGCATCTTTAATTTACTGCGATTTATCGCACATCTGTGGTTAGTTTGTCCAAACCAGCAGATGGTGCTGGATGGAGCTTCGGCAATTTTTAGACTTTTTATTAGAGTACTCAGAAATGAATCTATATCGGATTCGATCTTAATAGGAGGGCTTATATTACTTTTCAAATGGTGTTCTTTGTGATATCTCCAAGTTTCGTTTATAGATCACGCTCAGCTGGTGATGCCTCGACGCGTGTCGATGTGCGTGGAGCCGGTGCAGCCACCTTTGATGCAATCGCAGCAGTTGCGAAAACTTAATTCCAATTTGTCGTTGCATATTCCCCAAACGGAGATTTGGCCTTGGATGTCACAACACCATCTGGCCGCGGAGCAAGCTCAGAGCCGGACACTGCCTCGCTGCTTTCTGCGCCAGCCAGCCGGCAGCCAGAATAGTTTGGGCTCATTGCAAAGCAGCTATAGTGCCAGCCAGCAGCGCTTCTCGCAGCTGATGCAGCAACACCAGCAGCAACTGCATCAACAGAATCGCTATCTGTCTACGATAACGCTGCCACGGCCCGTCGATGAGGCTCAAATCAAGGTACACCCACAGCCAAAACCACAACAACAGCCACAGCCGGCAGTCCATTGGCCCACAGCCATACCGTCGTCACCGTCCAACTATGCCAACGGATATCCTTTGCCGCAACCATTGTACGCTCCTGCTATTGGTGTGCCTGTATCGAGTAGTGTTGGCGTACCGCATCCGCCCAAGTTTCAGCGCGCCTATGCATTTGACGATGCCCAGCGCCGGGCCAGCCTGGCAAGCTGTGCCGTTTCAGAAGCATTCGATCTGGACGAGATGGAGCGAGAGCGTAGACGCTCACATGCAAGTCTCTTCGGAGGGCCCGGCATGCCACAGACGCGGAAGCAATACGATGTTGTCAATGGCACCGCAGTTTAGACCGAAGCTTGACATATAGTGGAGAAGTAACAGAAGTGTATGTGGTCCGAGTTAGTCAAATCTTTGAACAAAAATAATAAACAATTATTGATGTATTTTAATATATATTGTGACATCCATTCTCAATGTTAAATTGAGTATTATGAGTTAACATTTAATTATAGTTCCCTCAATTCACTAGTACATTAAGTAGTCATCAAAACGACTGAAACAAAAAATATATCAACATATCTGTCTCGCTCTTTATGAGTCGACTTAACATTTCAGATCGACTAACAAATCACGCAATGTTATGAATACATTTTTATTTATTTTTAATTTTATATCTTTTAAATTAACCTTTTTAAAGTTTTTTTTGTGTTATCATAATTATCTTCGGCAACTGAAGAATTTCCAATCGTTTCTATATTCCAAATGATATATTTTATGATATATATATATTAAGATATAGATAATACAGATTTAGTTTGAAATTGAGCTTAACTATAAAAAAAATAAAATAATATATATATATATATATATATATATATATATATATATATATGAATATGTGTGTGTATGTATGTTTCCATCTTTATTAAATTAGAAGGGGGCGGGACGATTGCTTTGCTAGCCATGATCGCAGTGACACAATACCGCAAGCGTGTCTAGCAAAGCAAACGTCGACATCTCATCACAGATTCATGCGTTTCCAGAACTCGATGCTGTGTGACACTGGCGGACTGGAGGACGCGTGCGATGGCGATGCAGAAGACACGTTGTTTACCAGTTGGGCGTACACCTCTCGTATGACAACGGGAGGGGTGTCCGCACTGCTGGCCAATCTGCTTGAATTAGCGGTCGTGTTGCCAACATCGCTGATTGCGTCCAGAAGCCCCATAAGATCACATCCGGCTGTACTGGTGGCTGCAGGCAGCTCTGTTTGGTAGCTGGGCGCTGTATGTGGATGCTGAGCCAATGGTGTGGATGCGCAGCTGGTGTTCAATATACTTGTGGGTGCACTCCAAGGACGTGTGGCTGCGGTTGTCTTCACATTAGCTATTGGCAAAGTATCAAGGTTGGTTGGGCTTTGTGCCGCTGCCTTGTTACCAAACAGCTGCTGCATTCGAGTCATGGAGCGCTGTAGTTTGCGTCTGGCAGGCGGGGTCACCACCTTGTCGCCTTGATGGTCATCCGTATCTGCCAAGGAGGTGATCGTGCTGCTGCTGCTTACTAAATCTGTCTCCAGTACTTTACCATGTTGTACTTCGGTGGTCAGCAGCTGCAGGCTGTCCCGTTTGGCGACTCGTGACAGTGTCGCTTCTACGCGGCTCAGCAAATGTCGCGTATCGTTCTGCACCTGGTCAGAAAGTCGCTTGTTTGCTAGCGATGGTTGCTCCAAATCCAGCTGTGGAGCCACTACTGCTTCCGCTGCTGCTATTGTTCCTCTTGCAGCTGCTGTTGACGTTGGCAGTATGTATGAAGTTGACTGAAGCTCTGAAAAGAGCTTACGTCTGGCATCTGCAATGGCATTGGTGAACTGATAGCTCTCTTGATCTAGTTCCGAGCTGCTGGTGATTGGCGAAGGCGCCGAGGGCAACGCCGTATTCAGATTCACGTCATCATAACGTATGCGGCGTTGCCACTCGCGAAAACTTTCCAAGGTGCGATGGATCTGTTGACGTTCGCGGATACAGCTGGCACGTATGTTCAGCTTCTGCTTCTGGGCTCGCGTACGATCCAGATAGCGCAAGAAACTCTGCTCTAACAGATCACTCTCTTGTTCCAGCTGCACCATGCGATTTCTGTATGGATGAGAGTCAGTCAATTAGTTGTCAGCTGGACGCATGATTGGGGCGACTTACTTGGCGCTAACTAGCGCCTCATTAAAACTAGGCTCAGTTTGTGGTTGGGCATCGGCTGTGTGTCGTCTGCTCTGGCTACAGGTGTTAGTGGCAATGCTGCTGACCTGAGGTTTCTCTGGCTGTACTGGAGATAGGACAGGTTGAGAAGCAGCTGGAGCAGCAGCATTAAAAATCAAGGATGACTCCGAATCCGATGGATTATGAGGACCCGATGCAGAGACAGATCCAGATGATGCAGGACGAGACCTAGTCCTGCTTGTTGCTGGACGGCAGCGCACAGCATTCTCTTCTTTGATTTCCGCATTGGTCCACACTGGCTGAATGCGTGCCGTTTGTTCGGCGGCCAATTCCGTTTGCTGTATCTTCTCTGTTAACAGCTGATGGTGTACCTCATAGCGTTCGAGCAAGCGAAATATCTTATGTACCAGGTCGCATGCTTCCATGGATTGCGAGTCGCGCTCCACATGTCGGCAAAGCGTCTACAATGAAACTTATTAGGTATAAACAAAATACTGAGATGACGGAGGTACTTACACGCCAGGAGCTCTGCCTGCGACTGAGCCGAATCAATTCGGCATGGTGACGCAGCTTCACCTCAAAGAGTTCATCCAGGCGTTGCTTCTGCAGTTCCAATGCTTTGTTCAGCGAAAGCTCGACACGTTCTAGAAAGATTTGACCACTACGACTGTGCAACATCTCATAGATCCATTGTTCATAGCTGCGAGAAGCCGTAGCTGCTTCAGGAAGAACTGGGGCTGATTGAGTGGCGACATCCTTAAAGCTTCTCTGTTTTGTGCGCCTTGGACTAGTGAATGTGTGCCGCTGTAGTGGGGTTTCCGTTTGAGTCGCGCTCGTCTCCACTGTACGTGATGGCGGCAGAATTTGAGTCTGAGACGACATGTCCTTCAGCTGCTGTGTCCGGCGGCTTTGCATTCCCTCCTGGACGCCCATGTAGTGTCCATGGGAGAAGCCCTCGCGATAGCCCATCTTGAAGCCCTTGTGCCTGCCCACGGCATACTCCTGCTCCATCGCTAGATTCAGCACATTACTCAGCGTTTGCACACAGCCTGCGAGCTCACCTACCATTCCCTCAAGCCTATCCAGTGTTACATACATGCAGTCTTGGGTCTGGACTGTCTGCTGATAGTTCTGCAATGCCTGCTGCACTTTCGCCAAGCTGGCCACCTGCTCCATATGTAAGTGTGGCAGATTTGGCAAAGACGTCGACTCTGCCGGCAAATTAATGGGGCCGACCGGGGACTCCACTGTGCTTTTATCCGGACTCGTCACTGTCTGCTCCTGCTGCTGCGGTAAGTCTGGTAGCTTTATGGTCGTCTGTCCAAGCGGCAGGGTTTGTCCCATACTCTGGAGGCGCTGACGCTCCAGCATCTCCTGCTTCAGCAACTGCTCAAACGATTGCTGGGAGATAACCTCGACGGGCGGCGCGCAGGACTTGCAAAGCGCCTCCATATACTGCATTAGGTGGGACAGCTGCTGCTCCACGCCATTCAGCGACTGTGAGACACGTTGTCCAATGAAGACAGTGCGTCCATCGGCGGCCACAATTAGCTCTTTGGCCTGGTACAGCTGTCTGGTGTCCACATTCGGGCTGCTCGGCAGACAGGCTGCCGGCTCCGTTTGTGAGCCCTCCTCCGTTTGGCTTACCGGTTGCGTCATCGTGGATTCGTTGTTCTGTGGTAAGACTGTGCGACGTGCATCTACCAACCCCTTGAGCAGCGCCAGTAGCAACGACTGTTGCGTTAAGCCATAAACCTGATTCACTGCCTGCTCGAGCTGCAGCTGAGGTTCTGGCCGCGTTTCGCCAACCACTGCAGTCAGCACTTGATGCAGTTCCTGCTCGTTAAAGCGAAAATTGGACCGGCTCTCGAAGTCAGGCAGCGTATGGCGATGGGGCATCTCGCTGCAGTAGACAGAGAGCGTGTAATGGCAGTTTTGCTCATAGAGAAACTCAGCGACGAGCGTATGCAGAGCCAAAGCCAAGGGCGACAGCAGCAGACACTTTTGGCGCTGGATCATCTGAGCAGCGGTCGACGA
Organism: Drosophila mercatorum; assembly: GCA_961210405.1. Taxonomy (NCBI): domain Eukaryota; kingdom Metazoa; phylum Arthropoda; class Insecta; order Diptera; family Drosophilidae; genus Drosophila; species Drosophila mercatorum. The sequence continues at coordinate 1,041,285 of CAUIUS010000010.1, forward strand.
TAATCGACTCAGCAGCTTGCCTGGCAGTAGATGGGGAAAATCAGATACTTGCGCCACAAACGTGGCCATGCGAACCTTGTTACTTACCAAGCGAGCTGCTGTTGAAACTATTTATAAGCTCCGTGCGCAGCTGTGTGTGTATTTTACTCTCGGCGCCCTCCTGTGCCATCCATTTCCGAAACTCCCGCTCAAAATCATGCTGAGAGAGCTGAGCAAAATGCTCCAGTTGCATTCGCAGCTTTGCCGTCTCGACGTCATCGGCGGAATTGGGGCCAGAGGCGTGTGGGTCAATGGTTACCTTAACGTCTCCAGCCACCTTCGTGGCTGGCTGCGTGTCGGTCTGGATGTGTCCTCTACTTTGCTGTTTATCTTTGTCATTGTTGGGCTTCTGTATTGACCTCCCTATTGTCGGCATCGACAGCGACGTCGGCGCCGGTGTATGTCGCCTTAGTGCGACAGCGCGTTTCTGTTGCGCCTGCGCTTCTCTCTCCCTCCTAGCCGCTTCATGCTTGCGTTCACGTTCGCATTGCGGCAGCGGCTGTGGCTGTCGCAGCTTTAATCTAGTTGCCTCTTGTTCTTTGCCGCGCTGCTTATTGAATGCTGGGCGACTGCTGCCGACAGCAGCGGAAGTCGCTGCAGTGGCAGCAGCAGCACCAGCAAAAGCTATAACAGCAGTTGGCCTTTGCTTTGTTTTCATTCCGTTTCGATTTAGAACACTTGCAATTTTGTGCGCATCGGTAGAAGTTTTTGTTCTTTAGCTTCAATTACAATAATTTTCCTATTTCATCGTGCACATCTTACGTATGATTCCCTTGTTTCTGTGTAGTTGCTATGTCTTTCTCTCTGCCTGCCTGGCACAGCCAGCGTTTGGTAAATAAGTTATGTTTTTGACGCTACACCACGCTGTAGACACCGCCGTCAGGTGGGTCAACTTTGACAGCATTGGCAGCGCTGTCTGCGTCACTGCCTACCTGCGTTCGGTCAAGCATGACATTGCAGGTGCTGTTGAAATAAAGTAAAGTGTCCATTATGTACACATGCAGGGTGATGCAACGTTTCAACAGAAACATATGTTTGTATGTATTGAATGACTTTTATTGCTAGTGAACAAAAAATCGAAAATGTTCCTATCGCTTTTACGCTATAAATTATTCAAATCGATAATAAATATGTATTTTTCGTCCGTTTGTAATTGAAAAATACAGTTTAAATAGCAACGCTTGAACGCCATGTTCATAGACAAAAGCTGCTTGCGTTGACAATCGATATATCGAATTAAATATTCCACATGTTGTGTCTATCGCTGTAACAGATCTATCGGTAAATAACCAAAACAATAGCACGCATTATTTGGGCAGCTGGTTAACATAGCCAATTTGTAGGTAAATATAAATATAAAGAGCTTTTCCGATTAACGTTACGTAGTTGTGTTTCTTTGTGACATTGCATGGGTATACATCACTGCTAACAGACTCAGTACTCAGTACTCAGTATTCCTAAATCGTGGGTATACATACACATATGTATGTATGTCATTTCACAATTTTATCAGCAACAGCAAAATACGCAGTTAATATTTGCAGTAAGCATTTGAAGGTGGAGCGTAGCCATGTCGCAGATAGATAACATCTTTAATCAGGTGCGAGCGAGACTGCAAGCGGAAGGTATCAAACTGTGGGAGGAGCCATACTATTCCGATGGCATGGGCAGCATTGAGGCTTCAATTGAAGTAAGTGCATCGTCACTCCAAATCGAGACAAACTAAAAAACTCCTTGGTTGTAGCTCCTGGCCGAGGATTACAGTGTCCAACTGGGCATTGACGCATCAAGATGCAAATGTGTGATCACCGAGCTGCAGGATAATGCGCTACGTAAGCTGGCGGCACGTCGAGAATTTAACGAAACAGGCCTTGCCACCTTCAAGGTCCGACGTGTCGATAATCGCAATGGTACCATCAGCATAGTGGACATTAAATGTGACCTTAATGAGCTGGGCTCTAAGCTGCAGCAAGTCATTGCCGCCAAGCTGCAGCTGGCCGATGCCAACGAGGTCAAGTGCATTGCAGCGGGACGCATCATCTCGCCAAATGCAACGCTCGCTGCACAGCATATCAAGAACAATCAGCAGCTCATTGCGATCATTGGGCAGTGGGACGATCAGAGCGGTGCATTGCATGAGCGAATCGCCAAGATCAAAGCTGATGTCGAAGCGGTGGTTGCATCCCAAAGCCAGCTAATGGAGGTAGGTTGCCCAACTCACCTTTCAATCGCAATTGCGCTTCAAGTATGTGCTTGTAACCCAATTTTAGATGGAGGATCAGGATGGCAATCCGGTGTTTCTGCCGCCGAACGAGAATTACGCACTGCTAACTGGCATGGGCTACTGCCAGAAGGCTCGCGCTGCAATGCAGCGTGAGGACTACGAAGAGGCGCTGCTGTTGCTTCTAGAGGCGGATGAGCAATTCAATGCCTGTGATTCCAAATTTCTAGAATCGGTGGATAACTATGCACTACTCAACTTGGATATTGTCTGGTGTTATATGTGCTTGAAGAACGTCTCCCAGCTGCCGGATGCTGATCGCCGTTTGAGCATCTGTGAGCGAAGCTTTAAACGTAGCTACGGCGAAAACTATTCACGTCTATATGCGCTCAAGGGTCGCGGATGTCCAGAGCGTGCTCTCATAGTGCGCTTGCAGCTGCTCCAGGGCGTTGTACTTTACCATCAGAATCAGCGAGATGCTGCCTATGAGCGCTTCGAGGCAGCTGCCGTTGTGCTCAGCGAGCTGAAGGTAAACGATGAGCAGTTGCTGCTGCTTGTCGAAATGGGATTTGAGGTGAGTGAGGCACGCCTCGCTCTGCGCTCGAGTTCGGGCAACGTGGAGCGAGCGGTCCAATATATACAACAGCGGAAGCAGCAGCTATCAGATGCTCGCAAGCAATCGAAGGGAGAGCGGATGATGCATCGACGCTATGCTAAACAGGCTACCAAAGACAGTGACTGGGTGAATCCTCGCAGTGTGTGCACTCTCACCGAAATGGGCTTCGAGCGGCGTTTGGCGGCGGAAGCGCTGCGACGCACCCAAAACGATGTGACACGTGCAGTGAGTAAGCAGCTCTCTGAGCTTACTATATGATGTAACATCTCACTCTTAATTGCTTCAGGTGGAACTGCTGCAAACCAATTCGTCGGAACTACACGACACATTGCCAGAGTTGCAGAACGTGGACGCAATACAGCTGGCTGCATTGTTGCAGCTCGGGTTTAAGGAGCCAGATGCTCGGGCTGCCCTCGAGAGCGCACAAAACAATTTAGAGCAAGCAACAGACTTTTTGCTCAAGGCCATTCAGAGCGAGGAGGAGCTATTGCAAACTGTGGAGCGTGTCACACAACTGGCTGGCGGTGGTATTTTAAATTTGGACGAGGCATCCACTTCACAGACTGCCGAGGGGGCAGCATCCGGCTTCCTCATAGATGCGGTGCTGCAAAAGGCCAAGGCCGAGATGGAGGCATACCAGGCATTCAAGCGCCTCAATGCCGATCTGACTCACAGTGATCAGGATTATTTGGATTTGCCGTTGCTGCAGGAGGAACAGCTGCTGGCCGAGTATCGCAATTTGCTAGAGCAATAAAACGAGGCAACCGACGTTGTTGATACTTTTCTCTGTTTATTGTTAGTGTCTAAGCGATTGAATTTAATTACGTTTGTTAAGGCGGCTGCGGCACGGTATATGAAACCGGTTTAATACATGCGGATAACAGTAATCATGACTTGTGTATTGCAAATCATTCACTTATAATGGCACTTAAGTGGCGTTCGTCTTGCTGCGCATGGTACCCCCAGACTCTTAACCTGTCTATGAATCTGTCAACAGTCGGCATAGCAAATTGTCTCGTATATATACAGAGAGCATATACACATATTTACTTTTTTATATATATATATATTTATATATGCAATTCGTACGTAATTTAATTGGATACTTTTAAGAGTCTTATGTCAATTTATTTTATTTAGTCAACAGACTGCATCACTATTAGGAGCTATTTTGTTGACCTTGCTTGGACTAAAAGCTGAGGACTTAGCATTTGCTGCAAAGTGAACGTTAAATATTCAAATTTAAATATTTCTACAGAACGTTCCAGACTGAAAAAAAGCTAGTTGCTCCAAAATTATCCGCTACACTGTCTAATGAGTCAAATTCTGAAAGGATTTGACCTCAAAAATCTACAAAAACAAGTACCAAAGCTCAAGTCGAGACTGCTCCACTAGGGGTTCAGGGCCTGACCCCGCGAAGAACCGCGATTCCTAAGAACCGCTAAAATTCTCCGTTACTTTTATATGTATGTACACATGTAGCAAGCAACACAAACACACACACAGACGCACGCACAAGCACACATTCTGCTAACTGCGCAATTTGACTCAACAACTGAGGTCAGTCTGCAAGGCGCCGATAATATGAGATATTAAATATTTAATAAGTTTTTTTCTAGACCAACGATTTTGATCAAGATTATTGGCCGTGATCATGTCATCCATATGTATGTGCCAGCATTTTTTATTTAAATAAAGATATGGGCTTTAATCGATAACTTAAAAACAATGCCAGTTATCGATTATTTGAAACAAACTCGATCCTTTCGTGCTACACACGAACCTCCAAAAAATTTGTTAGTCTAGCTCTTATATGTTCTGAGATCGACGCGTTCAAACATACGGACGGACGGACAGACAGACAGACGGACAGGGCTAAATCGACTCGGCTGATCTCCCTGATCAAGAATATATATACGCCTGTTACATACATTTTCACAAAAACATTATACCCTTTTTCCCATTTTCAATGGGTTTAGGGTATAAAAAGGGTATGAAAAATTGTTTTTAATTACAGTCTGACTGACCATAGTAAAACCTTCAACTCGTTCATACTTTGAAGCAATACTTTAAGCTTTAGACTTTAATAGCTTTATGAATATTCTTAGTTTCGTCTTTCGCATAACTTCAATTGCTGATTTGCTTCGTTAAGTAAGAATTGTATGTTTTCATAATATTAATTGTATATAGGCATCTATATTCCAATACACTGTGATATATATATATGTATATATATATATATATATATATATATATATATATATATATATATATATATATATAACATATATTATAGAGGGAGATAGATGAAATAATCGTTTCAAGGAAGATAATTGAACTTATTGAGGTATAGATAGATAAATATAGTTATTTTGATGTATATCGATTTGAGTCCAGTGTGAACTACATGAAGTTGAGAAGGAATGCATTTCCGATCGACCAAAATCGAATTAAATATTAAGTAAGTCACAAGGTAAAGGGTATCTCCTAGTCGCGACTGACGCATTTTTTATTTCTAGCTCTCTTGGTTCGTTTTTGGCTTTAAATTCACCTTTTTTCCACCACTTAGTAGTTAAATTTTTAATCGTTTTAGTAATTATACGTAGATGATACGCAGCGAAGCGCTGCGTGTGGTTTTTTTTGTTAATGGTTCTGGGTTTGATTTTTAACACAACAAATTTAAATGTTTCGTATCGCTTTATTATTTATTGATATTTATCTAAATGGACAGACGAAAACCATTCAAACGTCTGTTTACGTGATAAATACACCGAAAAAGCGATATTTAGATATATATAACTCCACAGTTGAATGAACAGATCGTTTTATTAATACTCGCGCACGTAGCGAACAGAGTATATTAGTTTTGCGTCGACCAATCTCTCTCTCTCACTCTCTCTCTCTCTATCTCTATATGTGTGCGTGTGTATGTGTGTATGAATGCATACCATTAGCAAATAGGATTATATATGTATACATACTTATAATATATTCACTGAAATGTAAAGCTTAGTGAGCATCAGAACTGAGAGTGTAGAAAAGCGGAAATTACTAAGTCTATACATATATTAGTGTTAAGTCAAAATCATATCATAAGAAGTAAATCGCAAAACATCGTTTGTTAAACAATTTTGCTTTATTTTAACTGTGCACGACTATTAGACAGTGGGCAATCCTCAAATGCGAGGCTTTTACGGAGTTCGATTAGGTTTACTTATTGCATTTGATATAATTATAATTTAAAAATCGTACATTATAGCTTCAAGAAACTAGGATAGACAAGCGAAAAGGATTGTTCTAACTTCTTTCATAACCGATGCCAAATACCTATCTCTGTTGTATAGATGTGCGTAATTGAAATGGCTATAAAGTGCGCCAAATATTCTATCTAGTTTTGCATGATCAAGCATTATTATTCATGCCCGTACATATAGATTATATGGAAAGTACATATTGATATTAATATGCAATTGGCGTTACAGCTGTTTGTTATAGGAGTTAAGATATTTGTAATCTGCTTGAATTTGTTTTTTTTTTACCTCTGTCTTGCAGCTGTTTTGAAATCAATGAAAGAACTTTGACTCGAGCTGGCTAGCAACTACTTGGAATACGAAACAACCTTTAATCAATGCCTCATAGTTTTGCATATACATATGTACATAATTTGTATGTGATGAGTCCTTAGCCTCAAAGAGTTATCCAACGATTGGTTATGGATGGACGAGCATAAATTTGAGTATTATTCCGCAACAGTCACAATGCCGAATTGATTAAGATCGATTTCCAACTCATTAACGCTGGGTGGTTCCAAAGTTCCAAAGTGCGAGTATACAACCAACCACAACTTCCCACTAACGATGACTTTCAGTTTTTGTTGGCAATATATGACTACGAATCAAAGAACTGTAATGTCATGCATTAGAATGGGGGCTGTCACATGTCGCTTTAATATCTGGAATTAGCCTTTTGGGGGAAATGGTGCAGCAATTAATGTCATGATATTTGGCATTTCAATAACCTGATCTCGGAACTCTTCTTCTTTCTGTTGTTGTTTGCTTGCTTGTTTTTGTTTTGCGTTGGGCCAAAACTTTTGGCCCTGGCGGCTGCACGCAAACTGTTTAACGAAAATATATACAGTTAGAATAGATCAGGGAAGAGCTGAGTTCAAGCAGTTGAGAGCGACGGGGAGTGGGATAGGAAGTTGGTCTACCGGAATGTTGGACGAACTGCAAAGCGTTGCGTTTGCGGCGTTAGCGATCGGGTCTCAGGTGAGAAGCCGTCCCGCCGGCCGATCGTCGGCTTGAATCGCTTGACGTTGCCGCAGCTGCGGAATTAAATAATTTTCCGTAAGCGCGCGTTGTGAAGCTCAGTTCAATTGCGGCAAGCGTTGTCAACGGACGTTTATCCACAGCCCACTGTGCAGCTATTCGACGGCAAGCTAACTCCGACGCAAGCGCAGCCAGCCTACGAAAGCACACAAGCAGAAAAGAAGAATTTAGGCGTGAATGCAAATGATGCAACCGCACTCAAACAAAGCTGCAAAACAGTGAGAAATCAGAGGGAGAGAGAGAGTAGAGTGTAAGAGAGAGAGAGAGAGAGAGAGAGAGAACAAGAAGAGCGAAAGTATAAAACCATTTACAGCTACCAAAGCCGTACTGTGCGTGTCTGTGTGCGTGTGTTTGTGCCCGTGTGTAAATGAAGCAACAGCAACGACAACAGCAACGTTCGATCATAACAAAACGAGACGCACTGAAAGTAAAACTTGACGTCGCTCTCTCATGCCTAAAAGCAAAAACCAATACCCGAAACACCATTAAAAAAGAAAACGAAAGAAAAAAGCCAACGTTGAAAGAGTTAAGCGAAAAAAAGCCCAAGCTGCGTCTTAGTTTTTCGCTGTTATTTTTTGTTTGTTTATGTTTTTGTTCCCATTTGTGTGTGCACGTGTGTGTAAGTGTGTATGCGGGAGCGTCAAGAAATAATTTTGGCGCAAGTGCACTTAGTCAATTGAATTCTACCTAATACCAGTTTAACTTCCTACCCGGAAACATTAGCAGTTAAGCCGGGAGCAAAAAAGGAGAAGAAGAACAAGACGACGAGCGAATGGTGCTGATGTGTAACAAAAGGCTGTTGGAAGCAGGAGGGGGGGGTATGGGTGTTAGGGAAAGAGAAATACCCGTCTATTTTTATTTAGTTTTGATTAAAAGCTTCGCGCTGTTTTGTCGACAGCTGTTTTTAATCGCCATCGCTTTTAGTTCACTCTTTCATTTCTTTTGCTGCTGCTGTTGCTGCTGCGCTTGCTGCTACTGCTGCAAGTGGTGTTGCTGTTGCAGCCTTCTTGACACGTTGCAGTTGCGCTGCTTGTTGCTGTTGTTTCCTTTTATGTTATTGTGTAGGGCAATTGTGTAGTTGACTTATTGTTTCATTCGTGAAAGGCCTCTCTTCGGCGTTGGCAACAAAGAAAATACCTTACCCAACGACAACAACAACAAGAGCTAAACATCAAATATAATCGACCCTGATCCAATACCAAATCACTTTAGTTGCACTTTATGGTAGCTATTCGATATGGCAGACTCTCGTTATCTAAATTTTCACAGTTACAGTTTCTTTTCGCCGAAGAATCAGTCTCTTTTTTCGCTGTTCCAGTCAGGGTTTGTATACCACAAAATCTTAAGTTTTACTCTGATACAAGCACTCATTTCAAAAATATATAAACATGTTAATGTTTTAATCTTGTATGTACATATATAAGATAATTGCCTAATTTACAGTTTCCACAAAAGGAAGTGCAAGTTTTCATCTATAATTCGGAATCTTTGGTCATCTCAAGATTCCTTACTCTGAGTTACTCTCTTCTCAAATTGTTGGATATATTGAACAAATATGTGTACATATCTATCCAAACATATATATATGTATATATATATATATATATATATATATATATATATATATATATATATATATATATATATATATATATATATATATATATATATATATATATATATATATATATATATATATATATATATATATATCGGTTTTTATCTCGAGGCACTCTCGATTCTTGTCTTTCGACTAAACAGTCCTAACCGGTTTGAGCTATCACTTTTATTTAATCATATGATTTGAAAAATATCATTTAATACATGCGCATACAGTAAAATGTACCTATGTATATATATACTCGCATTATATAATAGATCGACAGCTTCTTAACTTGTTTTGAGTTTTTTTTAAAAAGTCGGCGTTAAGCCTTGCCGAGCTAATATTGAGTAGAGCGCTTGATTAATATCAAATTAGAGAATCTTAAATTATTTCATATATATTTCGTATTGAGTCCTAATGATGGATGATTAATTTTGATTCTTGATTCTTGCTTAGCCTTAAGTTTGCAACCCGATTAATCAGTACTTATTAATTATTCTTCATACGCTCATAACAACTTATACAGCTTTTTAGGTTTTTTTTTGCTATAATATATATATATATATATATATATATATATATATATATATATATATATATATATATATATATATATATATATATATATATATATATATATATATATATATATATATATATATATATAAAATATACAAGGTTAAAAGAAATTTAGTAAGAGTTTGAGTTTCGCATATATTGTAGCAACACTATGCAGATTCATCAGTTAGTTGGGCCTTGAGGCAGATTTAAGTGACAAATACTCGTTTGCATATACAGTAGTAGTACTGGTAGCACGGCTTGATTGCATTGCGACGCTTGCACGCTGACCTTGCAAATAGCTGAACAGGTTAAAAGTGGAAGACCGAACAGAGAGAGAGAGAGAGAGAGAGAGAGAGAGAGAGAGAGAGAGAGGGAGATAATCAAATTAGTATAGAAATAAAATAATAACGGCTAACAACGGTGGGGCGCTTCCACTGCATAATGCTTGTTCACGGATTTAGAAATAATACAATTTATAAAGATATAAATAGATGAATGCTTTTTATACCCTGAACCCATTGAAAATGGGAAAAATGGGTATAATATTTTTGTGAAAATGTATGTAACAGGTAGAAGGAGGCGTGGCAGAAGTAGAAAAAAAAGTTATTAAGCATTTAAAATCTCATATTATCGGCGCTTTGCAGACTGAGCTCAGTTTGTGAGTCACAATGCACAGTTAGCAGACTGTGTACATATAAAAGTAACGGAGAATGTTAGCGGTTCTTAGGAATCGTGGTTCTTCGCAGTGTTCAGGGGATCTCTTAGTCGAGCAGTCTCGACTAGAACTCTCTTACTTGTTAGTTCCATTATTTGAGCATTATTCTGCCAGACTCTAGATTAGTCGTAGGCATACCTATACTTAACTTGATATTCTTAACTGAATATCATTTCTCTGGTTTCTGTAGTATAGTAGGTATACGAAGCCAAAATTGAAGTGTGACTTCATTAGTCACTGCTGAGTCTGCCAATATACTCTTTTGGCTTCTGGAACGGCTATCGACTATTCAAAACTTGGCAGCATTTTCTATGCATTTGGCTGAGAGTTTATGTACAAATAAATGCGATATGCCATTTGATTCTAATTTTATACCTCTCCTCCATTGTGTTAACCTATATGCAAATGGCCAACGATGCGTCGCGGTCAACGATGATTCTTGTCAACTCATGCTGATGGCAAGAAGATCGTCTCCCTAATTTCACGTATATGCCTGTAAACACGTATACTGAAGCTATCGCAGTACCAGGGAGTTCAGAGTGCAATGATGCTTATTCGTATATAATATATGTCTGTATACGTATGTGTGTATGTATTTCGAAAGCAACCGCTATGTAAGTTTAAGTGGAGATAATAATCAAAATAATGATCGCATTATAGATCGGACTGGATGCGTCGGCGATTGCACGAAACGAGTTTTCTATTTATTTACTTTTATATTTATTTATTATTCTTTTAATACCCTGCACTAATTGAAAATGCAAAATTCGCGAACATTTTTTATTTTATATACAATGAACCCATTGAAAATGGGAAAAAAGGGTGTAATGCTTTTAAAAAATGTATGTAACAGGCAGATTCATTTATCACACATACGAACAATTCTCGTCTCAGACATTTTTAGCTCGATTTGAATGTGTGATTTTTTATACTTTTTCACGAAGTGTAAAAAGTATATTGGTTTTGTGCAATGTCCGCCATGCTGTCCGTCCGTCTGTCCGTATGAACGCAAGCCATTTCCACGCTATTGAAGCTAGAGACTTGAAATTTGAAATATGTACTCGTGTATACCCTCGTCAGATAAAGTGTCAAGCTTTTCCCGATATGCCCACTAGGGGCGTGGCAAATCGGAAAATGCATTTTCCTGTATCAAAGAAACACTACTTCTAGAAGGGCTAGAGAGTTGAGATTTTAACTCAGCACTCACGCAGACATCACAAAATCAAAATGAGACTTGGTATATATACTCGGCTTAACATCCCACAATCGAAAAGCTATGGCAGATATATCTACGCCCACAGGGGGCGTGGCAACTAATATTAGCTTATATCTTTCATAATTTTAGTGCTAGAAGCTTCAAAATTGGATGCTAAGTTACTGGGGCCTCTTCTATTGATTCCCCAAAAATTATTGTTACGCCCCAAAAGGGGCATTCCGTACAAAAAATACCCGCACCGGGGTTCAAGTACACTCCTCTGCGCTTGCCAACGAACTTCTATCTCATTTTCACAGTTGCCACCTCTTTCATTTTTAGAGATCTCATCTCTCTCAATTTAGGTGCGTGTTTTTGCTAAGGTAAGCCTCTAAGCTTCTATCCAAATTGAAACTGTCTGGCCACCTCCGATGAAAATTTTTAATTGGCAGCTAATTTGAGCGGCGACAGTGGGGATTTAAGATTAATTTAACAATATAATGTGATGTGTGCCGGTGTGGGCTGCTAGGACGTGAAAAAGTATTTCGCTGTCGGTTGCTCCCGACTGCAACGTTCTTACTTGTTTTTTTTTTCTGTTTTTTTTTTATACCTTCAACCCATTGAAAATGTTGTTGAAATGTATGTAACAGGCAGAAGGAGGCGTGGCAGACCCCATAAAGTATATATATTATTAATCAGGGAGACAAGCCGAGTCGATTAAGCACGGTCCGTCTGTCTGTTTGCCTGTCCGTATGTATGAACGCGTCGATCTCAGAACATATAAGAGCTAGAGATTTGTTTGTAGGTCCCTGTATAGAGAGCGCATATCGAGTTTGTTTCTGAAAATCGATAACTATTTACGTTTTATTGTTATCGATTAAAAACGAATCCAAAATTTAGTTGTAAGATTCTATCTAATTTATCTTTCTAGCTAGAGTCTTCAAATTTTGCTTTTATTGTCATATGAGCCGTTAAATTTTGTTAAATTACGGGTGCCACGCCCCTTCGCCTCAAATTTGTAAATTACGTATTTCAAATGCTTGAGACTGGTGTTTTGGCAAATACACATATATGAATGATCACCCCCAAGTTTGATCAAAATCGTTCGTCTAGAAAAAAAGTTATTAATTATTTAATTTCCCATAACATTGGCATACAAATAGCAGCCCAAGCACAGCGACTTACGATTGTGTGTGCGTGCGCCTGTGTGTGTGGGTACTTATTACTTGTTATGTATATATATATATATATATATATATATATATATATATATATATGTATATATGAACCCATTGAACCCCGTCCGTCCGTCTGTCCGTATGTATGAACGCGTCGATCTCAGAACCTATAAGAGCTAGAGACTTTAAATTTTTTATGTAGGTCCGTGAATAGCACGAAAAGATCGAGTTTGTAAAAAAAATTTATAACTATTTTAATTTTAATGTTATCGATTTAAAACATTATCGAATGTAAGTTATAAGATTATATCTCTCACGTCTTTGAAATTAGACTCCCCAAATTTTTTTCTTAGTCTTATATTTATTTTATGTAATTTGGGTTTTGTTAAATCTTGGATACCGGCTCCAAATTACCCCAAATATTTAAATTGAGATTAGTTTCCCTCAAAGCCAAGAAATGAACGGGGTTGAATTTTTTAAAATTAAAAAAAATGTAATAAAATATGTTGATCATAAGCTGAAAATTTCACTCAAATCCATTAATTCACGCAGAAATTATTAAACAAAACATTTGGCCAATCGGCTAAGCACGAGACCAGCAGCGCAAAGCACAGTCTTCCTATACGTGTGCACATATATACACACACACACATTGAAAAGCGTGGAACTGTCAAATTCTAAGAACCGCAAGTTTTGGTGAATATATTTCTAGTAGATGGCGCTATGATTTGCTAATTATCAGCTGTTCAATTGAATCGAAACATGGATAGCGCTATGCTATCGAAACATAGATGGCGCTATTGGCTAAATCATTCAAAATGAATTGAATCTAATTTTGTGTGCGTTTATACTAAATGCTAATTATGCAGTATTTTTAAATAACGCAGATAGCACTGGGTTCAGGGTATCTCCTAGTCGGGACGCCCGACTACAGTTTCCTTACTTGTTTTTTTATAGTTAGTTGAAAACTCATGGCCAAGGCCGAGTACTTAATAAATAGATAGCTCCAGTTAAGTGTGTGTGTGCGTTTGCCATAAAGTGTGCTAAAAGTGCCTGAGCGACATCTTTATAGAGCCAACGTTTTTGCCGCTGGTCCAGATTGTTTGTTTTCTAGTTAGTTTATACCTGAATATATTTTGGTTCCACGTTGTAAACGTGTTGTTGCATTGTCATCGCAACTTACAGTTGTCATTTTCCATTGTATACCCATTGTATACTTATTGAACATGATGGTGGGGAGGGGTATTTCGGTGTATACTGTGTTAGCTTGCACGTATTTGACAAACAGGAGAAGTGTTCAACAATTGTCAATCAATCCAGATATGCTCATCTGTCCGCCCGTCTGTCGGCCTTCTGGGACCTATAAATACTAGTGTCTTATAATATTGAATCGATTAGCTTTTGTAATATTTTTAATAATATTCTTCTAATATTATATGTGTTCAAATATATATAAATATATTTGATATATTATATATATTCCCACATACTAGGAAAGTCTTTCATTATTAGTAGCTCAGCAGAGCATGTAGTAGTCCGCCATACTCGGCTGACACACGCTTACATGTTTGAAGTTTGACTAGTTGCTGGCTCTAACCACGCGGGTTGGGGGCGTATTTGAGCAAACTATTGAGATTGTCAGCTTCAAGGCGTCCGGCCTGTTCTAATCTAAATTGGCGCAGTTGTCATTCAGTTGGCGACCTTTGCTGTTGCCCATCTCCGCATAGTCGGTTACTTTGGCCTCTCGTTTTTATGCGCCCCAGATCCTATTATATTATTAGTGTTGCATTTATAATTTGCATGGTCAATTGCGCATTCACACTTATCCAGGTGAACAGCTAAAAAGCTCCAGCTTTTTATACCCTCAATCCATTGAAAATGGGAAAACCGGGTATAATGGTTTTGTTAAAATTTATATGACAGGGAGAAGGAGGCGTGTCAGACCCTATAAAGTATATATATTCTTTATCAGGGAGACAAGTCGAGTCGATTTTTTGTGGGTTTGTGTATAGTACGCGCAGATCGAGTTTGTTTCAAAAATCGATAACGTTCTTGGTTTTAATGTTATCGATTAGATACGAAATTGATATTTAGCTATAAAATTCTAGCTAGAGTTAGCAGAGCGTGTGTGTGTATGTTGCTGGTAATGTACATATATATGTACTTATAAAAGAAACGGTGAATGTTCGGAATAGCGATTCTTCGCAGGGTTCAGGGTATCTCGACTAGAGTTTTCGTACTTGTTTGTTTGGTTTTTTAATATATACATTTAGTATATGTAATACCTTCATAATTAGAGAAGAAGAGTAGGGAATTGCTCAGTTCCTGGTAAACGTTTATCTGTTTGAAATAAATGCTTTTATAATGAGATCCTCCACTTTCGATTCACTTTGATAGCTGCCAGGCATTAAAACTTAGATTTGGCTTTTTTGAATCTAATTTGAATAAATTTAAATTACAAGCCGTAAACAATCGTGTAGAACCCTAATCGCTAGTCAACAGGTTTGACAGACACTTGCCAAAAAGTTACCCATTTCGGTTTTGTTCATATTTATTGTATCAGCATTGAAGTTTTATAACAAGTGAAATAGATAAGCAGTTTCTTTCAGTGTATGCGGTACTAGTCTTACTCTTTCCGTGTTTCATGGGGAATGCAGGCAACAGTCGTTGGAAACTACTTTACATCACTTCAAGTGTTATGAGATCTGTGAAGTGTGAAAATTTTTCAAATTACAAACTTAAATCGTGAGTGTTTCGAGTACATTCACAGCGTTTTATAAGATCGGCAGTGTGCTACAGCTGCTAAGAATAAGTAAAAGAAGATTGATCCCTGCAAAGCACCGCAATTCCTAAGAACCGCTATCATTATCCGTTTCTTTTATATGTACATTACAATCAACTTATTCACACACACACAATCAAAAGCTCTGCTAACAACGCCGACTGCGCTTGGGCTGCATGACGCCTATGTTATGAGAAATTAAATGCTTAATAACTTTTTTTGTAGATGCCCGTTTTGCAAATTTGAAGCGAAAATTTAACAAAAATTAAAATTTCATGTAGTGCTTATAAGACTAAAAGCAAACTTTGACGACTAACTATAAAAATAAATTGGCTAGAATTATATAACTATAAAAACGACTTCGTTTTTTATTCGATAACATTAAAACCAGACGGACAGACGGACGGACAGACGGACAGGGCTAAATCGACTCGGCTTGTCTCCCTGATCAAGAATATATATATTTCAACAAAACCATTATACCCTGATTTCCCATCTTCAATGGGTTCAGGGTATAAAATCTAGTTAGAGTGCCTTGATGGGACTTCTCACCTAAGGAGATACTCAGAAAGGTATCGGAAATATCTAATGCTCTCCTCGTAAGAGGAAATCTATATATGTACATATATTTTGAGGTATGTATACTCAGCACAGTAACACATTTATTTTGTATTGGCATATGTTCATTTCATGCATTGCCAAAAAGCTAAATTTACTATGAAATTTCTACCTAAATCAGAGTTTTTTTTTTTAAATTTTAAATAGCACTCTTGCTTAGCTGCTGTTTTGGTTGAGACATTTCAAGAGCCCAACAGATTACTTGGACCTAGCGCAAGCTTTAAACCCCAACTCTACGACTCTCTGTCTGGGCTCCATGTGCCCGGGCTGGCTAATTACGAGTGCGATCTTTCGCATAGATATAACCAGTGGCTACACATATATACAGTGCTTATCACAATGATGAGACACATCCAAATTTTTAGTTTTTTTGCTTGTAAAAAATTTGTTACTCAAAATTTAAGAAACACAAGTACATATAAGGAATGAAAGAGCAAAGCATAGACAGCGATGAACCATTGTTTGCTATTTTTAGCTATGCGTTGAAATGCACCCCATTTTATAAAAATTTGTTTATTTTGAATATTATTGATACAATTTATCAAGAAATAACACGATCCAATAATTTTAACTTCACTTTTACTCAATGTGTCTTATAATTTTTATACGCTTGCAATCACTCAAAATGCTTGCACTTCGAGGAAAAAGTAACGGTGCATTTCAACGCATAGCCAAAAATAGCAAACAATGGTTCTTCATCGCTGTCTATGTTTTGCTCTTTCATTCCTTATACTTGTTTTTCTTAAATTTTGAGTAACAAATTTTTTACAAGCAAAAAAACTCAAAATTTTGATGTGTCTTATCATTGTGATAAGCACTGTATATTAAGACTCAGAGTCCTAGTCGTGCTTCTTCCGCATGGAAAGTGAGCCGAGTGCATTGTGCCAATTGAAATGAAGGGGCTGAGGATTGGCGTCGAAGTGGGGACTGGTCGAAGTCTGGGAGTGGAGCTGGACCATGAAAATAAATAACAATCTCACAAATGTGTTAACTATAACCTGCCACTATTTCCATTGTTATTGTTGGCGCTCTTTACACGAAGTTATTTACTCTTTGGTAAGCTCAATTATACACTGAGAAACTAGGCGCTATGAACAAATAGCCATAAGGAAATATGGACTGCAAAGGTCAGATATCATATGAAGTAAGGGGAAAATGAATCAACTCTACTCGAGCTTGTTAACGGCGTTGAATATTATTATACCTTGAACCCGTTGAAAATGGGGAATCTGGGTATAATGGTTTTGTTTAAATGTATGTAACAGGCAGAAGGAGGCGTGGCAGACCCCATAAAGTATATATATTCTTGATCAGGGTGACAAGCCGAGTTGATAAAGCCATGTCCGTCTGTCCGTTCGTCTGTCCGTATGTATTAACGCGTCGATCTCAGAACCTATAGGAGCTAGAGAAATAGAAACTTTTTGTTCCTGTATAGCACGAAAAGTTCGAGTTGGTCAAAAACTCGATACCTATTTGAATTTTAATGTTATCGATTAAAAACGACATTATAGAATTCTCTATAATTCACCTTCATAGATAAAGTATTTAAATTTTGTGTTTAGTGTTATTTGAGCCTTTTTGTTAAATTTTGGATGCCACGCCCCCTTCGCCCAAATTTTGCAAAACACGTATTTCAAGTACTTGAGACTTGTGCTTTGGCACATACATATGTACATTTGAATCACATGCAGTTTGATCAAAAAGTTTGTGTACAAAAAAATTTAATTTTCCATAACATTGGGATACATTTAGCAACCCAAGCACAGCTGACGTAGCGACTTGCGCTTGTGTGTGCGTCCGCTTGTGTGTGTGTGTGCGCATGCGTTGCTTGTAATGTACATACATATACATATGTATATAAAAGAAACGGAGAATGCTCGGAATAGCGGCTTTTCGCAGGGTTCAAGTTATCTCCTAGTCGAGCGGGCTCGACTAGAGTTTTCTTACTTGTTTGCATTAGTATTGTTCATATTGTTATTGGATATTAAGTATTATTTTGGGAGTTTACAAGCTATCAAACTGTCAAACTATTTCAATTAGCACAGTCTACAGTTGCTTTTATCTAAGCCAATGTAACAGACATACACTAGCGTGGATTCAAATCTTCTGATTTCCATTGTTCAGTTATATAATTTGGTTGTGGCAGATAGACCGTAACCACCAGACGCACCTCATAGAGGATCGCATTAGTTATACCTGTGACACTGTTTTGACTAAATTGAAGGCAGTAGAAGCATAGAATATATCAAGTAATTTCCGAATTAATATATTTACGATATTGATAATGATATCTCCCTGCTCAACTATACTGTTAAATTGAGTAGTTTCCTCTCTTAACAGTATAAGTATGTATGCATATGTATGAATATATATGTATATATATATATATATATATATATATATATATATATATATATATATATATATATATATATATATATATATATATATATATATATATTATATAAAATAATCAGTTCATGCTGATAGCTGCGACACTACGAGTTGCTAAATAATGAAATAGGTCACATGGTTTCCTAAGAAAACATTTGTAATTGGATTGAACTCTAACAATTACGCATTGGGCTGTATTTGATTGTCAGACGATAATCAATGAAACTCATAATAGTGTCATAATGTCAGTTGCAAATTGCAGTTAAGCTTCATTTATATATATATATATATATATATATATATATATATATATATATATATATATATATATATATATATATATATATATATATATATATTTAATAGAGAACATTTCACATAGCATGCTGCGAAATTTCGTTATAATTCTCAAACAGTTGTAGCTGAAAGCGCATGGTATGCTCGCTGTGATGCAACCAGTGCTGCCAGAATCTCCTAAGCAAAAATTGCTAGATTTGGGAAAAAAGCGGATAAAAATTGCTACATTTTTTTTTTAAATTGTAAAAAAAATTGATAAACCATTAAATGATGATTTTCAACAAACATGCATATGTATTTAAGGAGAAATAAAAATATCAAGTAAGAAAATTTTAGTCGGACGGAGATCCCCTGAGCCCCGTGTCATCTGCGTTTTTTTTTAAATACTGCAAAGTTATCATATAGTACAAATTCACGCAAAATTGAATTCAATTCAATTTAATATTTTGAGCCACTAACGTCATCCATGTTTTTATTTAATAAAGCAGCTGATAATTCGCAAACCATAGCGCCATTTATCTCTAAAACTTGCGGCTCTTAGAAATCTGAAAAATTGCTAGATTTGTGGCTAATAGCATTTGAAAAATAAAAGTTGCAAATTTTTTTAAAAGTTGCCAGATCTAGCCACTAAATGGCCAAGCTGGCAGCACTGGATGCAACGGCTACTTGCTCTCTGGCTTTTTGTCAGTAGTCATAAACGCTCTCTGGCTTTCTGTCAGTAGTCTCATAAAGGCTCTCCGGCTTCTCGTCCGTAGTCACAAGCTCTGGTTTCTTTGAAGCATTCTAAGGAGTCTAAATTATTAAATATCAATCTTCGATTGAAAACACACTCAATACTTCTCCGAATATTCTAAAAGAGTAAAAACACATTTATTGTTTTTTTAAAAAATCAATCTTCGATTGAGAAAACCCATTATTGGCGCAGCCGGTAGGATAATAAGAAAAGTCCTAGTGAAGTAAATTCGTTCTTCATAATCCTCTAAACAGAGTCTTTATACTATCAAGTTACTCTGGAATTATACTTGCGTTTTCGCAAAAAAATTGTGGTTATTGTTCTCAAATTTTTCTTTAATTATCCGCCAAAGAACCCGTGTGCGAAAGTGCAACTAGCAACTCGCAACGCTATTAAAGCCATCATATTGACAACAACAGTGAAAGTTTAGTTCACTTAAGAGACTTAAAACTTTCTGTGAACTCACATACTCTGTGAAGAAAAGCAAAAATTCGAAAAATCACAGTGCTCTAAAATCACACAGTGAATGATAGCGAATAAATTAATTAAACATGGCGATGCCATCAAATATAGTCTTGTCTGAGCTACATTTAAAACAAGCTCTTGGACAAATAAACCAACTATCTTCATTCTACGGTAAGACAGAAGATCTTACTTGCTTCGTTAGAAGAGTAGACTTTATAATGAAATTATATCCAACCCAGGATATACGACAACACAGTGTGCTATTCGGAGGAATAGAAGCCCAACTTTGTGGATCAGCTCAACGAGTATCCAACAACCTGGTATCAACTAAAAAAAGCTTTGATAGACGAATTCAAAACTCAAACACCTTATGAAGAACTTCTAAGGTGACTTTATAACACACAGTATAACGGGAGCATTCGTAAATTTGTTGAAGATTTAGATTTATTTCAAGTAAATTAATGTTGGAAAATAATGAACAAAATACAACACTATACACTAATGAAATGAAAAACACAGTTAAAGATCTTATTGATAGAAAACTACCTGACAGAGTTTTCATGACATTAGCAAGATATGACATTTTAACAGTTACAAAATTAAAACAAGTAGCTCAAAGAGAGCTTAATTTTAAATTTGATAACCCAAAGTCCCAGAGTAACTCTAAAGCCAACCAATACAATCATGGCAAGTGAAATAACCAAATAGATTACCCTTATTTTCTGAATACAACGTATTCAAATCCACGACCATATTATATGACTGATAATAATCAAACACTCCATCATGAATTCAAACAAAATTTGAATCAAGCTCAAACAAATAATCCAATAAATTTTTAAAAACCAACTCAATGTCAAATCCAAAACCAATTTTATAAAAGACAACGATAAAGCAGAAGATGGACACATCTGAAAATTTTCATCAAAAAGCCTCGGATTAAGAAAACTAAACCCTTTTATTATTATAAAAATTGATAATCAAACACTAAAATGTGTAATAGACGCAAGGTCATCAATAAATTTAATAAAAGGAAATTATTTAAATTATCCGATCAAACCATGCCTGTGCAATTAAATATATGTATTCTGTTTGCATCAAGCAAACTTTGTCCGAGTAAACAAATATTTTATTTACATCATTTCTCTGACAATTATGATATGCTATTAGGCAGAGAATATTTAGAATCTTGTGAATCAAAAATTGATTACAAAGAAATAATTTTCTATTTAAAATAATATGTATATAAAATTGATGATCTTGTTATAGAAACAACTAAAGGAGATGCCTATGACCTTTTTGATATAAACGAAATACCTTTTAATTTTTCAGTAAATAACGAACTAACTGAAACAAATAAATTTAGATTCTTTGCATTCTCCGTTTCTTTTATATGCATATGCATATGTACGTACAGTACAACCAACACACTCACACACACACAGGCGCACGCATACACAAGCGAAAGTCGCAGCGTCAGCTGTTCTTTGGCTGCTAGTTGTATGCCAATGTTATGAAAAATTAAATTTTTAATAACTTTTTTTCTAGACGAACGATTTTGATCAAACTCGTTGAGCGTGATTATGTCATCCATATGGATGTATGTGCCAAAGCACAAGTACTTGAAATACGTGTTTTACCAATTTGAGGCGAGGGTCGTGGCGTCCAAAATTTAACAAAAACCAAAATAACACTAAATAAATGCAAAATTTGAAGACTCTAGCTAAAAAGATGAATTAGATAGAATTATATAACTAAGTATCGATTGCGTTTTAAGTCGATAACATTAAAATAATGACAGTTATCGATTTACAAACTCGATCTTTTCGTACTATACAGGAACCTACTTAACAAATTTCAAGTCTCTAGCTCTTATAGGTTCTGAGAACGACGCGTTTATACATACGGACAGACGGACGGACAGACGGACATGGCTTTATCAACTCGGCTTGTCACCCTGATCAAAAAAATATATACCTTAATGTTGTCTGCCACGCTTCCTTCTGCCTGTTACATACATACACATTTCAAACAAACCATACCCTGATTTCAAATTTTCAATGGGTTCAGGGTATAACAAGTAAGAAAACTCTAGTCGGGGGTCCCGACTAGGATATACCCTAAACCCCGCTCTATCTGCGTTTTTTAAAATACTGCATAATTAGTATTTCGTATAAACGCACAGAAAACTAAATTCAATTAATTTTCAATTGTTTAGCCAATAGCGCCATCTACGGTTCGATAGAATAGCGCCATCCATGTTTCGATTTATTGAACAGCTGATAATTAGCAAATCATAGCGCCATCTATTGGAAATATGTACACTAAAACTTGCGGGTCTTAGAATTTTCTAGATGCACGCAGTTTAATGCGGTGTTGGTCACGTGTTTGGCCGATTGGCCAAATGTTTTGTTTAATAACTTTTGCGCGAATAAAATTTTTAGCTTATGTTCAACATATTTTATTACATTTTTTCCAATTTTTAAATAAGTAAACCCATTCATTTACTGGCTTTGAGTGCAACTAACCTCAATTTAAATATTTGGGGAAATTTGCCAAAGCCAAAGTTAAACAAAAATCAAAATTACATAAAATAAAAAAAAATTGGGGACTCTAGCTTTAAAGACGTGGGAGATATACTTTTATAACTAACATTCGATAATGTTTTTAATCGATAACATTAAAATTAAAATATTTATCGACTTTTCTTTAACAAACTCGATCTTTTCGTGCTATTCACGGACTGTTCAAGTCTCTAGCTTTTATAGGTTCTGAGAACGACGCGTTCATACATACGGACAGACGGAATTCCCATTTTCAGGGTATAAAAACTAAACTTACTAAAATTACTAATGATATTCAGTATACAGAAAGTGAAAATTTGAATTTGACTGGTACAATATAGCATGTCATTAAAACTAAACATGAAGATGTAATATTTAAGCGTTCTTATAAAAATCCTCAAGCATACGACGAAGAAGTCGAAAAACAAATAAGGGAAATGATCGAACAAGGAATAATCCGAAAATCAAGTTCACCTTACTTCCCACCAATTTGGATTGTACCAAACAAAAATTTCGAATAGTCATTGACTATAGAAATTTAAATGAAATAACAATTGATGATAAATATCGTATTCCAGTCATAGATGATATATTAGACAAACTAGGTAAATGTCAATATTTCACTACCATCGACTTAGCGAAAGGTTTTCATCAGATTCAACTAGAAGCACAAAGTATTCCGAAAACCGCGTTTTCGACCAAAAATGGAGATTACGAATATACTCGAATGCCTTTTGGATTAAAAAATGCTCCAGCAACTTTTCAACGTCGCATGAACAATTTATTAGAAGATTTAATCTATAAAGATAGCTTGAAATACATGGATGATATCATTATTCATTGAAATTTATTATCACTAAAAAGAGTACTTAACAAACTTAGACAAGCAAACTTGAAATTACAACTAGACAGATGTGAATTCATGAAGAAAGAAACTGAATTCTTGGGTCATATCATAACTACCGAAGGTATCAAAACAAACCCAAACAAAATTCAAGCAATTATAAATTTTCCTATACCAAAAACCACAAAAGAAATAAAATCATTTCTAGGTTTGTGTGGATTTTATAGAAAATTTATACCAAACTTAGCCAACATTATCAAACCAATGACAATAAAGTTAAAGAAAGGAGCTTTAATAAAAATCGACGATGAAAAATACATCTCAGCTTTCAAGAAACTAAAAATTCTCATTACATCAGATCCCATATTGATCTATCTTTATTTTAATAAGTAATTTTGCTTACTACAGATGCTAGTAACATAGCTATAGGAGTAGTTCTCTCTCAAGAACACAAGCCAATCTCCTACGCAAGCAGAACTCTTATCGAACATGAAATTAATTACTCCGCAATCGAGAAAGAATTATTAGCCATTTCAGATCATATTTATTTGGTAGACAATTCGATCTTAAGCGATCATAAACCACTCGTGTGCCTCGACAACATAAATGAACCAAACATGAAGCTTCAAAGATGGAAAATCAAATTAACTGAATATGATTACAAAATAAAATATGTTCCAGGAAAAGAAAATCATGTTGCAGATGCCCTTTCCAGAGTTAAAGTAGAGGAAAATTTATTAGGAGAAACTAATAATATCACAGCAGCAACTATACACAGTGCTGAAGAAGATATTCAATATTACATTTCGATTACCGAAAGACCAGTAAATATTTTTAAATGTCAAATTGAATTTATAAGAAGCAATTCAAATAATATTAGTGTAAAGCACTATTTCCATAAAAAAAAAAACAAATCACAAAAAATTACATTAAAATGACAAACGAATATGCAAAAGAAATAATTAAAGAATACCCCTTCAAAGAAAAGTATTATCTACTTTAACAATGAATCAGATTACTCAATTTTTCAAAAAGCTTTTGCCGAAATAATTAGTCCAAATAACATTACCAATGTAATGAGAACTACAAAGAAATTGATAGACCTTCAATCCTATTCTGAATTTAAAGAGCTTATTATTGAAGCATCAAAAATTATTACATCCAGGTATAGAGAAATTAACTCTATTATGTAAGGAAAAACTCAGATTATCAAAACTTAATTCAAAATATATAGTATAGCTAAAACAGAACATATAGATATAAAGTTAGCATTCGAATTAACTCCAGAAACTCAAAATCCTAGAGAAAAATATGTTATTGATTTTTACATGATAGACAGCAAACAATTTCTGTCTTGTGTAGACATATACTCGAAATATGTAACTTTAATTGAAGTTAATGGTCGAGATTGGTTGGAAGCTAAAAAAAGGGTCTTCTAAAAGTATTCAATGACATTCAGCATTTATGTGTTCCGCATTACAAATTTGGTTAAAATCTGAAGTTGTAAATATTACTATTACCACAAGCAAAAACGGAGTCTCTGACATAAACATAAACGAAAAACTATGAATTATTAACAGTGAAACAAATCCTAAAAACAAATTAACTAGATTTTAAATAATACTTTACACATATAATCACAAAACAAAACACAGTACAACTGGTAGAACTCCAGCATACATGTTTATATGTGCAGGATATTATAATACAAAACAAAATAAAGTCAATAAGATAGGAAAACTAAAAATTGAAGATATTATAATTGAAACAGACCCTAATTTATCCGCCTGATGACATTCTAATTTCTTGAGGATCGGGAAGTAACATATCCATTCACACACCCTCATTAAATTTTAATAGAGATCATTTCAATCTAACATAGCATGCTGCAAAATTTCGATAATGCTTGAAGTTGTACACGTTATAATTCACAAAAAGTTGTAGCTGAGAGCGCATGGTATGCTCGCTGTGATGCTACGGCTAATTGCTCTCTGGCTTTTCGTCATAGTCATAAAGGCTCTCTGGCTTTTCGTCAGTAGTCATAAGTTCTGGGTTCTTTGAAGTATTCTAAGGAGTCTAAATTATTAAATATCAATCTTCGATTGAGAAAAAACATTATATAAAAACATTATATATATATATATATATATTTATATATATATATATATATATATATATATATATATATATATATATATGTATGTATGTATGTATGTATGTATACATAATAATGCTTATATAAATGTAATTGCTTAAAATCGTTTAATTTTCCCTGCATATTACGAATGTTTTGCGACCCAGATCGTTTTAAATCATTTTGTACATAAATTCTAGAATACAATACTCGAGGTTTTGGACATAGTCCCCAAAGACTTTAAGATATCTCTTGGTTGAGCATTCCAACAACATCGCTCTAAATAGTTCTCAAAATATTTTTTTATAAACTATTCAATATATTTTTCAAATGTTTTTTCCCTTGTTAATAGGATTTGAAAGTAGTAATTTTGATTGAGTTGATTAAGTAACATTCATATAGCTCTCGATTCAATTATAATGACTCAGACAGAGCTCAACTTTACATTCTCGCTGAAAACGCCAATCGCGAATCAAAGCTTAGGCAAATGCATCTTAGTTACAGCTAAAGACTAGCTTCATAGCTTTTAACAATTAAGTCAAATCAATTAAAAGTCAAGAGCTTAGCCCAGCCATCTTTAGATCGAATGTCTCATTGCACAGCTGTCGTTGAGGCCGAGCATGAGCCAAGGAAACGACAATGACACAGAAACTTGATGAATGAACACAATAGTTCACACAAGATAATAATGTGAGAGAATATTGTATATTGATTAACGGTCCAATTCGCAGATACAACCTAAGCCCACATAAAAATCCACAGACTCAACAATATATTTGACAAAATTTGCCATTTTCCATCGTGCTTCATTTTACTGCCTCTGGGTGGCCAAGGTAATTGTAACTACCAAAGACAAACAAAACGAGTAAGCAAACTTTAGTCGACTAGAAGATACCCTGATCCTCGAATGATCAACGTTTTTAAATATTCGCAGGTATGTGTTTATAAAGGAAGACAAATATATGTTCAGGTGTCATTCAAGTTTGCACCTTTTGCACTACGTACTTTTTATACCCTGAACCCATTGAAAATGGGAAATCAGGGTATAATGTTTTTGTTGAAATGTATGTAACAGGCAGAAGGAGGCGTGGCAGACCCCATAAAGTATATATATTCTTGATCAGGATGACAAGCCGAGTTGATATAGCCATGTCCGTCTGTCCGTCCGTCTGTCCGTCTGTCCGTATGTATGAACGCGTCGTTCTCAGAACCTACAAGAGCTAGAGACTTGAAATTTTTTATGTAGGTTCCTGTATAGCACGAAAAGATCGAGTTTGTTTCAGAAATTCGATAACTGTTATCGTTTTATTGTTATCGATTAAAAACGAAAATCTAAATTAAGTTATAAAATTCTATCTAAATCATCTTTCTAGCTAGAGTCTTCAAATTTTGCATTTAGTGTTATGTAAGCCTTACGCAATTTCGGTTTTTGTTAAATTTTGGGTGCCACGTCCCCTTCGCCTCAAATCTGTAACTCTCGTATATAAATATACTAGAGACTTGTGCTTTGGCACATACATACATATAGATGTCATGATCACGCCCAACAAGTTTGATCAAAATCGTTCGTCTAGAAAAAATGTTATTAAACATTTAATTTCCCATAGCATTGCCATGCAAACAGCAGCCAAAGAACAGCTGACGCACCGACTTGCGCTTGTGTGTGCTTGCGCCTGTGTCGGTGTGTGTGTATGTTTTGCTTGTAATGAACGTACATATGCATGTGTATATATAAGAAACGAAGAATGCTTGGAATAGTGGTTCTTCGCAGGGTTCAGGGTATACCCTAGTCGAGCGGTCTCGACTAGAGTTTTCTTACTTGTTATACCCTGAATCCATTGAAAATGGGAAAAAGGGTATATTGTTTTTGTGAAAATGTATGTAACAGGCAGAAGAAGGCGTGGCAGACCCCATAAAGTATATTTACCAGATTTACCATTCTCAAGGGATCAGTGTATACAAAATAAGCCGAACCAGTTGCAGACAAAAGTAACAAGTCAAACTTTGCATATAAAGTAAGTAAGATGCCTTAACTGGTCTTTGACCGGTTTAGCTCTCGACAATAGCTTCGAAAGCATTGAATTGTTCGAGCATCGCATCAACTCGTTAAGCGTCGAGTTTCAGTTTACAATTGCACTACCCATTTACAATAACTTTTATATGCTATGCACTGCATACCCTGCTTACAAAATTTGTATGAAGTTTTGATTTGGCTTTCAGTGTAATCTATATAATTTTCTTGTCTCGAAAAAAAAGGATAAACTATTAGACGAATATTTACACATAAACATAGATAGCTTCACTTGTTTGCAAGCTAATTTTGACCATGATATATTACCATGATATATACAAATCCAGCATTGACGTTAAGCCATTCAAATATAAACATTTCAAAAGTGAATATACCTAAATATATGTATTTATATATTCTTATAACTCCTAGTTTCGTCACTCAGGTGCAATATTAAGATTTACTAATGCCTTGCAATAAACTCAATGGTTGAATGAGTATTATTATGAGAAACATTTAATCGTTAATTAATTAATAATCTATAAACAAAGAATTATACTATTTATGAATGAGATTTACAATTCTGCAGTAGCTCGTTTTTTACTATCGAATAAAAAGTAATATCTATAATATAAAAGCCAACAACTAAATGCCAAAGGCGCTCATATAGAGTCTTTAATACGCGTAGAGGCATTAATGGAGGCATTTAAAATTCAAGGTTAACTGCAAACTGGGCACATGTCGACTAAGCGGATATAAATTAACAAAACAATTAAACTAAGTGTAGCCACTTATGTACTTCAAGGAGATTTTTAGTTAACAAAAGTCCCAGCTCTTACTTGTTGATCTACACCAAAACGGAAGACCCACGTGCTCCAATTACATATCAGCTAATGTATCAAGAGAGTTTCAAATTTCCTTTCAATTAGAAACTCTTCTGTTAAGTTAGCTAATGTGTAGTGTGGCACGCAAATTATGCATAAGAGTGTAACAACGAAATTTCGATAATATAATAGAGTTTCATTTTTTATTTACACCTGCAGCGCGTATAAAACTTAAGAATGTGTCAATAATCTGGTGTGCCGTATAATTAACAGAGAGTAACGGCCGAAATCTGTAAGTGCAGTTTTTGGACCTGCCGGTAGACAAAAATGTCCTTCAGGATGAGAGAGGTTAAGGCGCTGCTGCGCAAGGACATTCTTGTGCGCTGGCGTCAGAAGGGTCTGTCGTTCACGGTGATCGTTTGGCCGTTGGTTGCATTTATGCTGATCTATCTAATCAGGCTAAAATATGGGTCAGAGCAGATGGATGCATGCCAATTTCCAACCCGCCTTTTACCCACTAAAAATCAGGTGGTTCCCAGCGCATTTTCCTACATTTGCAGCATTGAGAACAAGTGTCTGAACACCGAGCCGTACGAGGAGTATTCCAAATGGAAGGCAGCACCGTAAGTTTGAAGCTCACAGATTATCTGCTGAATTGCTCGCAACTTAACAATCTTACAGCTTGCATTCTGTAATTGATATTGTCAATGTGTTCGTCACCGATGATCGTTTGTACAATGCGCTCATCGAGCTGCCAGAAAAGGCGAACTTTGTGAGTGCAGTCACTACACTCATAACCAGCAGTCATCTCAATGTAATTCGAAGTGAGTGGAGTTTCTTAATACTTTTGCTATACTACATATACTAAATATTTCTCTTTCAG
The DNA here is from genome assembly GCA_961210405.1 of Drosophila mercatorum. NCBI lineage: Eukaryota > Metazoa > Arthropoda > Insecta > Diptera > Drosophilidae > Drosophila > Drosophila mercatorum. The sequence continues at coordinate 1,070,287 of CAUIUS010000010.1, forward strand.
GTAATATTAGTCAAATTGTTTCTTTGGTACCCGAAATTGAGCGCCTGATGAACTACAGTTTTGATATTACAAAACTGTTTTCAAGTAAGTTGACTTAGTATTAGGTAGAGTATTAGACTTTCCTTCAAAATGATCTCATGCATTTTTGTAGATCGGGAGACATTTGTCAAGCTGGGTGTTTTGCTTTGCGGGCATCCGTTTCCCAGCACGGAGAGTATACCTCTTGTCAACGATATACTTTACTCAGAGGACTTCAGTGAGGCGAATGACGATGAGCTAAGGGCCATGCCAAGTACGTTTTATGTTTAAAATTATGTTGATTCCTCATTCGAATTCATCAATTTCAAAATCCCTAGCCAAGTATTGCAAGCGTTTGTATTTGGATGTTACCTCAACGAATCAAGGCAAGCTCACTTGGAATTTCGTCAAGCCAATTATACAGGGTAAAATTCTATATACACCATCCAATGCCGATACGGAGAGTATTATCGCTTTCGTAAGTTTCTCAGTACTGCTACTGTCACTTGACTGTCATTTTTCACTTACAGACCAATGCAACTTTCGAGGAAATCGGCCGACTAAAAAATATATCACATGCAGCCGCCGCTGTTCTCGACAAGCTGCACATAAATGCCACATTCCAGAAGGCCTTTGATAATCTGTTGAAGCTGGCGCGTTCTCCCCTCGTTCAAACTTTGGTGGGCTCTGAATTCAATGTGGAGGAGATTGAGCGAATTATGAACTATGTGCGCACCAATAAGCTTATTCGTCAGATTTTGACTACTGTCAGCGAGCTGATGGAGTGCGTATCAGCCGATCGCTTTGAAGCAGTTTCAAGTGTGGGGAAACTGCAGCATCGCGCGTATGAGCTCAATCAGCAGCGTCTCTTTCTAGCTGCACTAAACTTTGAAAGCGTTGCGGGTCAGCGTATAACATACAGATTGCACATGGATACGGATAATACACAGCCGACACTCGAGAATAAAAATCGATTCTGGTTTCCAGGGCCGGCATCAAGCATGCTGGTGGATCTCAAATATCATCGTGGTTTTGTTCAGCTTATGCAGATGGTCGATTTGGCAATTATCAAACATAAACGCAAGGAGTTGGGACCAAGCGAGGCGACAGAATCTGACGAAACCTCACGACCCAAAATCAGTTTGAAACGCGTAGATGACGATCAAGATCTCTTTAATGAGGAAGATGAAGATAAGGGAGAAGATACAGATGACGAGAGTTCGACCGAAGATAATTCAGCGACGACTATCTCTGCTGAGTCTAATTCTGAGGACGAAGCTACAACCATCGATAAACAAGATTCGCAGGAGACTACAACACACAATGGTTCTAATCAAGAAATAGAAACATCAACCGTAAATTCAGACTTTAAATTTCTTAGCAATGACAATTTAAAGAACTTCAAGTTGCCTGATGGCTTAGAAAACGCCCTCAATATAGCTTTAACAGATCCAATACTGACTTCAGACTCTCGTGGAAGTCGCGTTAAGCGGCAGGGTCTCTTGGATTTGCTCAGCAGTTTCGGCAATAGCAATGTCAATGGAAAAGACATTAAATACGACGTAGACGAAATGCAGTTCTATACCAAACAATTTCCATATCCCGCTTACGTGAGAGATGAGTAAGTGTATCATTGGTTTATAGAGGATTCTATCGACTCAGTCGCCCTATTCTTGCAGTTTCAAGCGCGGCATTTATTTGGCTCAAGCTGTGCAAGTGTGCTTTTGCCTGGGTCTGGTTGTTGCCGTGGCTGTGTGCGTTCGAGAACGGATTTGGATGCGCGAGAGCCGCAATAGCATGGTAAGTTTGGCAAGCAGTTTCAATGTAGCTCGAATTAACTCTGATATTTTGATAGTTAATGCGCTCTATGGGCATGCATGCGCACTCAGAGCTGATCGCTTGGATATTAATAAGCTTTTCCGAGCTGTTCGTCATATTCGTGCTGGTTAGCCTTGTTCTCTACATCGGGGGTATTTTAGTCTATACCAATTGGTTCTTCATGATGTTTTATTGCCTTGTCTTTGGATCTTGTCTTATCTCCTTCTGGTGAGCATTTAGTTACATAATATTTGCGATATTCCTACTCAGGTTTTTATTTTTTGATAGCTATATGTGCTCCAACTTCTTCATATCTGCCAACATTGGTGCTGTCGCTGCTGCGCTGCTCTTCTTCATCACCCTTTGTCCATTTATCATAGTGCTGCTCTTCGATGCTAAGCTCAATCTTCTGGAGAGCTTTCTTGTGAATTTGTCCTTCACCACGGCCTTTGCTAAGGGCTGGACCGAACTGCTGCGCCTGGAACTCCAAGACCAGGGCTTGACTGTTGGCCATCTTCTGCAGCTGGGACCAGCGGGCAGCGAGTGCGCGATGGCCTTACTGATGTTCATACTTGATCTGCTACTATATGCTGCTATTGGCTATGGCTATCAGCGTTATAAGAGAAGTGAGTGAAGAGCCATAAAAACTTTCGGATTTTTCTAACTTTGTGATCTTAGGTAACTATAGCTTTGTGCGTGTACCTCGTGCTCAGCTTGATGCCAAGCTGGGTGCCTCGCTGAGCAGCGTGACCAAGATGTATGGCCACAAGTATGCTTTGTCGAATCTCACAGTTGACTTTGCACGCAATCAGGTTAGCTGCCTATTGGGACGCAATGGCGCCGGTAAGAGCACCCTCATCAAGTTGCTTACGGGTCAAACGGTGCAGACGACGGGTCAGGTGGTACTCGCTGGGCAGCATAATGTGGGCGTCTGCTGGCAGGATAATATACTCATACCCAAGTTGACTGCACGTGAACATCTAGAGCTTTATGCTCAGCTCAAGCTAGATGCTGCTGACACCGAGTGTGTGAGCGCGACTCAGGAGGTACGACGCACCTTAAAGAGTTTGAACTTTGGCAAGCATGAGAGCTATTATGCGTATCAGCTATCAGGCGGCTATAAGCGACGTTTGTGTGTAGCCATTGCGTTCATTGCCTCGCCCAGCGTTGTCATCTTGGATGAACCCTGCAATGGGGTCGATGCGAAGGCGCGCAAGGATATTTGGCAGCTGATTGAACAGCTGCGTCAGGGACGTGCTGTACTCTTTGCCACACACTTTCTCGACGAGGCCAAGTACTTAAGTGATGCACTTTTTATTATGCGCAATGTGAGTTGATAACAGCAACTGCATTGAACTTTTTTTTCGATGCTGGGCTTAAACTTATTCAATGTCTTCTTCACAGGGTCGCATCGTGGCCCAACACAGCCGAGATTCGCTTCAACGCCTCTGCACCTCGGATTATAGCATAGAGATGCGCTGCATTGATGCCAATGCATCTGCTACGATTATACAACGGGCACAGCAACTGCTGAGCCAAAGCCTTCTGCTGCCCGGTCGGGAGCCGCAACAATTGATTATTAGCGCCAGCTATGCTGAAAATCTGACGTCGTCAGCTGTTCAGTTTTTGGAATTCCTGCAGGCACAGGAAGCGGCGGGACACATTTGTGATGTGACGCTTAACAGTAGCTCTACTCTAGAGCAGGAATTTGAGCAGTTGAATCGCAAAGACGAAGCATTTGTGCACATGACGCCGACCAGCTCGAGTATTGTCACCAGCGCATCCGATGTGCTGGAAGAGCTGCCTGGCTTCTGGACACATTTCGTACTGCTCCTTGGCAAGCGGCGGCGTCATCTGATGCGGAATTATCGCCTACTCCTTTACGTACTGCTGCTGCCTGCCATCTTCGAGCTCTGCGCAATGTGGTTTGTCAGCTATCGCTTGAACGATGACTTTGACACAGTCCTGCCATTGAGTCGTGCGCTATATCCGCATAGTTCACAAGTCATGAGTGGGGAGAAAATGACCGAATTTACAGAAACAGTTTACGATAATCTAACGTCCAATTGTGACTCGGATTTTGAGTGCGGTAAATTCACAAGCTCTCGGGATGCTTTCAACTGGGTGCTCAACAGCGTAGATAAGTATCGAGGACGTCGCTATGGCGGCTATGCCGTCAATGGCAGTGGAGTCACCGTCTGGTACAACAACAAGGGCTATCATGCCATGGTAGCCTGGCTGAATGATCTGAATAGTCAGCTGCTGCGCACCACGCTCGACAACTCATCATATGAGTTACACATGTTGAATGAGCCCTGGAAGTTGGGCTTTGCGGAGCTGAGCACTAGCTCGGTACTTCGCCAAGCTGGCGACTCCTGCATGGTCTTCATTCTATTGATTGCATTTAGCCTAGTGGTTGCAGCTGCTTCCGTTTACTTGGTCAATGAGCGCGTCAACGGTGAAAAGCTGCAGCAGCGTCTGAGCGGCGTCAATGCAGCCACCTACTGGCTGGTGGCCATCCTCTGGGATTACCTCATCATGGTGCTGGCACTAGTTGTATGCCTCGCAATTGTGCTGATCTTTAACATGCCTGTGTTTGTTGATCGCCAGCAACTGGTGGGCATTGTGGCGCTATCTCTAATGTTTAGGTACGTGACATTGCCTATTTGCCTTTCAGAGTTTTCTTAAATGCTCACTCAACCAAATTCCGAAATTATTTGCTTCACAGTTTTGCGTGTGTCCCCGCCGTGCATGTTGTGGAAAAGATTTTTAGTGATTCGAGCATAGCTATTGTTTCCATCTTTTGCGCCAACATTATTATTCCTGTAATTACCATGGGCATTGTGCTAATTCTAGGAGTTGTGGGCGATAGCTCCATATGGGACAACTGGCGGCATGGCCTCAACAATGCCTTCTTAATTTTCCCCCAGCATTCACTGAGCGATGGCCTGCTGGAGCTGTGCAAGAACTACATGGTGGCTGTTGTCTTCAAGCGGTACGACATTGACTCCTACAAACAGCCGCTGGCCAGTGATCTATTGCAGCGTCACTTTCTAGCCTTGATCCTAGTGGGCACTATATGTCTGCTGCTGAATCTGCTCATTGAGTGCCATTTGCTAAGCCGCCTATGGCAGCAGATATCCAGCCTCTTGGACTGCCAGTATAGACGCGAACTGCGCAAGCTAGGTCAGCTGAAGCTCGTCAATATACAAAGTATCTTTAAGAGTTGTGTTAGCGCTGGCGAGGCACTACGTGTCGAAAATCTCTGGCTGGCCTACCGCCGTGGACGCTATGCTGTCCGTCAGGTTCACTTTGGAGTACAGCGCGGTGAATGTTTCGGACTGCTTGGCAAGAACGGAGCTGGCAAGTCAACCATATTCAAGATACTTACGCGTCAGCTACTTCCAGACGTGGGACATGTCTATTTCGAACATGTAAGTTTAATCAAATACTAATTTAATCAGACTCTCTTTAGTGCAGTGTCCTTAAACAAATTATGTTTAGTCGCCAACATGGGAAGTCTTTTTCTATACCTGTTTTTATACTCTGAACCCATTAAAAATGGGAAATCAGGCTATAAAGGTTTTGTTGAAATGTATGTAACAGGGAGGAGGTGTGGCAGACCCTATCAAGTATAGATATTCTTGATCAGGGAGACAAACCGAGTCGATTTAGCCATATCAGTCTGTCCGTATGTGTGAACGCGTCGATTTCAGAACCTATAAGAGCTACATATATAACTTAAGCATCAATCAATTAATCAGACAGATACTAATAATAATAATAAATCAATTAATTATTGTCATTCAGTTTATCTGAAATTCTGATTGAATCAGTCAATTCAAGTACCAATTACTCTGCCAGTCGATGAATCATTCGAAAAGTTAGTAAATTAAGCCAAATAGGTATAAACATTAAAATACTCAGTCGGTAAATCAATCTTCACTCCGTCAATGACTCAATTAGTCATTTTTTCAATATTGTTTTAATTCAATTCATCACAATTAGCTGTCAGTTAATCAGATCAAACTGTTTATCCTTTTTTAGCCCGGCATTTCTTATTGCCCGCAGAGCAATCCTCTAGATCCGTTGCTCACAGTGAAGGAATGCATCCGACTCTATGGCCAATTGCGGGGCATAAATCAGCTGGATCTCCTGCTCGAACGTATACTAGATACCTATGAGCTGCGCAGCTATCAAGATGTTCAGGTAAAGAGGTTGAGCGGAGGCAATCGACGCAAGCTGACGGTGGCTATAAGCTGCTGTGGCTATACACCCACCGTGCTGATGGATGAGCCGACGAGCGATATGGATCCGGTGACACGATCCTTTATTTATCGCACAATTGAACAGCTGCTGGTGGCACGGCGCGCTGTGCTCTTGACTTCGCACTCAATATCGGAAATTGAGCATCTGTGCCAGCAAGTCGCTGTGCTGAAGGATGGCCAGATCGTGGCCAGTAACAGTCCGGCTGAGTTGAAGAGCCAGCACGGAGGGTACTACGCAATCAGTTGTTTCTGTGCGCCCATTCAACAAGCGGAGCTGACTAGGATACTGCCCCAACATCTACCCGGCGCCTGTGAGCTACTGCACTACGCGCACAGTGTTCGATTCCTTGTTAAAGTTAGTCAGCCCCAAAATTTAGAGGCAACGAGAAGTGTCAAACAGCCGACGCTTGCCGCGCTCTTTGAAGCAGTCCGTGTGATGGCCAGTAGCTTGGAGTTGCCGGCGCACTTTGCTATCAGTCGTTGTCGCTTCGAGGCGGTGTTTGAGCGCATTCTAGACAACTGTGAGCCAGTCTCGAATGGAGGCACCGATCTGCCCACGAAGTCGGCAGCAGTCAGCGGCACCGTGGAAACTGGCTATGTGCACTGTGGATATGAAGAGACCGCAACCTAGACCTAATGAAAAAATACACAATTTTTTATTTTTTTTTTGTACAATTTAACCGCAACTATATTAGCATTTTATGTTTATGTTTTACGTTTATATGTCTATCTACATCTACTTTAGGATACATTTGTTTTGTGATAAGATAGGACGGTCCGTTCCAGTGATAGGTTTTCGAGGTAACGTTTTGATTAGGTTTCCAGAATTGGTTTGGGTTCGGGTTCGGGTTACCGCATCTTCAGGGTGTCTTTAAAGTTAGGGGAAGTTAAGAGCTTTAATTGATGTGTGTGTAGGTTAAGGTACTTATCTAATCGTATTTTTAAATAGCGCCGGCGTGTGCAATTCAAACGTTATAGACTCCGTTTGAACTATTTTCGATTAATCTGATTGAAAGCTAATTTTCTTGTATCCCTGTTATATTATAAATAATGTTTCATATATGTATATTTGTATTTTGAACGATTGTAATCTGTAATGTGAATAAACTGACAAATTTATAGGAACATGTTCAATGACTCATATATTCTTCAATTGTTCTGATTATATGTAATAATACACAATATCTCACTTAATTTGATCTATAGGAGATCCGGTCCCTCTGCGCTGTGGCTCAGTTACAAAACGTTAATTATACCCTGAACTCATTGAAAATGGGAAATCAGGATAATTTTACACGAGAAGATTTTTCTTAATTTTCTCAAAATATAGTAGCTTTTTTGCAGCCATTTTTATACCCTGAAGGAGAAGGAGGCGTGGCAGACCCCATAAAGTATATAGATTCTTGATCAGGGAGACAAGCCGAGTCGATTTAGACCTGTCCGTCTGTCTGTCTGTCTGTCCGTCTGTCCGTATGTATGAACGCGTCGATCTCAGAACTTACAATAGCTAGAGACTTCAAACTTTTTTTGTAGGTCCCTGTATAGGGCGCGCATATCGAGTTTGTTTCAGAAATTCGATAACTGTTATCGTTTTATTGTTATCGATTAAAAACGAAAATCTAAATTTAGCTATAAAATTCTATCTAATTCAATTTCGGTTTTTGTTAAATTTTTGGTGCCACGACCCCTTCGCCTCAAATTTGTAACTCCCGTATATCAAATACTAGAGACTTGTGCTTTGGCACATACCTACATATGGATGACATGATCACGCCCAACAAGTTTGATCAAAATCGTTGCTGTAGAAAAAAAGTTATGAAACATTTAATTTCCCATAGCATTGCCATGCAAAGCAGCCAAACAACAGCTGACGCACCGACTTGCGCTTGTGTGTGCTTGCGCCTGTGTCGGTGTGTGTGTATGTTTTGCTTGTAATGAACGTACATACATGCATGTGTATATAAAAGAAATTAAGAATGCTTGGAATAGCGGTTCTTCGCAGGGTTCAGGGTATACCCTAGTCGAGCGGTCTCGACTAGAGTTTTCTTACTTGTTTATACTATTTCACGTAGTGAACTAGTATATTGGGTTTGTGCAATGTCCGTCAATGAACGCAAACCATTTCCACGCTATTGAAGCTTGAGACTTGAAATTTGAAATATATACTCGTGTATACCCTCGTCTGATAAAGTGTCAAGATTTTCCCGATACGCACACTAGGGGCGTGGCAAATTGGAAAATGCATTTTCCTGTATCTCAGAAACACTACTTCTAGAAGAGCTAGAGAGTTGAGATTTTAACTGAACACTCATGTCGACATCCCAAAATCAAAAAGCTATGGCGGATATATCTACGCCCATTGGGGGCGTGGCAAATCGGGTCAAACTGTATCTTCTACAGTTTTAAAGCTAGAACGCCCAAATTTGGCACGTGGGTTACTGTTACGATTCTATAAGGATCGCCCAAAATTTTACGGCCACGCCTACTAGGGGCGTGGCAAATCGATCTGAAGATATAGTGATTTTACTAGTTTCGTTATATTTTGAGCACTATTGATGCTAGAGACTTGAGACTTGGTATATATACTCGGGTTAACATCCCACAATCGAAAAGCTATGGCGGATATATCTACGCCTTCAGGGGGCGTGGCAACTAATATCAGCTTATATCTCCCACAGTTTTAGTGCTAGAAGCTTCAAAATTGAATGTTAAGTTACTGGAGGCCTCCTCTATCGATTCCCCAAAAATTATTGTTACGCCCCAAAAGGGGCGTGACATACAGAAAAATACCCTGTAATTTTCGCATTTTTCGAATGTAAGCATCCAAACTTTACAGTTATATTCCTGAACGCCCACTCTATGCACATGCCAAAAATTATTTGTCTACGGCCACTGGGGGCGTGGCAAATCAAAACTGAGAAATGTGCAGCTTCTGAGCCAATAACGCGCCAAATAATGACTTTGTGACCTTTGACCTTGTCTTTTGATTTGTTAAATTATATATATGTCGGGACGTCGTTATTCTTCTCCATGGCTTTAACTAATAGCGCAGCGAGTTTCGATGCGCAGGCTTCACGATCCAAAATTGAACTAACTGCCTTTTCGTTTCTCTGCCCCGCACCGAACCACACTCGACGACAGCATTGTAGCGCTGTCGTCGCGCTATAACGGAACTTCTTAAAGCGACAAAATGCAAAGGACCAATCAGAGCGCAATTAGCGGCTGATGCAATATTTCTTAGTATGGTGAAATTAGGAATTCTGGTAATAACCAGAATTCTCATACACAGCAATACACACACAGCGCGTACGTGCAATACGCAGGAACAATCACATACAGTATGCAGCAACATAGTTTGCCTCGACACGGCCATCCTGACCTTGACACGTCCTCGTGTAATATGCCAAACATTAACTTTAAAAATGTCTTTGTAATAGATTTCAAACTTAATTCATCATCTCTAAAAACGCATATCCAACCAATAATCACCGTTTCTCTTAAACGGATAACCATTAACAATCGTCTCTCTTAGACGGATAACCATCTGTTAAAATATTCAGTTCAACATTTCTTCGTACAAATTTTTAACATTTATTCTTAATTAAAACATTTGAAAACATATTTCTTTCAATTCAATTCATTAACTTCACCTATGCAGGTTACAAAAATAAAACATGATGCTTGTTTTCATTACATAATATTTTGCCAAATTGTCAATTTTACATTTTCTTTAACTAAAATTCCAAATTTAATTCAAAAAGAAACAATCATCGTCTCACTTGGACGGATAACCTTCGTCTCACTTGGACGGATAACCTTCGTCTCACTTGGACGGATAAAACATTGCCGCACATTACGGATAACACATCGTCTCTCAAAGACAGATAACCATCGTCTTTTAATGACGGATAACCATCGTCTCTCAAAGACAGATAACCATCGTCCCTCCTGGACGGATAACTCATCGACTCTCAAAGACGGATAACCGTCGTCTCTCAAATACGGATAACTCATCGTCTCTCAAAGACGGATAACCATCGTCTCTCAAAGACGGATAACTCATCGTCTCTCAAAGACAGATAATGTCATCAAATATCAGTTTGGCAGGATATCAACACTTTGTTACTTAGTAGCTCGTAATCTTCTGCGCAAACCCGACCATTTGGCTCTCACTTTTATCAGTACACAGTTCTCGGGCTCTTGCCGCCATTCTGCGACGCTATGCACCTCATGTGCCTTGACACTCATGAGCATACTTATATGTCCCCTTACTCGTTAATGAATTCAAAAGATATCGGTCACAACAATTCAATTACCACGAATGGCCCTTTGAATTTTGGATCTAGTTTCGTCTGGTGTCGTTGCCTTGTTCTTGTCTACTCGAAATTTTTAGTATATGTCGCTTTTATCAAAACGTTGCTTATCATAAGCGTGTTTAGATCAGCCTCCATTTCTATTTCCACAGGTGGAATTAAACCTATCGATCGAGCCTCTTTTCCTTTAGCATTTCCAAGGGGCTCACTTTAGTTGCACGACTAACTGTGCAATTTAATGCAAGCTGAACCTCGGCAAGTGCATCTTTTCAGGATCTTTGGCTCGAATCGACAGCAGCTAACAGATTTCTGAGTGTACTCATGACACGCTCAACTTGACCATTCAGAAAATCGAAAACTTGAAAAACATCTTCCCTTATCATTGTCAACTAATACGGTATTAACATTTTTCATGCTAATTGCTTGTTCAGTTACGGAACAACTATTTACAGACTTAGAATTCACAATGTCGAATGTGTTTGTTGTCACAATAACATTCTGGCCCTGTCAAATAAAATTTCTCTTACATTTTCGTTTATAGTGACATTGGTCTACTGTCTGCAGCGTACTATACAGAGCTGCATTACGTAAACCTTTTAACATGATTACGTTTCTCTCTGAGTTTCTCTCTCTTACCACTTCGTTCTGTTACTAAAGAGCATTCAACACCAGAATCAAAGTAAATTGGATAGATCTCACCTCGTTGAGTCATCTGCCCTGTTGGCTTAGCCACAACGCATTGGTTTACACTCCTTTATTTTATTGAGACGTCACTTCCAGAGCATCGGCTCTCAATGCCCATGTTGGCCGCATTTGAAGATGGTAAAACGGCCCTTCTCTCGTTGGGATTTTACTTTGCCCTCTTGTAGCCCTTTGCTTCAGCTTTCTGCTACTTTGTGTCCGGCTTTTTCACAGAAATGGTGCAGCATAGATGACATTTTCCTTCTTTTAATGTCAACTCCGATTGCAGATCACTTCTGTTTACACCTCATTGTTGTTGTTTTTCCAGGCCGATGATACCAAACTGCAATCATATACTCCCAAGCATTCTAGATTAGCCGGGCGACTACATAGCAAATTTAAAAACATCGCTGCTGGCGTCTCGTCGCTTCCGTATCATTGAAGAAACAATTCTTTATACTTGCTCCACTTCATGCCGGGGTAGAATATTTTCGTTAGCCATTGGAATGCACTGGCCTCCATAGAATTGCTTAATGTCATACTCAACTTGCTACTTTCTAGCGGCCGTTCAGTCAAAATAATGTCGCACACTACAGCAACGTGACTTTTCGTTTTTTTTTGTTGTTCCGATGTTGAAATTTGCATGGTCTTTACAAGCTCCAACCTTTTTTTTTTTTTTTTTTTTTGCATTAGCAAAATTATGCACCACTGATCTTCAGTAAATGTGGGTTATGTAATAACGTTAATTCTATCCATAGTGTTTTACTAAGCGGGGCGAATTTCGTAGCTTATGCTTGATTCCACGAGTCTTTTAATTCTACTTTTACACGCAATTACTTCTTCTTAGCATAGACACGAACCACACTTGGCGACAGCGACACAACTAGCGGCTGATGCAACATTGCCATTATGATGAAATTCTGGTGAAATACCCAGAAACGCACAGGCACACACACAGTGAGCAGTAACACTCCACACAATGTACACACAGTAAGATCCGACAATATAATGTTGGCGATTGCACACCATTTTCGATCATCTGCACATGCCACGTCAGCGGTAAACTTTGGCAAAACGACATCACAGTTTTAATGGCCAAATGTCCACGATTGCTTTCAATTTTGTTTTGGGAATTCGATAATTGCACGCCACTGCTCGGTCGAAAATATAGTAGGTAGTGCCGATCCCACTTCCGATGTCGGGACGTCGTTATTCTTCTCCATGGCTTTAACTAATAGCGCAGCGAGTTTCGATGCGCAGGCTTCACGATCCAAAATTGAACTAACTGCCTTTTCGTTTCTCTGCCCCGCACCGAACCACACTCGACGACAGCATTGTAGCGCTGTCGTCGCGCTATAACGGAACTTCTTAAAGCGACAAAATGCAAAGGACCAATCAGAGCGCAATTAGCGGCTGATGCAATATTTCTTAGTATGGTGAAATTAGGAATTCTGGTAATAACCAGAATTCTCATACACAGCAATACACACACAGCGCGTACGTGCAATACGCAGGAACAATCACATACAGTATGCAGCAACATAGTTTGCCTCGACATATATATATGTTTGAAAAGAATATTTTATTAATACAAAATAACTAAATAAGGAAAATATAACAAAAATATCAACATGACCGCACCGGGGTTCGAGCCCACACCTCTACGCTCGCTACTTAAATCACATGTTCAGAGTTGCCACCTCTCTCATTTTGAGAGATGCCATCTCTCTCGATTTAGGTGCGTGTGTTTGCTAAGGTAAGGGTTCGATCCTAATTGAAACTGTCTGGCCACCTCCAATGAAAAGTTTTAGTCTGCAGCTAATTTGAGCGGCGAAAGTGGGGATTTAAGGTTAAATTTTAAAAAATATAATGTGATAGATGCCCCTGTGTGCTGCTGGGTCGTGAAATAGTATTTCGCTTTCGGTTGCGTCCGACAGCAACGTTCTTACTTGTTTGTTTTGTTTTTATTGAACTTAATCCAAAAATGCTTGTAAATCATTGTTTTCAGTGTGAGATTAAAGTATACTCATATCATAAAAAAATACTGTATGAGGCAAATATCTTCAGATTTCATCTTCTTAATCGGTTTCATCTAAGCAATCTGCGATTATTTTACAATTTTGGAAATTTAGATATTTAGATATTCACTATTTTAAAATCTAAAATCTTTTTTCTTGCTTTTATATAAACTTTTAAGATTTGGTTTCAAGTTTGATTTTTGATTTTTTTTCCTGTTTTCGAAATATTCATACTGTAATTTCATTAATCCGTGCTGCAAAATAGCTACACGTAGTTTGGTTAAATTTTTAAATTTGTGAAAAAGTATATTGGTTTTGTGCAATGTCCGTCATACTGTGAGTCTGTCCGTATGAACGCAAACCACTTCCACGCTAATGAAATTTGATATATATATACTCGTGTATAGCCTCGTCAGATAAAGTAAAGATTTTCCCGATACGCACACTAGGGGCGTGGCAAATCGGAAAATGCATTTTCCTGTATCTCAGAAACAGTACTTATAGAAGGTCTAGAGAGTTGAGATTTTAACTGAACACTCACGTCGACATCCCAAAATCAAAAGGCTATGGCGGATATATCTACGCCTATTGGGGGCGTGGTAAATCGGGTCAAACTGTATCTTCTACAGTTTTTAAGCTAGAACGCCCAAATTTGGCACCTATAAGGATCGCTCAAAAAATTTAATGGCCGCGCCTACTAGAGGCGTTTCAAATCGGATCTGAATATATAGTGATTTTATTAATTCTGTTATATTTTGAGCACTATTGATGCGAGAAACTTGAGACTTGGTATACATACTCGGGTTAACATCCCACAATCGAAAAGCTATGGCGGATATATCTACGCCCACAGGGGGCGTGACAACTAATATCAGCTTATACCTCCCACAGTTTTAGTGCTAGAAGCTTCAAACTTGGATGCTAAGTTATTGGGGGCCTCTTCTATCGATTTCCCAAAAATTATTGTTACGCCCCAAAAGAGGTGTGACTTACAGAAAAATACCCTGTAACTTTTTCTCATTTTTTGAATGTAATATAATAATTACCTCTACATTTATTTGGTAAACTATTGCGATTTGTGATACAAAGAAACAAATTAGATTTGTTTTTTTTTCTTCAAACTATTTTAAATGAAAGCTAATATGGATCCGAAGCATGGAAATATGATTTTCATAAACTTATTCCATTTATAGTAGGCTATGACAACCATACATTTTGCTGGTAGCTCTAATGAAAGTTTTTGTAATTGAAATTGTTTAATTTGAAGGATATTCAGGCTGTGAATAGAACAACTCTAAGGAAAAGAAAACTTATATATTTTAAGAAGGTAAGGAGCAGAAAGTAAATTGTGCAGAACATTTAATTCATTCTAATATTAAACAAGTCCATAAGAGGTATCATGGATGGACCGCAAGTAGGTGTACATCTGGATGTCAATGGCGATGTGGTCTATGGCTATGACCGTGGACGTGCTTTGATAAAAATCAGTGACGCCTTCGTGTTCAAAAACCATCTCTGGTTTCTGGCTCTTTGGGACGGCTACGATATGCTAGAAGCCGTGCCCGCGAACCTTTTAGGTAAAAAATTGCCGATAAGAGTTATTGAATACTTCGAAAGTATTGTAGCTGTCAATTAGTTACATATGTTTGTCTTTGAAAATGCTTTTGTTAAGAAACTTCTGAGCTTGCAATAGACGCCGAAAGGTTCAACAAAATGAAACCTGATATTTTCATAACAGAGAGGAGAGAAGCAATAATAATTCATCACTGATTTCATTGCATTTTCAAAACTTGCAAAGGCTGGAACCACTTGCATATCTTTATGGTAGAGTTACCAATATATGAGGCAATAATCTCTCCATAATTTGAGCTGCTTTATGATGTCACACATCCCACTAGAGGTGTAAAGATGACACTACTATTGATGAGAGTGTATAAGCTTAATAAGTAAGTATATTGAATATTAGAACAAGTTACAAAACTCTAGTCGGGCGTCCCTACTAGGAGATCCCCTGAACCCCGTGTGATCTGCGTTTTTCAAAATACTGCACAGTTTTCACTTAGTATAAACACAAGCAAAATTATATTCAATTTAATCTTTAAATTTTAGCTAATAGCGCTATCTATGTTTTAATTCGATAGAGCAGCTTACACCTCGCATTCCTTAGCGCCATCTAGTAGACTAAACTTACACTACACTAAGACTTGCGGTTCTTAGAATTTGCGAGCTGCACGCAGTTCAATGTGTGTGTATGTGTGCATACGTACATAGAGGAAAACTGTGTGCTTGAAGCCGGTATCCAAAATTTAAAACAAGTAAGAACTTCGGACGCAACCTACTGCGAAATACTTTTTCACGTCCCAGCACCCCACAGGGGCATCTACCACATTATATTTTAAAATTTATCTTAAGTCCCCACAGTCACCGCTCAAATTAGCTGCCGATAAAAAATTTTCATCGCATGTAACCATGGCAGTTAGCAAAAACACTCACCACCAAAAAATAAAGAGATGGCTTCTCTCAAAATGAGAGAGATAGAACCTCTGATAATGAGATAGATGCTCGTTGTCGATCTTAGAGGTGTGGGCTCGGACGCCGGTGCGGTCGTGTCGATATTTCATTTATATAATATTAGTTTATTCTTATTATTATAATTTATTTTTATATTTTTCAAGAAGTGAAATAAGTATATTGGTTTTGTGCAATGTCCGTCATGCTGTCCGTCCGTCCGTCTGTCCGTATGAACCCAAACCATTTCCACGCTATTGAAGCTTGA
The DNA here is from genome assembly GCA_961210405.1 of Drosophila mercatorum. Lineage (NCBI taxonomy): Eukaryota > Metazoa > Arthropoda > Insecta > Diptera > Drosophilidae > Drosophila > Drosophila mercatorum. The sequence goes on from CAUIUS010000010.1 coordinate 1,086,179, forward strand.
GACGTGAAATGTTTAATATATACCCGTGTATGCCCTCGTCTGCTTAAGTGTCAAGATGTTCCCGACTCACCAACTAGGGGCGAGGCAAATCAGAAAATGCATTTCCTGTATCTCAGCAACACTACTTCTAGAAGGGATAGAGACTTGAGATTTGCAATGAACACTAACGTCGACATCCCAAGATCAAAAAGCTATGGCAGATATATCTACGCCCATTGGGACGTGGCAAATCGGGTCAAACTGTATCTTCTATAGTTTTTAAGCTAAAACGCCCAAATTTGGCACGTGGGTTACTGTTACAATTCTATAAATATCGCGTGTCTACTAATATATCCCACAGTTTTAGTGCTAGAAGCTTCAAAATTGGATGCTAAGTTGCCGGGGTCTTCTTTACCGATTCCCCAAAAATTACTGTTACGCCCCAAAAGGGGCGTGACTTACAGAAAAATACCCTATAATTTTCGCAATTTTCAAATGTATGAGAATGCCAAAAATTATATATCTTTGGCAATCAAAAGAAATTTTTCATTTTTGTTTTGCCACGTTCCCAGTCCCGTAGACATATAATGTTTTCATGGTATATAACTGTAAGGCTTGCATGCTTACACTTCAAAAATGGGAAAACTACAGTGTATTTTTTGTAAGTCACGCCCTTTTTGGGGCGTAATCGATAGAGGAGGCCCCCAGTAACTTAGCATCCATCCTCTAGTACTAAAACTGTGGGAAACACAAGCTGATATTAGTTGCCACGCCCCCTGTGGGCGTAGATATATCCGCCATAGTTTTTCGATTGTGGGATGTTAACTCGAGAATATTTAGTCTCAAGGCTTTAGCATCAATAGTCCTCAAAATATTACAGAATTAGTAAAATGTCTATACATTCAGTTTCGATTTGCCACGTCCCTAGTGGGCGTGGCCATAAAACTTTTTAGGCGGATAGGGCTAAATCCATTCGGCTTGTCTCAATCATCAAGAATAAGAATATATATACTCTATGGGGACTGCTACGCATCCACCTGCCTGTTACATACATTTCAACAAAACCATTATACCCTGATTTCCCATTTTCAATTGGCTGGGGTATAATAACTGTGCCAGGTTGCACATACTTTCCTATATAGGTAACGGTAGCTATAGTAGATAAGAGATCAGGTAGGCGTTGAGCTGTATGTATGTAGTTCTGCTAGCATTGGGTTTCATTTACACTATTGACTGTATCGTTGACACAATACTTCATTCGCTTTGAGCTTGGATAACACAAGGCAGAGATGCCCAAAACTAAGAAAAAATTAAAAAAAAAGACTACCAAGAAATCAGGTAATCCACCTCTTCGTCAGCAGGTGGGTCTCCCACGTCTCGATGTCGATTACATGCGCGACTGTCGACTGAATAGCGATGGTTCAGGTAAGCCGAGTGTAGCGTTGCGTTTCCTGGAAATATCTTTGCAACACTCGGACGTCCAGCTGCTCCAGGGACCGTATGCACTTAACGAGCGCTTGATCACCTTCTATTGTAAATATTTGCAGAGCCGACGCTACAAGATCCAATCAGATTTGCATTTCCTGACTCCAGCGATGGCATATAGCATGCGTCACTTGCAATACCGTAAGCGCAGCCGCTTAGTCCAGGGACTGCAGCTCGGTGCAAAGCCGTTCATCTTTGTGCCGCTTGTCGAGGGCTCGCATTGGTCGCTGCTTTTGATAGCGCGACCTGATCGCAAGTTTTACTATTTTGATTCCGAGGATGATCGCAACTTGAAACTGGCGCACGTGGTGATCGAACAGTTGCGGATTACACTGACCGCCAACGATTTCACTTTTACACAAGGCCGTTGCCTGCAGCAGGAAAATGATCACGATCATGACTCCGGCCTCCATTTCATGTGCATGGCCGACAACCTGGCCGACTATATTTGCCGCTGCGGCTATGCCACCAGCACACTGCTAGTCTCCATCCAGGAGGTCCGAGCAATGCGCTCCTCGCTGCTGCACCTCATCCAGACACTCGGAGGCATTTTGCCAATGTCTGGCACCAACTCCTCATCCCAAAAAGTGTGAATTTCTTGTTAAAAAATTTCTTTAGCAATGAATGTAGAAGCAGGGGGCCTAACCTATCAAATCAATTGCTTAGTTTCATAAGTCTTAATTCCACTGATAAATAAATAAATAAATAAAGCAAGATATAAGCTGATATTAGTTGCCACGCCCCCTGTGGGCATAGATATATCCGCCATAGCTTTTCGATTGTGGGATGTTAAAACGAGTATGTATACCAAGTCTCAAGTCTCTCGCATCAATAGTGCTCAAAATATAACAATTAATAAAATCACTATATATTCAGATCCGACTTGAAACGCCCCTAGTAAGCGCGGCAATTAAATTTTTTGAGCAACCCTTATAGGATCGTAACAGTAAACTACGTGCCAAATTTGGGCGTTCGCTTTAAAACTGTAGAATATGGTCTTAGATATATCCGCCATAGTTTTTATACCCTGAACCCATTAAAAATGGGAAATCAGGGTATAATGTTTTTGTTGAAATGTATGTAACAGGCAGAAGGAGGCGTGGCAGACCCCATAAAGTATATATATTCTTGATCAGGATGACAAGCCGAGTTGATATAGCCATGTCCGTCTGTCCGTCTGTCCGTCCGTCCGTCTGTCCGTCCGTCTGTCCGTCTGTCCGTATGTATGAACGCGTCGTTCTCAGAACCTACAAGAGCTAGAGACTTGAACTTTTTTATGTAGGTTCCTGTATAGCACGAAAAGATCGAGTTTGTTAAAAAAAACCGATAACTGTCTTAATTTTAATGTTATCGATTAAAATCGAAATCGATGCTCAGTTATATAAATCTATATAATTCATCTTTATATCTAGAGTCTTCAAATTTTGCACTTAGTGTTATGTGAGCCTTATACAATTTCGGTTTTTGTTAAATTTTGGATGCCACGCCCCCTTCGCCTCAAATTTGTAAGTCCCGTATTTCAAATACTAGAGACTTGTGATTTTGCACACACATACATATGGATGACATGATCACGCTCAACAAGTTTGATCAAAATCGTTCGTCTAGAAAAAAAGTTATTAAACATTTAATTTCCCATAGCATTGCCATGCAAACAGCAGGCAAAGAACAGCTGACGCACCGACTTGCACTTGTGTGTGCTTGCGCCTGTGTATGTGTGTGTATGTTTTGCTTGTAATGAACGTACAAGTGCATGTGTATATAAAAGAAACGAAGAATGCAGGGTTCAGGGTATACCCTAGTCGAGCGGCCTCGACTAGAGCTTTCTTACTTGTTTTATTTTGGGATGTCGACATGAGTGCTCAGTTAAAATCTCAACTCTCTAGCCCTTCTAGAAGTACTGTTTCTGAGATACAGGAAAATGCATATTCCGATTTGCCACGCCCCTAGTAGGCGTATCGGGAACATTTTGACACTTTAGCAGACGAGGGTATACACGGGTATGTATTTCAAATTCCATTAGCGTGGAAATGGTTTGGTTTCATACGGACAGACGGACGGACAGCATAACGGACATTGCACAAAACCAATATACTTTTACACTTCGTGAAAAAGTATAATAAAGAAAAAATAACAAAAATATCAACATGACCGGGTTCAATCTCATTTTCAGAGTTGCCACCTCTCTCATTTTGAGAGATGCCATCTCTCTCAATTTTGGTGCGTCTTTTTGCTAAGGTAAGGGCTCTAAGCTTCTATCCAAATTGAAACTGTCTGGCCACCTCCAATGAAAATTTTTAATCTGCAGCTAATTTGAGCGGCGACAGTGGGGACTTAAGATTAATTTTAAAATAGATGCTCCTGTGAGCTGCTGGGACGTGAAAAAGTATTTCGCAGTAGGTTGCGTCCGACTGCAACATTCTTACTTGTTTTGATATGGTAGGGAGTGTGTAAGCTTGGTAAGAGCTCACGGAGCCTATTGAGTTATACTCTTGTAGAAAGTATCTAAGCTTTCCTGTTTTTCTACCGGTAATTAATGGCTGAGCACATAAACTGGAGTGCAGGCAGGACGGCGGAGTGCACGCGTTGTTTTAAATTGTAGGTAAGCTGCGCAAATAACTCAATTAGTCTTTATGCTGCCACACCTATTTGTTGAGATGGCCCCGCTAGCCCCATCCTTCTTGGCTGTTAGTTGGCTGTTGGTATATATAATCTGCCAGCTCAGAGCATGCTGCTCGAGCAGTTTGTACAGCCGGACGAGGAGTTGCACTTTGCTCGGCGCTAACTTCGTTACGCCGTATACTAAACTTTCCAGCGCAGCGTGTTGATGAAGAAGTCCATAAAGGTGCGAGGCCCAGCGCACAGTGGTTGCGCTTGCACTGAGCGGCGTCCAAAAATACTTCTAGTGATGATATCGTAACGAAATTTTTACTAAAATTTAAAATAAATATTATAAAAATACTTTGAGAAATTTGGACAAATCGAACCATTATATCATATAGCTGCCATACGAACGATCGGTCAAAAAAAGAGTTTTAGTAAAAAAAAAATCTTTGTACGTTGGGCAATTTCAACCAAACTCACACAAAATGTGTCAAATAACTTATTAAACACACACCCCAAGTTTCAATAAAATCAGATTACGATATCATATAGCTCTGTCCGCCCGTCCGTCTGTCCGTCCGTCCTTCTGTCCGTCTGTCCGTATGTCCGTCTGTCCGATAACTATCATCGTTTTAATGTTATCGATTAAAAACCGATATCTTCATTTAGTTATAAAATTCTATTTAATTCATCTTTATAGTTAGAGTCTTCAAATTTTGCATTTAGAGTTATTTGAGCCAATTTCGGTTTTTGTTAAGTTTTGGAAGCCAAAGCTAAATCACGCATTTCAAGTACTAGAGACTTCCGCTTGTGTGTGCTTGCGCCTGTGTATGTGTGTGTGTATGTTTTGCATGTAATGAACGTACATATGTATGTGTATATAAATGAAGTGAAGAATGATTGGAATAGCGGTTCTTCGCAGGGTTCAGGGATCCCCTAGTCGAGTGGTCTCGACTAGAGTTTTCATACTTGTTAACACTAGAAAAACACCGCTAAAAATCTTCTGGCGGGACCCCTTCCTTCGTCATTCGCGGTCTAGCTCCTTCATATTTTGTGAACACAATCCTGTTTATAATAAGAACTAATTCAAAATTCTGTTCTTTTTGAAATGAAATTTAGTGCTGCTAACCCAATAAACATTATTATTTTATTTATATAATTCATATTATATTGATATTGACCATAAATGTTAATTTTTAGGGTATTTTGGAATATTTTTGTAAAGTACGTAGTTTTAGTCTCTTTACGTAGAAACGTAGATCTTCTTGACATCCCTGGTGATAACACTCACAATGGGGGCATCGGGCGGTAATATAACTAAAACTTTAAGTAAACATAAAATAGACGTTCACAAAATACACAAAAACAGTTAAGTTGGTTAAAAGGGCACAAGAAAAAATTTCTTTAACAAAATACCTTCAACAAAAAAAAAGCATTTTAAATAATTAATCTTCGAACACTTTGCCAAACGTTTAATCATTTTGAAGTGCGCTTTTGTTTTGACAAAAACTATAAAAAACAGAGACGCGTTGCAACATGAACACGTGTTCGTCATTTCAATTCTTTTTTTAGAAAAACCCGTTGCAAATCCGAAAAATCCTGTTTGCCACAAAGAAGTTTGGACATTTATGACGCGATATGATTATGTACATGTCGTCAAAATATTTTATAATTGATTTTTTGATTTTTGGCCTATGGGCTTAACCACTGTGCACTGTGCAGCGGCTGCCAATTCGGGCTAGACGCCACAGTTCACCTACTTAGCTGCAGCTCAGGTCAAGTGTCCCCTCTCACTCTGCCTTTCTCTATCGCTCCCTCTTTAACTCACTCCCTCACATGCAGACAGCGAGAAACAAACAAAAAGTAACTCTTGACGTTTGAGGGCGCCACAGTAAATGGCAAATAAATGAAAGCAACACGAACAACAGACATAAGAAAAACAACAAAAGCAGCAGCACGACCAAGGCAACGGTCGAGGGCAACTGCAACTGTAAAGTAAATTTCAAAATGGCGTGAAAATGTAAGCGAAAAACAAAGTTAATTGTTGGCTGTTCATTGATGCTGTCGTAGTCGCTAACGCAGTTTAAGCAAACAGAAGCGTCTTTCGCACTGTACGCACAAGTAAGCATACTAATACGTACTTCTAGTGCAGTGCAAAATTGAGAGACTTGAGACTATATATACTCGAGTTAACATCCCACAATCGAAAAACTATGGCGGATATATATATAGCCCATAGGGGGCGTGGCAACTAATATCAGATTATATCTCCCACAGTTTTATCGCTTAAAGCTTCAAAATTTGATGCTAAGTTACTGGAGGCCTCCTCTATCGATTCCCCAAAAATTATTGTTACGCCCCAAAAAGGGTATGCAACACAAAAAATACCCTGTAATTTTCGCATTTTTCGAGTGTAAGCATCCAAAACTTTACAGTTATATTCCTGAACTTCCACTCCATGAGCATGCCAAAAGTTATGTGTATACGCCCACTTGGGGCGTGTCAAATAAAAACTGAAACATCTGCAGCTTCTGAGCCAGAAATGCGCCACATAATGATTAGTGACCTTCAGCATTGTCTCTTGATTTGGCAAATTTTATATATGTATGTATTGAAATGAATATTTTATTAGCACAAAATAACTAAATAAAGCAAAAATAACAAAAATATCAACATGACCGCACCGGGGTTCGAGCCCACACCTGTACAATCGCCAACGAACTTCTATCTGATTTTCAGAGTTGCCACCTCTCTCATTTTGAGAGATGCCATCTCTCTCAATTTTGGTGCGTGTTTTTGCTAAGGTAAGGGTTCTAAGCTTCTATCCAAATTGAAACTGTCTGGCCACCTCCAATGAAAATTTTTAATCTGCAGTTAATTTGAGCGGCGAAAGTGGCGATTTAAGGTTAATTTTAAAAAAAAATGTAATGCGTCCGACTGCAACGTTCTTACTTGTTTTATTATAATTAAACATACTAATATGTACAAACAAACAAGTAAACTGCCGCTTTGAATTATTCTATGTGACTAATCTAATATATATTAGTAGAGAACTTACTTCAGAAGGCTCTAAGCATTATTACAATGAGGGGAACAAATCTGAAGTCATAAGCATTCATATATGTACATACATATGACATACGGGCATTACACAAATCCGAAGTGAAATATTATTTTGGTTTTGTACAATGTATTTCATGTTCTCCTTCCGGCTGTCCGTCTGGACGTCTGGGCGTTTGGCAGTCTGTCCTTCTGTCCGCTATTGAGAGACATTAAGTTTGGAATATATACTTGTATTTACCCTCATCAGATAATATATCAAGATTTTTCCGATACGCCTACTAGCGGCGTGACAAATCGGAAAATGCACTTCCCTGTATGCTACTTCTAGAAGTGCTAGAGATTTGAGATATATACTCGCGTTGTTATCCCAAAATCAAAAAGCTATGGCGGATATATCTATACCTATGTTAAAACTAAATACAATATTTGGGGAGAATTATTTGCATGGCAAATCGTATAATTCATATATTAGAATGCTTTAGAACATGGTAATGAGACGTTAATAAGTATTTCGTTGTCGGTAGAGCCCGACTGCAACGTACTTATTTGCTTTTTAATTTGTATTTACCAAAATTGAAGAAGATTGGTGTGTTGAAATGTAGAAAGTATATATATTCTTGATCAGGAACAGAAGCCGAGTCGATTTGGCCCTGTCCGTCTGTCCGTAAGTATGAACGCGTCGATCTCAGAACATATAAGAGCTAGAGACTTCAAACTTGCAGGTTTGTGCATAGCACGAAAAGATCGAGCTTGTTTCATATAATCGATAACTGTCATAGTGTCAATGTTATCGATTAAAACCCGATATAGTCATTTAGATATAAAACTCTATCTAATTCATCTTTAGAGCTAGAGTCTGAAAATTTTGCATTTAGTGTTATTTGAGCCTTACACAATTTCGATGTTTGTTAAATTTTGGATGCCTCGCCCCCTTCGCCTCAATTTGGTAAAACACGTATTTCAAATACTATAGACTTGTGCTTGGGTACATACGCACATGTGAATGACATGATCAATTTGAACAAAATTGTTGGTCTAGAAAAAAGTTATTACACATTTAATATCTCACATTATCGGCGCTTTGCAGACTGAGGTCAGTTGCTGAGTCAAAATGCACAGTTAGCAGATTGTGTGCTTGTGCGTGCGTCTGTGCGTGTATGTGTATGTGTTCCTTGCTACATATGTACATATAAAAGTAACGGAAAATGTTAGCGGCTCTTAGGAATCGCGGTTCTTCGCAGGATTCTGGGGATCTCTTAGTCGAGCAGTCTCGAATAGAGCACTCTTACTTATTTTAATATAAAAATTTAAAAGAGGTTGAGAGTGAGAGAGAGAGAGAGAGAGAGAGAGAGTCAGGGTAGCAGGATATCTTCAAGTCGACAACTCTGGACTATAACGTCAGTCTTTTCTGTGAAAGTTTTTAAAATGTAATCAGAAAATGTAGTTTCCCAAGAGGGTTGCCAGATTAACCCAAATATCCCATTACTTGTTTACGTGCCTCTGTGTGTGTGTGTGTGCTGAAGCCAAATATGTAAACACGTTTTCGCATAGCCGGCTAAGTACAGATAATAAGTAAATAAGTGAGCATAATGTGGAGAGCAATAAATATTCGTTTTTGGCTGTCATGGGCTAATTTGGTATCAGGCTCATAGACTTTTGCTGCTGTTGTCCCAGGATATTTAATTTTTCATTCGCATAAGCCGATGCCATAGCAGCCCATTACCAATTAGAGCAAAAATCAGCGCAAAGCCCGGCCAACGTCAATGGACGGGTACAGTGCCAGATATAGGCGATTGTTGGTGGTGCTTCCCACTTTGGGCTTAATTAATCATTGCAAAGCTAGCGGAAAAAAAAGAAAAAAGTCTGAGAAAAAACACACAGTTAACTGTTAGGCATAAATGTGATTTTTTCTTCCGGCTCGTCATTTCCTCCGTTTGCCTTTGCACAATGCCCGTTGCGGGTTGCCCGGCGCACGGCACACAAATTATTTAAAGATAGTCGAGCTGCTGCTCGCCAAAGGGTGGGAAGGTTTCTGTCTGGACTGGAGACTGAGTAGTAGCAGGAGTAGAATCAGCCGCAGCAGAAAAACGGTCTGTCGGCAACCACGCGTTATATCCGTTTCCGTTCAACTTTAACTTTCGCCTCGCCGCACTCAACACTTTGAGCATTGAGTGATGAAGCGTCGCCCGGTCCTTGGTCCTCAATTCAGGTCTTGAGTGTCATTGGTCCCGCCCTCACCCTTGGCACCTAGAAAGCTTTCTTACTCCATCTCTCACGCACTCTCTTTTTTCCCCTTTCCCGTGTCACCGGTCGTGTCGACGGCTTCTGACATAAGGCATAATCAATTTTTATTTTTATACCTTTTCACGAAGTGAAATAAGTATATTGGTTTTGTGTCAAGTGTCAAGATTTTCCTGTATCTTAGTAACACTACTTTTAAAAGGTCTAGAGAGTTGAGATTTGGAATGAGCACTCACGTCGACATCCCAATATCAAAAAGCTACGATGGAAATCATAGCAACTAATATCACCATATATCTCTCACAGTTTAAGTGCTAGAAGCTTGAAAATTGGATGCTGGGGGCCTCCTCTATCGATTCCCTAAAAATTATTGTTACGCCCAAAAAAGGGCGAATGGGGCGTGGCATCCAAAATTTAACAAAAATCAAAATTGTGTAAGGCTCAAATAACACTCAATGCAAAATTTGAAGACTCTAGCAAAATGAATTAGATATAATTTTATAGCTGAATTTACGTTTTCGTTTTTAATGGACAGCAATAAAATGAAAAAAGTTATCGATTTTCTGAACCAAACTCTGAGATCGATGCGTTCATACATAGACATAGACGGACGCATCCTTCTGGATGTTACATACATTTCAACAAAACCTTTATACTTTGATTTCCCATTTTCAATGGCTTCAGGGTATAACAAGTAACAAATCTCTAGTCGAGACCGCTCGACTAGGGGATACCCTGAACCCTGCGAAGAACCGCTATTCCGAGCATGCATACATTACAAGCAATACACACACACACACTCACACAGGCGCACGCACACACCAGCGCAAGCCGCTGCGTCAGCTGTTCTTTGGGTGCTATTTATACCCTGAACCCATTGAAAATGGGAAATCAGGGTATAATGTTTTTCTGAAAGTGTATGTAACAGGCAGAAGAAGGCGTGGCAGACCCCATAAAGTATATATATTTTTGATCAGGGAGAGAAGCCGAGTCGATTTAGCCCTGTCCGTCTGTCGGCCTGTTTGAACGCGTCGATCTCAGAAGATATAAGAGCAAGAGACTTCAAATTTTTTTGGAGGTTCATGTGTATCACGATTCGATCGAGTTTGTTTCAAATAATCGATAAGTATCATCGTTTTAATGTTATCGATTAAAACCCGATATCTTCATTTAGTTATAAAATTCTATTTAATTCATCTTTATAGTTAGAGTCTTCAAATTTTGCATTTAGAATTATTTGAGCCAATTTCGATTTTTGTTAACTTTTAGAAGCCACGCCCCCTTCGCCTCAAATTGCTAAATCACGTATTTCAAGTACTAGAGACTTGTGCTCTGGCACATACACACATATGAATTACCTGATCACGCCTTATTAAACATTTAATATCTCATGTTAACGGCGTCTTGCAGCAGCAGCGAAGCTGGTGAGTCATAATGCACAGTTAGCCGATTGTGTGCTTGTGCGTGCGTCTGTGTGTGTGTGTATGTATTGCTTGCTACATATGTACATATAAAAGTAACGGAGAATGTTAGCGGTTCTTAGGAATCGCAGTTCTTCGTAGGGTTCAGGGGATCTTTTGTTGCATGTTAATGTTATGGGAAATTAAATGTTTAATAATTTTTTTTCTAGAGCAACGATTTTGATTAAACTTGTTGGGCGTGATCATGTCATTCAATTGTGGGTATGTGCCAAAGCACAAGTCTCTAGAATTTGATATGCGGGACTTACAAATTTGAGGCGAAGGGGCGTGTCACCTAAAATTTAACAAAAATCGAAAATGCGTAATGCTTACTTAACACTAAATGCAAAATTTGAAGACTCTAGCTAGAGAGATGAATTAGATATTTTTTAATGGCTGAATTTAGATGTTCGTTTTTAATCGATAACAATAAAACGATAACAGTTATCAAATTTCTGAAACAAACTCGATATGCGCGCCCTATACAGGCCTACAAAAAAATTTGAAGTCTCCAGCTATTGTAAGTTCTGAGATCGACGCGTTCATACATACGGACAGACGGACGGACGGACGGGCAGCCGGACATGGCCATATCAACTCGACTTGTCACCCTGATCAAGAATATATATACTTTTAGGGTCTGCCACGCCTCATTCTGCCTGTTACATACATTTGAACATAAACATTATACCCTGATTTCCCATTTTCAATGGGCTCAGGGTATAACAAGTAAGAAAACTCTAGTCGAGACCGCTCGACTAGGGTATACCCTGAACCCTGCGAAAACCCGCTATTCCGTGTATTCTCCGTTTCTTTTATATTCATATGTTTATATATGTATGTTCATTACAAGCAAAATATAGACACATACGCACAGGCGCACGCACACACAAGCGCAAGTCGTTGCGTCAGCTGTTCTTTGGCTGATATTTACATGTAAATGTTATGGGAAATTAAATGTTTAATAACTTTTTTTCCAGACCAACGATTTTGATCAAACTTTGTTGGGCGGGATCATGTCATATGTATGTACAATGTGCCAAAGCACAAGTCTCTAGTATTTGATATACGTGACTTACAAATTTGAGTCGAAGGGGGCGTGGCACCCAAAATTTACCAAAACCCGAAATCGCGTAAGGCCCAACTAACACTAAATGCTAAATTTGAAGACTCTAGCTATAAAGATGAATTAGATAGAATTTTATAACTAAATAAAGATATCGGTTTTTAATCGATAACATTAAAACGATGATTTGAAACAAACTCGATCTTTTCGTGCTATACACGAACCTCCATAAAACATTTTAAGTCTCTAGCTCTTGTAGGTTCTGAGAACGACGCGTTCATACATACGGACAGACGGCCGGACGGACGGACGGACAGACGGACATGGCTATCTCAACTCAGCTAGTCTCCCTGATCAAGAATATTTATATTTTATGGGGTCTGCCACACCTCCTTCTGCCTGTTACATATATTTCAACAAAAACATTATACCCTGATTTCCCATTCTCAATGTGTTCAGGGTATAAAAATATCAACATGACCGCTCCGGGGTTCGAGCCCACACCTCTACGCTTGCCAACGGGCTTCTATCTCATTTTCAGAGATGCCACCTTTCTCATTTTGAGAGATGCCATCTCTTTCGTATTTGGTGGTACGTTCTAAAGGTTTTAAACTTTGATCAAATTGAAACTGCCATGGCCATCTCCGATGAAAATTTTAAATCGGCAGCTAATTTGAGCTACGACAGTGAGAATTTAAGATTAATTAAAAAATATAATGTTATAGATGATAGATGCCCCTGTGGGGAGCTGGTACTTGAAAAAGTATTTCGCAGTCGGTTGCGTCCGACTCAACGTCCTACTTGTTTTTCCGTCAAGCAGAATTGTACGTAGCGTAGCATTGGCAAGTGATAAAATGTTTTATGTGCTCGAGTGTCTGATAACAATAAATAACGTTATCAGCGGAACCCTGCGGACAGCCGGATAAACTGGAAACCAGGCAACCAGACAACAGGCAACGAGGGAACTAGGCTGCTGGACGATCATTGGACCGGCGGACACCACCGGGGACATGTAAGCAAATTGCCGTTGAGAGCTTGATGACGGGTCTACATTGTCGGCGATTTTAATGCAGCATTGATTCTGCATGGCATCAAATAAAATTTGTGGCAAGTTGTTTGTTTAGGCTTCAGTTCATCTCAGCCCGCCCCTTAGTTGAGCGGGAGGCCATGGCTCCATTGTTCAGCTTCCTCTAAGTTTGGCTTCGGTCTATTTGCATGTTAATGATAAATTTTAATCAACAACAATTTGTGTTCCTCGCCCAGCAATGGCAAACCCTGGCCTATTAATCATCACGCCCATTGTTTATAGCCACTACACGTGTCCTTTCTCCCAAAATATTTACCAAGATTCCGAAAAGTCTGTCTCTAGGTCACCCGTTCTGCCTTCGAAAAATGCTTGGCATAGCATTAATTTATTCTATAAGTACCCTTCGTGACAGATTTACCAAATTAGTTTTTATAAAGTTTCCCATATCAGCACAATATAAGGAGTCTTGGCTATGGTCAAAACTAGAATTCGAAACACTGTGAAGTCACCTTTTATAATGAATACACTAGGAACCTCTAGCTCAGGGCTGGACCTTTTTATACCCTGAACCCATTGAAAATGGGAAATCAGGGTATAATGTTATTGTTGAAATGTATGTAACAGGCAGAAGGAGGCGCGGCAGACCCCATAAAGTATATATATTCTTGATTAGGGTGACAAGCCGAGTTGATATCCGTATGTATGAACACGTCAATCTCGGAACCTATAAGAGCTAGAGACTTGAAATTTGTTATGTATGTAGGTCCGTGAATAGCACGAAAAGATCGAGTTTGTTAAAAAAAATCGATAACTATTTTAATTTTAATGTTATCGATTTAAAACGTTGTCAAATGCTAGTTATTAAATTATATCTCTCACGTCTTCGAAGTTAGAGTCCACAAATTTGTATGTTCGTTTTATATCTATTTTATGTAATTTTGATTTTTGGTAAATTTTTGATATCGTTAGTGAGGTTAGTTGCTCTCAAGGCCAATAAATGAATTGGTTTGCATTTTAAAATATTGGGAAAAATGTAATAATAATAATAATATGTTGAACATAAGCTGAAAATTTCATTCAAATCCATTAATTCGCGCAGAAGTTATTAAACAAAACATTGGTCAATCGGCCAAACACGTGAGCAGCAGCGCAAAGCAAATTGTTTTCCTATACATGTGCACACATACACACATACACATTAAACTGCTCGCATCTAGCAAATTCTAAAAACTGAAAGTTTTAGTGTACATATTTCCAGTAGACGGCGCTATGATTTGCGAATTATCAGCTGCTCAATTGAATCGAAACATGGATAGCGCTATGCTATCGAAACATAGATGGCGCTATTGGCTAAACAATTGAAAATGAATTGAATTTAATTTTCTGTGCGTTTATACTAAATGCTAACTTTGCAGTATTTTTAAAAGCGCAGATAGCACGGGGTTCAGGGTATCTCCTAGTCCGGACGCCCGCCTAGAGTTTTCTTACTTGTTATATTATGTCCTGTTGTAAACTGTTATGTAAAACTGTGTTATTGAGACAGATGCGTAATTAATTAATTTTTATCGACTTGCGATCTTAAATTGAATAAAGAGTTGATGTGAACTTTAAATATATTGTAAGACTGACCTAGAACCCTTTTGGCAATTGAAGCAACAGTTTAAGTCTGACTTAAGCATCACATTGATCATCAAACAGCTTATCCATTAGGTCATTCGTCATTCAGTCAGTCAGGCATCATCAGTTCTGAGAACTCAAAGTTCGAGACGCTCTTTGTGCTCTGTAACGATGTCATTTCCTTTTACACTTTTGCCATTATGCTTGCTTGTTGATTGCTAGATTCCGTCTCTTTTCTGGCTTCTTGCACTGCCCTGGCTGGCTGGATGGCTGGCTCTGTCAACATGCTCAGACTTTGGAGCCGTTGCCTTAATTAGCGCACTGCTCACTTGGAAGATGGCATCTATCAGGCATCCATCGGCTTGTCAACAACAACCCCCGCCTCTGCGCCTGGCTAATGTAAGCGGGTAAGTGGCTAGTCTTCCGTTTTCTGGCTGGGATTGCTGACTTTGATGGAACTGCAGCTGGAGATGGAGCTGAGGAGAACTGTGAAAGGGACGGTGCACAAAGCGGCTACGTTGTTGAGTTGCATTTGCTGCAATTGAATTCGAAGTCGAATCTTTTTTTTTCGCCATTCAGCATACATGTATGTACATACAGTGAATCAAAAAAGTATTGGCACACTGCAAAAATCTGCTTTCCCTGTGCTTTAACTTTTTTTCAATGAATCTTTTGAAAAATGAAAAACATAATTTGTTTAACGCATTTATTTATAACAAATTCAAACAAGAAAAAAAGTAAATTTTAGCTTGGATTCGCTGCTAGGAACTTAAAAGTAAAAAAAGGCACAAATTTTCATCAAATAAGTATTGGCACAAGCATCGTAAACTGCTCGCTCCATAGAGTTTGGATGACGCTAGTACTTTGTGGGTCCACCTTTAGCTTCAATAACGGCCTGCAAACGTCTCTTCATACTGCTAACCAGTTTTGCCGTTTCAGAAGTACTGATTTTGCTCCACTCAGCGGATAAGGCCTCTTTCAGGGAATCCTTTGATGTTATGTGGTGAGATCTAATTTTTCGCTGAAGCAGGTGCCACACATGCTCAATGGGGTTCAAATCCGGTGATTGGGGGGTGTTTTCAGCTGCTTGCAATGGTAAATTAACCATTCCTGCACCAGATAAGATGAATGTTTTGGGTCGTTGTCTTGCTGGAACAGCCAATTGGTGCCATTGAGACCCAGCTTTTCGACACTTGCACCCAAATTTTCTTTTAGGACGTCTCGATAAACATGCTTATCCATAGTGACATCAATAAATGCAAGGTTACCAACTCCATAAGCAGCAAAACACCCCCCAAAACCCTCACATTACCTCCACCGTGTTTAAAAGTTTTGAGCAAATTATTTTCTTGAAGCTCTTTATTAGGTTTTCGCCAGATCTTTTGGGCTCCATCTGACCCAAATAAATTAAATTTTGACTCGTCACTAAATATAACTGAGTTCCAAAATGAATCCGGCTTATCCAAGTGTTCTTTGGCAAAATCTAGCCTTCTCTTTCGGTTAACCTTCGAAATAAAAGGTTTGCGACGAGGAACACGACCATGATATCCAGCCCTATATAGGGTATTTCGTATAGTTTGTGGGTTGAATTGACTCTGGAACGATTCTTGAAGGCTTTCGCACAACTTCACAGCTGAGGTGTGGATTTTTTGCCACCGTAGACACTACATTCCGCTCCTGGCGATCGTCAAATTTTTTTGGCCGGCCTGATCTGGGTTCTGGCGCTACTTTTCCAGTGGTTGTGTAATGAACTATAATGTTTCTTACGCTGGACCATGATCTGTTGACTATGGAGCCAATTTCGCGATAAGATTTTTGTTCTAAATATAATTTTATAATTAATTTACGCAATTCTACGGAAATTTGTGTGCCCATTTTGCTTCGTTTTTTTTATGAAATTGAGTTACGAAGTGCCGCTAACCACATGTATATTGAAAAGCGAGCGAATAAGTGCAAAGCAAACATGAAAAATAACGGGGATTTACCGTTATGGCTCTAAAAACATAAGATAGAAAATAGGGTGTGCCAATACTTATTTGATGAAAATTTGTGCCTTTTTTTACTTTTAAGTTCCTAGCAGCGAATCCAAGCTAAAATTTACTCTTTTTTTTGTTTGAATTTGTTATAAATAAATGCGTTAAACGAATTATGTTTTTCATTTTTCAAAAGATTCATTGAAAAAAAAGTTAAAGCACAGGAAAAGCAGATTTTTGCAGTGTGCCAATACTTTTTTGATTCACTGTATGTGTATTCGCAGCCGTTGCCATGTTTTAAGTTGGAAAATAGGAAAAGGCGTTGATATTCTAGAACGCTGTTAGTGCTGGGGTCGTGGGCGTATGGCAAGCAAGCACATTTCAGACTCATTTGAAAGAGACTTCAGACAAATTTCTGGCATCAATGCTCTGTTGGTGGGCTTGGTAGCATTTTTAAGTTGGACTAGAATTGTATTGACTCAAATTGACAAAATCACATATGCTAAAACGCATCCATACGGCATAGGGAGTGGAAGTGGAATGCACTGTGTGTAGCTACTTAAACTGAATTGTATATCTCTGCGTGTACATATGTATGTCTATTTGCCGCACCACGTAAGAACGCTGAGGAATTCAACTGATGAAGAAATAGAGACTGATGATGATAATATGGTATTTGGAACAAGTGAAACATTCAGTCAGAAAGAACTTAAGGAATCGCTTAAATTTTATGGCAGCTAAAGGCCAACGCTGAAAATGAGATTTGAAGTAATGACGTCTTCAACTTTAGTGAATCGATAATCGATATCCACTTTTTGTACTAGAACAACTCTAAGACACTAAATAATCTTGGTATGTGAGTTAACTTTGAATACCAGCAGCCTTTACGGCCATTTATGGAATTAGTTTTTAGACGTGGAGCCTTCTCTTTAAAAAGATCAGACCTTCAATTGAAAACTTATTGAATAACTGATTTATTATCATGGCCAAAAAGAACTAGTCAACGACTCTGCTTCAATATTTGTGTCTCTTGGGTTCAAGCTAATAGTAAGATGTGAAACTCAATGGGGATTATTTTCTTGTCGTACTCTTCCGATTACTGAATTTAATACATTTTGCTCATTTAAGCAATTCTTATTAATTTCCATAATTCGCTTGAGCTTTCAACCTATATACCTGTCTCTGGTGGAATGGAACTGCATTGTTTTGGCATAGGGGATGATTCAATTTGAATTGTTAATTCATGTCAAGCAGAACTGCTTCATTGAGTCTCATATATCGAGTTCATATGTCTTTTGGCTACCACCGAAAGGGACGACTGCAAATGCGCGCTTACCTTAATGGCACAGGCCATAGAAGCGCCTCCTCTATGGAGACGCACATATCAAACAAATAATTTGACGTGGCATAAAAACCGAAAAATACTTGCAACTTTTGTGTGAAAACTTTCCCTGCTTTCCTTTTTGTTGTTGTTGTTTATGGGGCTGTTATTTACCTAGTGGCTCTACACTTGGGTACGTCGTAAAATGAACTCGAGACAGTGAAATGACTCGTCCTTGTCCGTGTCCTTGCACTTGCCCTGGCCCTAACACTTACCGTCGCCCTCGCACTCGTGCGCGTCCTCGCTCTCGTTGGCTCATTCAGCAGCTGCCCCTTCCGCACGCTGAATGCGCACTTAATGAGCGTTTAATTGGCTCAGTGTTTACAAGGTGCTAAAGTTGGGGCAGGTAGCCTTCAACTGGTGCAGTTGATCGGAGCCAAGGCATTGTTGGGCTTGTGGAATCTGTGAGGCCTGCGGAGTATGTGGGTTCAGGTTCGAGCTGATTGAATTTCTTGTTAAACTTTTTAATTGCATCCCATTGTTGAGATCGGCTAAATAAATATTTCGTTGCGCTTAAATTGTTCAGCCTTTCTTTCAAAGCAAACATGCACAAAAGAAGGAGGTACAAAAACTATTAAATTGTTTAATCTGTTCTCTTCGATTGTTTATGTTCTTTTTTGCCGGACAGTTGCACTTTGCAAATAAACGCGTTCGAAACGCATATAAAACGCGAGAACGGAACGCGTTTTCATTTTGCAAATTGCTCTCTCTGTCTCTCTCTCTCTCTCTCTCTGTCTCCCTCTCTCTCTCTCTCTTGGTTATCAAAGCCATAAAAATATAAAACAAAACAGCAACAAAATAAAAAGCCCAACAACAAGAATAACAACAATGTTGACTACAACCAAATGATTACAAAGCAAACCGAAACACGTTTCAGATTTGTGCGAAAACTCCGAACCAAGTCCCGCTTCGCAGCGCTGCTCTCACCCCATTTGGAGACGTCACAAGACACCCCCCCCCCTTTGTCTTAAGTCGAGTCCTGTGACCATGATTTTATTTTCAAATGCTGCAGCATTTTATGGGGCCATTAAAAATTTTATTGCTCTTAGGGTAAATTTAAGCAATAATAAAATAAAACAAGTAGGAAAACTCTAGTCGAGACCGCTCGACTAGGGTATACCCTGAACCCTGCGAAGAACCGCTATTCCAAGCATTCTTAATTTCTTTTATATACACTTGCATATGTACATTCATTACAAGCAAAACACAGACACACACGCATACACAGGCGCAAGCACTCAAGTGCAAGTCGGTGCGTCACCTGTTGTTTGGCTGCTTTGCATGGCAATGTTATGGGAAATTAAATGCTTAAAAACTTTTTCCAGACGAACGATTTTGATCAAACTTGTTGGGCGTGATCATGTCATCAATATGTATGTGTGGGCCAAAGCACAAGTCTCTAGTATTTGAAATACGGGACTTACAAATTTGAGGCGAAGGGGGCGTGGCATCCAAAATTTAACAAAAGCCGAAATTGTATAAGGCTCACATAACACTAAATGCAAAATTTGGAGACTTTAGCTATAAAGATGAATTATATAGAATTATATAACTAAGGATGGATTCCGTTTTTAATTGATAGCATTAAAATTAAGACAGTTATCAATTTTTTTTAACAAACTCGATCTTTTCGTGCTATATAGGAACCTACATAAAAAATTCAAGCCTCTAGCTCTTATAGGTTCTGAGAACGACGCGTTCATACACGGACAGACAGACGGACGGACTGGACAAAACCGACTCGGCTTGTCTCGGGTTTTTATACTATTTCACGTAGTGATATAGTATATTGGGTTTGTGCAATGTCCGTCATGCTGTCCGTCCGTCTGTCCGTCTGTCCGTATGAACGCAAACCATTTCCACGCTATTGAAGCTAGAGACTTGAAATTTGAAATATATACTCGTGTATACCCTCGTCTGATAAAGTGTCAAGATTTTCCCGATACGCCCACTAGGGGCGTGGCAAATCGGAAAATGCATTTTCCTGTATCTCAGAAACACTACTTCTAGAAGAGCTAGAGAGTTGAGATTTTAACTGAACACTCATGTTGACATCCCAAAATCAAAAAGCTATGGCGGATATATCTACGCCCATTGGGAGCGTGGCAAATCGGGTCAAACTGTATCTTCTACAGTTTTAAAGCTAGAACGCCCAAATTTGGCACGTGGGTTACTGTTACGATTCTATGAGGATCGCCCAAAAAATTTTACGGCCACGCCTACTAGGGGCGTGGCAAATCGGATCTGAAGATGTAGTGATTTTACTAGTTTCGTTATATTTTGAGCACTATTGATGCTAGAGACTTGAGACTTGGTATATATATTCGGGTTAACATCCCACAATCGAAAAGCTATGGCGGATATATCTACGCCTTCAGGGGGCGTGGCAACTAATATCAGCTTATATCTCCCACAGTTTTAGTGCTAGAAGCTTCAAAATTGAATGTTAAGTTACCGGGGGCCTCCTCTATCGATGCCTCAAAAATTATTGTTACGCCCCAAAAGGGACATGCCGTACAAAAAATACCCTGTAATTTTCGCATTTTTCGAGTGTAAGCATCCAAACTTTACAGTTATATTCCTGAACGCCCACTCTATGCACATGCCAAAAAATTATTTGTCTACGGCCGCTGGGGGCGTGGCAAATCAAAACTGAAACATCTGCAGCTTCTGAGCCAATAACGCGCCAAATAATGTCTTTGTGACCTTTGACCTTGTCTTTTGATTTGTTAAATTATATATATATGTTTGAAAAGAATATTTTATTAATACAAAATAACTAATTAAGGAAAATATAACAAAAATATCAACATGACCGCACCGGGGTTCGAGCCCACACCTCTACGCTCGCTACTTAAATCACATGTTCAGAGTTGCCACCTCTCTCATTTTGAGAGATGCCATCTCTCTCGATTTAGGTGCGTGTTTTTGCTAAGGTAAGGGTTCGATCCTACTTGAAACTGTCTGGCCACCTCCAATGAAAAGTTTTAGTCTGCAGCTAATTTGAGGGGCGAAAGTGGGGATTTAAGGTTAAATTTTAAAAAATATAATGTGATAGATGCCCCTATGTGCTGCTGGGACGTGAAATAGTATTTCGCTGTCGGTTGCGTCCGACAGCAACGTTCTTACTTGTTTCAACTTTGGATGCCACGCCCCCTTCGCCTCAAATTGGTAAAACACGTATTTGAAGTACTAGAGACTTTCGCATTGGCACATACATATGTACATATGAATGTCATAATCACGCCCAACAAGTTTGATTAAAATCGTTGGTCTAGAAAAAAGTTATTAAACATTTAATATCTCATATTATCGGCGTCTTGCAGCAGCAGCGAAGCTGGTGAGTCATAATGCACAGTTAGCAGATTGTGTGCTTGTGCGTGCGTCCGTGTGTGTATGTGTTGCTCACTACATACATATAAAAGTAACGCAGAATTTTGGCGGTTCTTATGAATCGCAGTTTTTCGCAGGGTTCAGGGGATCTCTTAGTCGAGCAGTCTCGACTCGAGCTCTCTTACTTGTTTTTACTTCAACTCACACATATTGTACCATATGCATGGCAGCAGCTGCTTTCGGGCTGCCTCAAGCCGTGGGTTCCATTCCCTGCCATAGATTAACAGTAGTGCGAACCCACTGTCTGTGTCCGTCTTCTGTGTATGTGTGTGTGTGTATGTTGTTTTTTTCGAGAATGGCACGCATATTAATGACATTCCATTGATTTGTGCCAACGGATTCTTTTTCTTTTCTTCTGTTTCCTTTTTTTTTTGGCAATCCCCAAAAATTTACCTCTGGAAATCTATTTAAGCCTGGGTGCAAAATATCTTATAATATTTAAAATTCTACTGCATTTTTACGGTTTTAAATTCAATTATTAACGTTGTTCAGTATTATACTATATAAATCATATTTGCAGAACATTGTTAACTAAGGACTCTACTCGGGGCAAGGCTACCGATTACAGTAGTTTTTTTGACAGAATATTTAAGATTTACTTTTCTTAAACTTTTTGAAATCGAAATTAATGTGCTAACTCATATACAGAAATGATATACTGTTCTACTATTTAACAGTTTCATATCTGTCTCTCTTGAGCAGGTAAGAGTTTAAATGTCAGTTATATGAAAAAAACCCTTTCTTTTACAAATTAATTACATCGCTCTGTCAGGCAATATATCTTTCACTAGATTTTGAATAGACTTGCCTAAGTTTAATATACATTCATTCTTAGAAGCAAACGGAAGGGTGATTGGCTGACACGCGAATAACAATCTCAATCGGTTTAAAGTTTGTCAGCCAAGTTACAGCAAATGAAAAATATTTACTCTTTTTGTTTGGACACAGAGTAAATGCAACCTTCGGAAGGTGTGAAATAAATTACTTTTTCCGAAGACCACGAGACGCCAAGTCGACAGTTCAGTTAGTAATTTATATCCTGAAATTGAAAACGGGAAAACAGGGTATAATGGTTTTCTTAAAATGTTAACAGGCAGAAGAAGGCGTGACAGACACAATAAAGTACATATATGTATATTCTTGATCAGCGTGATGAGTTGAGTTGATATAGCCCTGCCTGCATGTCCGTCCGTGTGAACGCAGTGATCTCGTGGGCCACAAAAGCTAAAATTCTGAAAGTTTACTCGTGTATTTCATACGGAGCACGAGTTTTTTTTTTAACTCGCCCACATGACTGACGTAATCACGCTCTGCAAATTTGATTAGGAAAGTCCGTTTACAAAAATAAGTTATAAAACATTTAATTTCAATTAATATGGGCGTATTGCAGCCCAAGCGCAGTCGCTGTGTGTGTATGTGATGTTGAAATATGTGTATGTGAAATAGGCATAGCATGTTTGTTTCGAGCAGTGTCGATAGATTTTTGCCTTAAACTGCTTTGAAATGCAGCAAACTTATCTATTTGGAGAGATAAATTGAAATAAGCTGAATTAATTAAGTTAAGATGCGTTGAACTCTAATCGATATATGATACTTAGAAAGCTGCCTTAATGCGAAAACTTGAGGGTAAGTCGCACCGCGTCGTTTAGGCTCTTAATTTATGCAGGATGTATGGGACGTAAGTCCTGTGGGTTGGCAGTGGCTTAGAGGATTGGCGGTGTCAAATGATAAACCGTCTTAAACAGAGGGAATTTGTTGTACATAAATAAAAAGCAGTTAGGATTTAAGAGCTGTGCGATGAAAATAGTCCTCGGGGGGTCAGATGCAAACACGGAGATGTATTTGGTGCAAATTGCTGTCAACATGGAATATTTACGGCCTTGGGGTCGCGTCGTGTCGGCTCAGGTGACCTGCTGAACCTAGCGATTTGCGAAAGGTACCAAAAGCTGTGCGAACACAAAAGAAAACTCAACGTTTTATTGAAATGGACGCAAATCACGTCGCTTTGCAAATTTCCAAATGAAGTGCGACGAATTGTAAAATGGAATTGGACTCGCAGCGCCCCTGAATGCTAATGAAATACGATAAAATTTCATTCAGCCGTAATAATGCCAACTGAATCCACCGACACCACCCCAACCCTCCACTACCCTTGACACCAGCCACCTGCACCTGAGTGAATGCTGCTGTCGAATAGCCGTGAATAGCGAATTGGAGCCGATGTGACTCGATTTGATTTCCTGGCATGACACAATCCCAACCATTGATCGATTTAATTTCGAGTGCTATTTTGTCGTTTCGATTTCGATGTTCGACGCTCCGATTTGGCGTCGATTTCGCGGAAATTAGATGACATTCACCAAACTGTGATTCAAACTACGCTCCATGCCGCGACTCCTTGGCCCATAGCCTGCAACATTGTAGCCAAACGAGCGGCGTGCCAGGGTGAGGCGTACCGAACATCTGCTACATCCGATACTGAAAAACTATTGAAGCTTTTGGATTATGAAATTTGATTGACTAACGTTTGATTTCAAATTGCTATCCTTTATGCAACACTAAATTACATTTTTTGGCGTAAATGACTTCTGCAAACATTATTCAATGGGGCTAAGTCTAACTAACTGATGTTTGAATAACTGGCCTTAAAATAGATTTGGAGACATTTTGCAGCTTTAGGTAATATTGAACTATAGGGGGGTAGAAAATAGGAAAATGCATTTTATTACATCTCAGAAATACTACAAAAGGAAGTCTAGAGAGTTGAGACTTGAATGTACACTCGCGTCGACATCAGAAAGTAAGAGTGCTCAAGTCGAGGCCGTTCGACTAGGAGATACCCTGAACCCTACGAAGAACCGTTACTCCGAACATTCTCCTTATCTATGCTCAAGCATATGCTCTGCTAACTGCGCAGCTGACGCAACGTCTGCGGTCTTTCATATGTGTGTATTTACAAAGAACAAGACGGACAGGGCATGACGGACAGAATGACGGACATTGCACAAAACTAATATACTTATTTCACTTCGTGAATAAGTATAAAGCTCAAATTGGTATACACATGGAAACGTGGGCAATCGGAAAATGTATATCTGAGAATGCTATAAAACTGAATGCTGCGGCGTGAATAAGTATTTCGCAGTCGGTAGTGCATATAAAAGTGTTTAGTTTTGCTTAACCATACGTAATCTGAATGAGTTTATAGGATGAAGATACAAGAACTGAGAAATGTGAAGACGCCCAAGTAAATTAGGGCATTTGGAGCCCACTTGAGACAGGCAAAGTGACACTAACAAAAAAAGAACAGCTATGAACTAATTTGTCCAACAAACTCGGTGCAATCGAGCCGAGAAATGTAAATCAAAACTTGGCCGAGCTGCTTGCTAATTAGATTAAGAATCTGCCGGAGGCAAAAACTAAGAGCAGCTGGAGCAGCAAAAAGCAGGGAGACATTGCAATTGCAACAGGACCAGGATGCATTGCTGTTGACAAATTTGGCTAAGAATTTTTTGTTGGCGCATGCAAATTTTGACTGGGCGCCAAGGGGCGTGATTACCCGTCCCGCTCCGAGTGGGCAGACCGCGAGTTTGTTGCAATTGTAATGTCGTGTCGGCACTACTGCTGGTACTGCTGCACTTAATTATTTCCTTGGCCGGCCATCAACAATCAGCATAATTTTGACACGCCCACTTGATGGGGCGTTGGGCTGAGTGAAAAACGAGCAAAGTTTCAACTAGTGAGTGCGCATAAAAAAAGTTCAACGCGAAATATTCTTGGATAGTCGCCCTAACTGAAGCTCGAGCTGGAGTGGAGCACAACTGGCAGTCAACTTATTTGCATTCCTTGACATTTGTGGGCGTCTGATAACCGACTGATCGTTGTTCGTAACCTGACGTCAGCAATGCCAACGAAATCTTTCCAATGGCTGACATTGTGTCAGATACCTCTTGTAATACACAAACATAACAAGAGAGAACGTTGCAGTCTCGCGCTACCGAATGCAGAATACTCATTCCCGGTCGCACATATCCAGACCATTGTAAGATATAGATTTTAACGTTTTGTCACTCCCCCTCTCAGTTTAAAAGTTTATAATGTTTGCTAAATTAATAGAGGAGCTCCATAGTCTATAGCAGCACAACTTATGAAAAGTTTTTCTCAATAGAAGTAAATATAATTTTTGGCCAGGCGAAAGGGGATCAAAAATTTAACAAGGTTTAGATATCGACGCGATGGGTTCTGGCACTCCTCCTTCTGCCTGTTACATACATTTTGACAGTGTGTAATAAAAATATCTATTAATTTCTTAAAATATGTATATTATTTCTTAACATAAAAAATACAGAAAATAATTAAATTGTTAAAGCAAGGAGAGAGATGGACGGCAATGGGACATTTCCATGCACGGCAACGACACCATAAGCTGCATAACAACACAGGGCATATAAACAACAATAACATAAAGGTGTGCAGGGGGATAGGATCGGGAGATAGGACATAACACTTTCTCTGGGCGTGCTCTGTGCGTAAATTTCGATTTCACTGTGCAAAAACTGGGAAATTTATGGGCACGATAGTGTCTTTAAACGACCCTTTGTTCAAATGCATATGTGTGTGTGGGAGTTTGTAGTTATATTGCATTGCTTTGTAAACAGACCTTCAACTATCGATCTCACTTAAGCCGAGCCACATGGACCATGTGCAAACTGGCAATAAAATTTAAATATTTTGCATATAAATCAAATCGATGGGAAATTTCGGTACAAAGCCAAGTGCCCAAGCCCAAATCTCACATGTACCGAACCGACGCGTCCCAGCGGCAAAATACTGCACCCACTCACACTCATATTAAAACACACTCACATCCAATTGAACTCTGTAGTTGTGACTACCTCTGTCTGACTTCGGACTGTCTCTGTCATGCTTTATACGTGCTTCTGTCACTTGCCACCTGCCGTGCGAGCCACAGTAAAAGCGTTGGTGCTCAAAGGACCCGTTTCCGTTATGCCAACCTAAATGGTTAAATATAGAGGGAGAAAGAGAGACAGAGAGCTATTGGGAAAGGTTTATCTAAGTGTTTTCTAGGTTATTGCAGTTGTTCTGGGGCTTGTGCCGGTTGGCTGAAGACTTCAGCCAAAGTGAGCGATCAGCACGAAAATGTTGACTAGCTCGAATTAAGATACCAAGTGATTAATGGTAAAGTTTGGAAAAAAGAAAATATATTTATGTATAAATTTATAGTTATATACATACATAGACATAGAAAGAAAATATATATATATATATATATATATATATATATATATATATATATATATATATATATATATATATATATATATATATAAATATATATATATATATATATATATATATATATATATATGGATATGTATATGTGTATATACATCGATGTAGATATTCAAATAGTGGGCACAACCTTTGGGTTAACTCTTTGACAAAAGCTCCAGTTAGAAGCAGCTCAAAAGACACAGAGGAAGCATTGCTTCCTCCTGCCTGCTGCATTTCGTGCATGCCCTGTCCACTTTTGGTTATACTTATTACACAATTCCAATAAATAACATTTCGTAGGACTTCCCGTCAGTTGTTGGCTAGCCACTGCCATTACTAGCTTGGCGGCTGCCGAGGACGATTGCTGAGCTTCTGGCTGTAGCTGGGGCTGTGTGCAGATGGAGAACGACAACAATTTCTTTATGGTATTTTTAAGGACATCGTCATCGTTTGCGCTTAACAGAGGTAAATTTTATTTACGAGCCATATGCAAAGGATACGCTTGCCTAGAACAAAAATGCATATATGTGAGTATATACATACATATGTATGTATGTAAATGCCAGCGGAATATTTAGATACACATGCTCAAAGACACGCACGAATGTGGGTGCTAAAGCGCATACGGAGACACATACCATTCATTCATATAAATATAAAAATATATATACATATATATATATATATATATATTTATATATTCATATATATATATATATACATATATATATATATATATATATATTTATATATTCATATCTATATATGTAAGTGGTAAGTATGCTTCATGTCCGCTACATATCGGTTCTTTATTGATCCCTTAAAGCATTTGACTCAAATTGCATCTTTCATTCTGACGTCTGCTTAAATTCCACTTCGAATTCCTTATTCGAACACTTTGATTTGTTTCAGAATTTGTTGCACTGCGTTGAACATGAAGAGCTTTCGACTTTTGGTGTGGTGAGCCCATTGTAATGGGCTCGCAGCACGAGCCTATACTTTTTTTCGATAACTTATTTCATTTTCTTAATATCGATCAAAATTGATAATCTTACTTCAGTCTATGTCCATAGCTTATATACCGTAAATGCAAGAGATTTCAGATTTACTATGTAGGTAATGTTAAAAATACAAAGATTTTAAATTTTTTTGATTTGTTATACCACCCTCCTTCTGCACAAATTTTCAAAACCAAAGCGATTTCAAATACTAGAGAGTAGGGCTTTAGCATATTTACGGGTATCTATGAATATTATTATTACGCTCTGAAAGTTTGATTTAAACAAGTAAAAGTGCTCTAGTCGAGACTGCTCGACAAAGAGATCCCCTGAACCCTGCGAAGAACTGCGATTGCTAAGAGCCGCTAACATTCTCCGTTACTTTTATATGTATGTATGTACATATGTAGCAAAGCAATACATACACACACAGAGACACACGCACAAGAACACACACAGACGCACGCACAAGAACACAATCTACTAACTGTGCTTCGCTGCTGCTGCAAGAGACCGAAAATATGAGACATTAAATTTATTATACCCTGAACCCATTGAAAATGGGAAATCAGGGTATAATGTTTTTGTTGAAATGTATGTAACAGGGAAAAGGAGGCGTGGCAGACCCCGTAAAGTATATATATTCTTGATCAGGGAGACAAGCCGAGTCGATTAAGCCCTGTCCGTCTGTCCGTATGTATGAACGCGTCGTTTTCAGAACCTATAAGAGCTAGAGACTTGAAATTTTTTATGTAGGTTTCTGTATAGCACGAAAAGATCGAGTTTGTTAAAACAAATCGATAACTGTCTTAATTTTAATGTTATCGATTAAAAACGAAATCGATGCTCAGTTATATAATTCTATAAAATTTAGCTTTATAGCTAGAGTCTCCAAATTTTGCATTTAGTGTTAAGTGAGCCTTCTGCAATTTCGTTTTTTGTTAAATTTTGGATGCCACGCCCCTTTGCCTCAAATTTGTAACTCCCGTATATCAAATACTAGAGACTTGTGCTTTGGCACACACATACATATAGATGACATGATCACGTCCAACAAGTTTGATCAAAATCGTTGGTCTAGAAAAAAGTTATTAAACATTTAATTTCCCATAGCACTGACATGCAAAGCAGCCAAACAACAGCTGACGCAACGACTTGCGCTTGTGTGTGCGTGCGCCTGTGTATGTGTGTGTGTATGTTTTGCTTGTAATGAACGTACAGATGCATGTGTATATAAAAGAAATTAAGAATGCTTGGAATAGCGGTTCTTCTCAGGGTTCAGGGTATACCCTAGTCGAACGGTCTCGACTAGAGTTTTCTTACTTACACACACACACACACAGGCGCACGCATACACAAGCGCAAGTCGTTGCGTCAGCTGTTCTTTGGCTGCTTTGCATGGCAATGTTATGGGAAATTAAATGTTTAATAACTTTTTTTCTAGACCAACGATTTTGATCAAACTTGTTGGGCGTGATTATGTCATCCATATGTAAGTATGTGCCAAAGCACAAGTCTCTAGTGTTTGATATACGGGAGTTACAAATTTGAGGCGAAGGGGGCGTGGCATCCAAAATTTAACAAAAACCGAAATTGTATAATTGTATATCACATAACACTAAGTGCAAAATTTGAAGACTCTAGCTATAAAGATGAATTATATAGAATTTTATTGCTTAATTTAGATTTTCGTTTTTAATCGATAACAATAAAACGATAAAAGTTATCGAATTTCTGAAACAAACTCGATCTTTTCGTGCTATACAGGAACCTACATAAAAAATTTCAAGTCTCTAGCTCTTGTAGGTTCTGAGAACGACGCGTTCATACATACGGACAGACGGACAGACGGACGGACAGACGGACAGACGGACATGGCTATATCAACTCGGCTTGTCATCCTGATCAAGAATATATATACTTTATGGGGTCTGCCACGCCTCCTTCTGCCTGTTACATACATTTCAACAAAAACATTATACCCTGATTTCCCATTTTCAATGGGCTCAGGGTATAAAAATAAAATATCCACCATCACGATTGAGTGATATCCCTAAGAAAAGCTGTAAGCAAGGATTTGATTAGAGGAAGAGGGAGTTCAGAGGAAAAACGTGATAAAATTTATTATAATTCGCGCATAATACATGAAAAGCACTGTGCAACGTGTAATCCGATGTGAGCAGTGGTAAATGCAAAGGACGAAAGTGTCTAGTTGTTCTTGAAGGAACCGAAAAATGAAGTTTCATTAACAAGAAGGACGAATCAAAATTACCTACAATCAAATTATGTAGAAAAGCAATCCCAAGGATTATTCCACGGTTTTTTAATGAAGGAAGATCAATAAGAAGGAGACGACTATGATAAGACGGTAGACGGAGATTCGGATCCCAGCTTAGATATCTTAGAGCAAAGAGAAGAGACTGTTTTTGGACCGATTCAATACGATTCAATGGTACACTTTATGCTGTGGAGACCATATAATTGAACAGTATTCTAAAATAGGTCGTACCAATGAAAAATAAAGGAGTTTAGTTACAAAAGGATCATTGAACTCTTTCGCCCTACGTTTAATGAAGCCAAGAACACTTTTGGCTTCATTTATAATGGTTGAGATATTAATGAAGCGAAGTTTTGAATCGAAGAGTACACCAAGATCTTTGACAGAAAAAATGCGTTGCAAAGAATCGCTATTAATTGAACAATTAGCAATGTATGGAGTAGTACGACAGAAGGTCATTGTCATACATTTAGAACAGTTTAAACGCAACCTATTGGCCATGCACCAAAGTTGGAAGGAATTAAGATCATCTTGTAAGCATTGATGATTGATTGCGTTAGAATAAGAAAGCCAAAGTTTTACGTCATCAGCATACATGAAAATCTTTGAATAAGAAATACAGCTGAGAAGGTTATTGATAAATAATATAAAAAGTAAAGGCCCAAGATGACTATATATAAATGTTTAATAACTTTTTTTTGTTTTCTAGACGAACGATTTTGATCAAATTTGTTGGGCGTGATCATGACATTCATATGTGTGTATGTGCCAAAGCACAAGTCTCTAGTACTTGAAATACGTGATTTAGCAATTTGAGACGAAGGGGCAATTTGAGGGCGTGGCATCCAAAATTTAACAAAAACCAAAATTGCAGAAGGCTCAAATAATACTAAATGCAAAATTTGAAGACTCTAACTATGAAGATGAATTAAATAGAGTTTTATAACTAAATGAAGATATCGGATTTTAATAACATTAAAACGATGATAGTTATCGAATATTTGAAACAAACTCGATCGAATCGTGATATACACGAACTTCCAAAAACGTACATATGCATGTGCATATAAAAGAAACGAAGAATGCTTGTAACAGCGGTTCTTCGCAGGGTTCAGAGGATCTCCTAGTCGAGCAGTCTCGACTAGAGCACTCTTACTTGTTTTAACAAAATCGATCTGGGCGTTTTATACACGACGTAGAAACAAAATTTCGACGCTTATAGGTTCTGAAATCGACGCGTTCAAGCATGCAGGCTGACGGATAGATCTAAATCGACTTGGCTGGTCTCGCAGATCAATAATATACCTCATTTTCACCTCATTACACCCTCTTTTCCCATTTTCAATGGCTTCAGGGCTAAAAATGAAATGACATAAACCAGTCGATGTGTTCAGATCATTGGCTCAAATCAAAGATGAGTCCCAACTCCTGCAAGCAAATCAGCTGTTACAAAAATAACATTCAATATGGCCGAACTATTCGGAATTTTTCAGAGATATGTGGCAAATTCGCGAATTATTTCGAGCTCTTAATTTGTAATATAACTTAACAATTGCGAACTCTGTGTCTCGAGTAGAGGACTGTCATAATAAATCTATAAAATCCTGTTTAATTACTTTCCGTGTAGTCAGTTTCATATGGGTCCATTCCACGGGTCCACGTAATGCGTGACACTAAATTTAAGACACCGAGAAATGCATTTGAAATGCTTTTAACACATTTTCACATTGCCAAGAGGATTGTGGTCGTTAGGACCATTAAATTGAGTCGATTCTGAATCTAAATCAAAATCGAAATCGAATTACAAATCTCATTCATGTCAGATGAGAAGCGAATATTCAAATTCTTCCAATATCGTTATCGCTATAGCTTTTTATATGTACGTCACTGACACACACAATTGACAACAATCCCATTTTCATTTCACAACAGAATGTGAATGGCAACCATCGACTGTCGAAATGTCACAAATTAAAACTTATTTTCACCCAATTTGTATTTAAAGTTCGCGCAGCAGTTGAAGTTGAAGCTGGTCAGACGGCAATTGGGGACAGCCGGACTGGGATCGATAAGCGAGAGGAAGGCCGGTGGCAGAGGAAGAGAGTGAAGCAGAGCCGGTGTCACACGCAGAGGCGGCAGGCAAACATTCAGCGATCCAAGCAGGGTCCCGAATATGCGCAATTGTGTTTGTTGTTGTCGTCCCGCTTATGCTCACTTAATGGCAGCGTCAATCGAGCTATGAATGTTCTTAGCCTTGGCCAGCAGCGCGGCGCGACCGGACTCCCTTCCACAATGCGGAATAATAAAAAAATAACGATGAACAACAGCAACGCCACAGCAACGATAACAAGAGCAACGTATGGCTGAACCTTCGATTTCCTCTTTATCCGCTTGTCCCACCCTCCTCGCTATCGCCCCCAACCTCAACCTCCTCCTTCCCTGTGCTAGCTGTGGGGCAACACATTTTCCGCATCATGCTGGCCGCCAACTCTTTTGGTCATTTTTGCTGAAGCATATTGAAAAATTGTTGTTGTAGGAAAAAGCCATTTGGCTATTGTTTGTCATACTTGGGCGGGACCCGCCACCCAGCTATTCTCGCCGAATTTTTGACCCACCCTTAAGCGATACCCCAGCCTTCCCACTTGCCAAGCCGGCTCTGTTTGCCCACTGGAGTGAATTTTCAATAAATGGCTTACATCGCGAGCTAACTGCTGTCCATGTTTATGTGGCAATGGGCGATTGAGAAGCAAATGGGGGAGATGGGAAGGGGTCAGTACAGAGGTGTGGAAATGAGTCTCTTCCATGCCGCATATCCATATCCAGTTGAGCGTTCCTGGTATCGTTCGACTGTCCCGGCTATTTGTTTGTGCTTTTAACGAGCACAGCTGCGTATAGGAAGCGAAAATCGTTTTTAAAAATAATACAATGTTGTTTGGACTTTCGACCGTCTCAAATGTGTATCAATGATGCTGATTGCCAAAATGAAGAGCAACTTTATGATGATGATGACCAAAGTGACCAATAATATGATGATGATGCAGAGCATTAACAGACTTGTTCTAAAATAATGAGCAGTCAGATTCTTTTTAAAGCCAAACTGAAATTATTCCTTCAACACTTTGCTTTTATATGAAGATGTTAGCATTTTATACAGATCAGTCGGAAAACTCGTGAAGACTAAGAGACTTCATCCCATAAAAGCAGAGTTATCAAAGTTTGTGCCAGTTGAAAATCGATAAACCCATATATTATTATCAGTGGTATATAATTGAAATCATATCAAGGGCTTTAACCTAAGTGAAAGCCGTGAAGGATTCTTATCTTTCCTATGATACGCCATCATTTATTTCTCCAAACGAGCACTGATTTTCAATAGAAAACTCATTTTCCAGATGTATGTAATGTAATTTACCTGCAGGTTACACTACATGTTAATAAATGGAAATAAATATAGCCTCAGTCGTTGGCTGCAATTTTCCAAGGTATCTGCAGACATTCAATTGTTTTTATTATCTTCTTTCTCTGTTTATACCCGGAATCCATTGAAAATGGGAAATTATGGTAAAATAACAAAAATATCAACATGACCGCACCGGGGTTCGAGTCCACTCCTCTACGCTTGCCAACGATCTTCTATCTCATTTTCAGAGTTGCCAACTCTCTCATTTTGAGAGATGCCATCTCTCTCAATTTTGGTGCGTGTTTTTGCTAAGGTAAGGGTTCTAAGATTCGATCCGAATTGAAACTGTCTGGGCACCTCCAATGAAAATTTTGAATCGGCAGCTAATTTGAGCTCGATGTGTTGAGTCTATATATGTAGACATCTGTATAAATACAGCGATCTAAAAAGCTAGAAATCTTAAATTTAAATTTATACTCGTGTATACTATACGTAGTAACTCATCCCCTTTTCTTATCGATAAAATCTACAAATTAACTTCACATTTAATATTCAGTTATATAGCCATATTGAAGCGCAAGCGCAGTAACGTGAGTGCGTGTGCATGCATTTATGTATGTATGTATTGCTTGCAATATATGTATAAGTAAAATACTTGAAGAATCGGCACTTCGCGGTGTTCAGTGTATCTCCAAGTCGAGCAGTCTCGACTAGCGCACTCTTTCTTTTTATACCCTGAACCCATTAAAAATGGGAAATCAGGGTATAATGTTTTTGTTGAAATGTATGTAACAGGCAAAAGGAGGCGTGGCAGACCCCATAAATTGTCTGTCTATATATGTATATTCTGTCCGTATGTATGAACGCGTCCATCTCAGAACCTATAAGAGCTAGAGAAAGTTTTTATGTAGGTCCGTGAAAAACACGAAAAGGTCGAGTTTGTTAAAAATCGATAATGTTATCGATTAAAAACGTTATCGATTGTTAGTAATTCAATTATATCTCTCACGTCCTGTTAGTTTTATATTTTTGTTTAATCTATTTGAAGTAATTTTGGTTTTTGTTAAATTTTGGATACCGGCACAAAATTTCCCCAAATATTTAAATTGAAGTTAGCTGCACTCAAAGCCAATAAATAAATGAATTGGAAAATATTCAATAAAACATGTAGATCATAAGCTGAAAATTTCATTCAAATCCATTAATTCGCGCAGCAGTTATTAAACAAAACGTTTGGCCAATCGGCAAACACGTGACCATCAATGCAAAGCAAACTGTTTTCCTATACGTGTGCACACATACACATTGAACTGCGCGAATTTGATTTTCTTTGTTAGAAAAGTATAACGCATTTGTTTGACTCAACACTTTCAATCTCAGTTGTCAACTGAACTTTATTCATCTTTGCTTCTTCTTATACATATGTTAATTTCGTCATGTTGCTAGATTACATGATTTTAATTTCGCAATGCTGCTAGACTGTCCTGTCGTCAGTCTGGCGTTACATAACTCGCAATGTTGATGACAATTTGTCATATACATACATCCACGATAGACGTGGATGGTTATTTCGTTAAGTTTTCTAATATACTACAATGAGAAATTTGTTTATTTTTGAGTTGTCTAATTTTTTTAGGCTTACTAAAAGTGGGCTAGAATATCTTGAATTGCTTTTTCTAATAATTCCCTGTTCTTCCATATCTTTAATCTGTTTTCTGACTTCTTTCTCATGCTGTGGTGGGTATCTATATAGCTTTGAATTAAGTTGCTTATCTGTAGTTGTTCGTATTTCATGTTCTATTTCGGTTTTACTAGTTAGTTTATCTCCTTCTTTGAAAGATAGTTTACTATATTGTTTTATAATTTTCTTAACTTTATTTACTACTTGTGCACAGAGTGCTTCATACTGATATGGATTATTTATTGTACGGTTTTCTTTGTGATTTAATGTTAAACTGTTTTTTTTTTTGTTCAATATTAATAACTGCGCTTAAAAATTGTAGCAGGTCTATGCCTATGATGAAATTATACTTCCTTCCCTTTAGTGGGGCTAACTTCCAGCGGACTCTAGAATTGTTTGGTAAGTTGAATTCTCTAGGTGCTGTTGTATGAATTTCGTACTCTATTATGTACCTACTATTAATTGTGCTTTATGATATGTGTCCATTAATTTGGTTGTTTACTAGACTTAAACTTGCCCCTGTTTCTATTAATGCTACATATTTTTGTTTATCAATGTTTAATTCTAATAATGGTAGGCATTCTGAGGCTGCTTCATAAAAAAAAAAAACAGTATTGTTAACCTCTGCCTGGTCATCTCCCTGATTTTGATAGCTCTGGTTGTTTGAGTTGTCATTATTGTTATTGTTTTCGTTTGTTTGTTGGTGACTGTTTGTAACTTGGGTTGTTTCTAAGTTTTCTATTTCCATGGGTTCTGAAATTCCTGACCTATGTATACTGTTTAGACTGTTGTGAAATTGTTTGCTGATGGCTCGGGTTAAGTCGGATCTGTCCTGAATTCTGTTGAGTATTATTTTGTCTGTACGGACCTGAGTTGTTTCTGTAATTTTGTTGTTTGTTGTTTTGTTTTTAATTTTGTTGATAATTATTTTGACCATTTTGCGGTTGATAATACATATGACTGCTTGTTATTGTTATTATTTTGTTGATAATTGTTGTTATAATTTTGTTGTTGGATGCTTTCGTTTTTGTAGTCAGATTTTTCTTGCTGGACTCTGACTCAGTGTTATACCTATTGGATTTAGTTTTCTTATATTGGAATCTAATACAGCTATTTTCGTATCTATGTACGTAACATCATTATTTTTAATATCACATTTAAATTTCTTTCTTCGTATATTTTATCAAGTAAAGTGCCTTGAGTAATTTTTTAACTGCATTTACTAATGAACTTTCAACATTTCTTAAATCTATAAAATTATCATTTTGATGGTAAGCTATTAATTTGTCTGCTTTATATTTAATATTTTGTAGTTCTACCGCAAGTTCACTTACTGTGTCTTCTCTTAGCTCGTAAATTTGACGGTAAATTGGATAGGGTTCCGTGTCCGGCCGATACCTCTGCTTTAGGGTTGACTTGATTAGCTCCCAGTTATCTGGTTCCGGCACATTGATGACCACATCCTTCGCCTGTCCTTGGATAGTCTTGTAGAATTTGAGAGTCCTCCACTCCTTGGAACAGGTACTCTACGCTACTGAACAATGAGTTAATCGAAATGTCACCTGTTCCCGTGAACGTTGCCAAATAATTTATATTTTGGAACACTTTTGTTTTTGTGTTTGATTTACAAATTAGTCAACTTATTTTTAGTTAGACTTTTTATAATGATCGATTTTATCGATTTTATAAATTAGTCGACCTATTCTTAGTTCGCATTTATCACTGAATCCTTTAAAAAAAAAAAAAAGCTTCCTACCGGCTGCTCGAATTTTATTTTCTTTGTTAGAAAAGTGTAACACATTTGTTTGACTTAACACTTTCAATCTATTTAAAAATTAATTGAATTTAATTTTCTGTGCGTTTATACTAAATGCTAATTATGCAGTATTTTTTAAAACGC
The DNA here is from genome assembly GCA_961210405.1 of Drosophila mercatorum. Classification (NCBI taxonomy): domain Eukaryota; kingdom Metazoa; phylum Arthropoda; class Insecta; order Diptera; family Drosophilidae; genus Drosophila; species Drosophila mercatorum. The sequence continues at coordinate 1,123,020 of CAUIUS010000010.1, forward strand.
AGATAGCACTGTGTATGTAACAGGCAGAAGGAGGCGTGGCAGACCCCATAAAGTATATATATTCTTGATCAGGGAGACAAGCCGAGTCGATCTACCCCTGTCCGTCTATCCGTCCGTCTGTCCGTCCGTCTGTCCGTATGTATGAACGCGTCGTTCTCAAAACTTACAAGAGCTAGAGACTTGAATTTTTTTATGTAGGTCCGTGAATAGCACGAAAAGATCGAGTTTGTTAAAAAAAAGTTGATAACTATTTTATTTTTAATATTATCGATTAAAAACGTTATCGAATGTTAGTTAAAAAATTGTATCTCTCACGTCTTTGTAGCTCGAGTCCCCAATTTTTTTTTGGAAGTTTTATATATATTTTATCTAATTTTGATTTTTGTTAAATTTTGGATGCTGGCTCCAAATTTCCCTAAATATTTAAATTGAGGTTAGTTGCACTCAAAGCCAGTAAATGAATGGGTTTACATTTTTAAAAATTCGAAAAAATGTAATAAAATATGATGAACATAAGCTGAAAATTTAATTCAAATCCATTAATTCGCGCAGAAGTTATTAAACAAAACATTTGGCCAATCGGCTAAACACGTGACCAGCAACGCAAAGCAAATTGTTTTCCTATACATGTGCACACATACACACATACACATTGAGCTGCGTGCATCTAGCAAATTCTAAAACCCGCAAGTTTTAGTGTACATATTTCCAATAGATGGCGCTATGATTTGCTAATTATCAGATGTTCAATAAATCGAAACAGGGATGGCACTATTCTATCGAACCATAGATGGCGCTATTAGCTAAACAATTGAAAATTAATTGAATTTAGTTTTCTGTGCGTTTATACGAAATGCTAATTATGCAGTATTTAAAAAAAATCAGATAGCGCGGGGTTTAGGGTATCTCCTAGTCGGGACTCCCGACTAGAGTTTTCTTACTTGTTAATCGATAACATTAAAACGATAACAGTTATCGAATTTCGGAAACAAACTTGATATGCGCGCCCTATACAAGAAAGTCTCTAGCTATTGTAGATTCTGAGATCGACGCGTTCATACATACGGACAGACGGACTGACAAACGGACATTGCTACATCGACTCGGCTTGTCTCCCTGATTAAGAATATATATACTTTATGGGGTCTGGCACGCCTTCTTCGGCCTATTACATACATTTCAACAAAAACATTATACCCTGATTTCCCATTTTCAATGGGTTCAGGGTATAAAAAGATTTATGGAAACAACTGATGACTATAGGTTACCCTCTTTGTCTTTTGACGAATTCAGGTGCAATCAATCGACGGCTGACTGAACTGAATAAATTCAAGTCATCTCAGCAAAATAACTTATATTTAACATCATCAGTTAAAATTACTTTTTGATTTAATGACTGATTGAGGGTTTTTTGATGACTTATCTGACTGACTGACTGTTATAGTTGAGTGATGATACGACAGAAGGTTTTAGCTTATTAGATAAATCCATAAGTCATTCAATATATGATTACAAGAATGAAAAGTATTGTTGTAAATACAGCTTTAGGCACTGATCAATCATCAATGGTAGTCAATCAGAATAAACTGTTTCGCTACACGTGCCTACCTCAATTGGCTTAAGCCCGTTATACATATATGGGCTTTAAGCCCAAACACAACACACTTAATAGCCTCTACAGAGTATGTATAGCTGACGTCTGTGTGTGTAGTGGGAGGGGGAGGGGGGGGGGGGTTTATGTGCATATACTGCAATAATTGTAAATGACAAGCAAATTCTTGCATTAAATACGTTGATCAAAATCGGTATAAAGTTCACAAAAGAGGCTGTGCACAACTGCACCTGACTGAAATTAAAGTGAAGCGGGAAGAAGAAGATGAAAGCAAACAGAGCCAGTAGTAAAGTCAGGGGATAGAGACTGTTGCTCGGGGCATTCATTTTAACGGACTGACTCGGGCACATACAGTGTCATTTATGCGGGCTTACAAACACATACACATTCATACAAATATATACACATACATACATACATACACAGCACGGACGCTAAGGTAAATAGGCTGCACTTTAAAGCAAACATACAACAGCAGCACCCAAACTCAGTTGTGCAGTGTACACGACTCTGCACGGCAGGGAAAGGCTTGACTGGGCAGGACATGACGCCCAACCGGAAACCCAAACTCTGTGTGTGCCCAAATTTCATCATGCATAGATAGGCATTTTGTAACAAACGTACAAATATGCCGTTCATTTCATCATTCTCAACCGTCTGTGTCTGTGTGTGAGTGTTGGCTGCTCGTCTGAATGCCTGTAAATGTCACAGGCCTGTACACATGAAAACATATTTTAATAACTACTCGCACTCCATTTGCCAACCAAATGTTTTCATTAGCCAACAAAAAGAGCAGCTGAACATTTGAGATAGCCAAAGGCGCCAAGAGCGAAACAGATAAAAGAAGACGCACAGCCGCACAGCCGCACAGCCGCACGCACACACAAGCGCAAGGCGCTGCGTAAGCTGTGCTTGGGCTGCTATTTGTATGCCAAAAAAATGGGAAATTAAATACTTAATAATTTTTTTTAGACGAACTTTTTTAATGAAACTTGCGGGGGGCGATCATGTCATTCAGAAGTATGTATGAAGTATGTATGAATTCCCATTTTCAATGGGTTCAGGGTATAAAAACGAAAATTTAAACTCAGATATAAAATTTCTATCCCATTCATCCTTCTAGTTAGAGTCATCCACTTTTGCAGTTATTTTAGTGTTATTTGAGCCATCTGCAATTTCGGTTTTTGATCAATTTTGGATGCCACGACCCCTTCCCCTCAAATTTGAAAAACACGCATATCAAATATTACAGACTTTTTTGGAGGCTTTGGAACATACATACATATGAATGATATGATCACGCCCAACAAATTTGATCAAAATCGTTCGACTAGAAAAATTAAACATTTAATATCTCATACAACAGCAGCGAAGCTGATGAGTCATAATGCACAGTTAGCAGATTGTGTTCTTGTGCGTGCGGCTGTGTGTGTGTGTGTGTATGTATTGCTTGCTACATATGTACATATAAAAGTAACGGAGAATGTTAGCGGTTCTTAGGAATCGCAGTTCTTCGCAGGGTTCAGGGGATATCTTTGTCGAGCGGTCTTGACTAGAGCACTCTTACTTGTTGATTTTGGGATGTCGACGTGAGTGTTCCCGTTAAAATCTCAACTCTCTAGTCCTTCGATAAGTAGTGTTTCTGGGATACAGGAAAATGCATTTTCCGATTTGCCACGCCCCTAATGGGCATATCGGGAAAATCTTGACACTTTATCTGACGAGAGTATACACGAGTAACGCCTTTTCTTAACGCCCACTCTATGCCATGCCAAAAATTATTTGTCTACGGCCACTGGGGGCGTGGCAAATCAAAACTGAAACATCTGTAGCTTCTGAGCCAATAACGCGCCACATAATGACTTTGTGACCTTTGACCTTGTCTTTTGATTTGACAAATTATATTAATATATATATGTTTGAAAAGAATATTTTATTAATACAAAATAACTAAATAAAGAAAATATAACAAAAATATCGCCAACGAACTTATATCACATTTTCAGAGTTGCCACCTCTCTTATTTTGAGAGATGCCATCTCTCTCGATTTAGGTACGTGTTTTTGCTAAGGTAAGGGTTCTAAGCTTCTATCCAAATTGAAACTGTCTGGCCACCTCCAATGAAAATTTTTAATCGACAGCTAATTTGAGCGGCGACATGGGGGATTTCAGATTAGTTTAAAAATATAATGTGATAGATGCCCCTGTGGGCTGCTGGGACGTGAAATAGTATTTCGCTGTCGGTTGCGTCCGACTGCAACGTTCTTACTTGTTTTTTGAATGTAAGGGTCAAAACTTTACAATTATATGCCTGACCACCCACTATATGAACATGCCAACAATGATATGTCTTCGGCCACTGGGAGCATGGCAAATCAAAACTGAAAAATCTACAGCTTCTGAGCCAATAACTCGCCGCATCATGACATTGTGACCTTTGACCCTTTCTTCTGATTTGCCAAATTTTATATATGTATGTATTGAAAACAATATTTTATTCACACAAAATAACTAAGTAAAGAAACAAGAAAGAAAACTCTAGTCGAGACCGCTCGACTAGGGTATACCCTGGACCCTGCGAAGAACCGCTATTTTAAGCAATCTCCGTTTCTTTTATATACACATGTATATGATTGTTCATTACAAGCAACACATTCACACACAGGCGCACGCACAATCGCAAGTCGGTGCGGTGCGTCAGCTGTTCTTGTACTGCTATTTGTTTGTATGTACATATGTGCCAAAGCACAAGTCTCTGGTATTTGAAATACGGGACTTACAAATATGAGGCGAAGGGGGCGTGGCATCCAAAATTTAACAAAAACCGAAACTGCTTAAGGCTTACATAACACTAAATGCAAAATTTGAAGATTCTAGCTAGAAAAATTAGATAGAATTTTATAGCTGAATTTAGATATTCGTTTTTAATCGATAACAATAAAACGATAACAATTGGGTGTGCGACTTGCTCTTGTGTGTGCGTGCGCCTGTGTGTGTATGTATTGCTTATAATGTACATATATATAAGAAACGGAGAGTACGCGGAATAGCGGTTCTTCGCAGGGTTCAGGGTATACCCTAGTCGAGCGGTCACGACAAAAGTTTTCTTACTTGTTTGTATTTGCCTTAAGTAGTATTCGTTTATTAAACGCACATTGCTGCTCTTGTATGGGACAGCTTGCTCTTTTGACTGGGCATTTTAGTCTGCTCAGAATAAATACAATATTACAATTTAGGTTTGGAAATCAAATGTTCTCTTCTTTCTTTTTCAGCGTAAAATCACTATTAATCACGAGATAATTTGATGTATTTATCAACCTTTATATACCCGATTAACTGACTGAGTGATTCATGATCAAATCAAATCTTGAGCTTATGCGCGCTGCACTTATTTATAGGCTACGTGAGGCCAATACTGTATAAGTTGGGAACTTCTAAATTTCCAGCAGCATTTGCGGAAAGCCGGTTGACCATTCTGTTGTTAACTAAACACTTCTATGCACTGTATACATAGATAAAATGAATACATGAGCTTTAAATATGAGCGGAGGATTATTCGCGGCTATTCGACCACGTTGAGTTCAAGATGGCTTTCGAGCGATTTGTGCGCGATAAAAATCGCGCCCGAACGTGACAATTGGCACGTTGCTTCGCGTCGGAAACATTAAAGTCACGAGCAAACAAAGCCAATGCAGCGTGAATGGCGTGGGTGTAGCAAGTTGAGCAAGTAGCGCAAGAGTAAGTTCCGCCTAAGATTAGGCGATGTCTTTTGTCTTTTGCGACCCATTTGCTTACCATCCGCAAGAGGCAAGTATTCATTCTCTCTTAAAGCGGTCAGCTCTGCCAGGCCTGTGCACAAGTCCCGACTGGCCCCGGCACGAAGCCTCGACCAGATTTATTTATTTACCGGTCGAGTTACGAGCTACAACTTATCAAATATTTAGGCATTGGCCAAGCATTGGTTAAGCAAAACAAAGCGTCTACCTTCAGTGAGGCTGAAAAGTTCTTCACATTCTTCGATATTATGGCTCCCGCATTAGCCACCAGCTCCCGAATCCAACAGTTTGCACTCAATTGCAATTTCCGTGCCGTGTTGCTGGCTCTGTCGATGCCGTTTCGATTACTACGTGGCCGTCTGCATCCGCCTGTCAATGTGTAAGGTGGCACTCAACTGCTCTACCGACCCACTCTCTACTTCCCACTCGACGGTCGTGGCACGTACGAAGCGAACGGCGTTTGCAAATGGGAAATGCGCAGAAATTTCAGCCATTTGTTGTTAGTTCTTGTGGATTGTTAGTTGCTGGTTGTTCGTTGTTCCTCGTTGGCTGGTTACATGTTGATCTTGTTATTCTTCCATTTTTAAATATCAATATAAAACGTGACAGTAGGCATCTCAAATTCCTGGAGGAGTGCGCTTTAAAACTAATTTCAGCCAAACCTAAGAATGGGCCCCTTTGCCCGGACTATTTCTTGACTTCCAGACTCTGAGACTTCCCTGTCCAGCTGCCAGCCACTGCGGACTCCGAGCGAAGCGCATGGGACTTTGTGGACAGTTTACCTGCAAGACAGCAGCAGCTAGGCATCCAGTTTCCTGTTAATTGCACACTGGGATGCTGTTAAGAGGGAGGCGGCTCATCTGTGTGACTTAGGCAGAATGTGAAAGGACAATGCACTCAGGAGGACACAATTTTACATAATGGGCTTACTTATAACTCTACCTAACATATTACACTTGACAAGCCTCACATTGTTAAAAGCTTTGTAGAAGAATTCAGAAATAGTCAAAAGATACTTGTCCTCTGCTATTTATATTTACAATTAATTGAGCGTATAAAGTGCCTCATGGGCAGGCCCTACCCAATATCCTGTAAAAGTACACTTTTGGATAGTAAGTAAGTGTATGAATCATCCTGCAAAAGTAAACCTTTGGATAGTAAGTAAGTGTATGAATCTTCATTGCTTGAAATACAGATGAGATACTATTTGGAGAGATTTGTATAGTATATACACTCAAAATCGTAATGTTATTATACTCTGAACACATTGAAACAACAAGTAGAAGGAGTCGAGTCGTGGCAGGCCCGTAAGTATATATATATATATATATATATATATACTAGAGACTTGTGCTTTGGCATATGTACACGCTCTGATTGCGCTTGTGCGTGCAATGTCTGTGTAAGAGTTGTCGCTGTTCACCGATCGACGCGTAAGTGTGCAAATGTATGCGTGCTAAGCATTTTTGCTTAGTTTGGCAGCAGTTACTCTAGGATTTATCTTTACCTCCTGCGATATTTACCGTCTTACATATCATTTTTATACCCTGAACCCATTGAAAATGGGAATTCAGGGTATAATGTTTTTGTTGAAATGTATGTAACAGGCAGAAGGAGGCGTGGCACACCCCATAAAGTATATATATTCATGATCAGGGAGACAAGCCGAGTCGATTTAGCCCTGTCCGTCCGTCTGTCTGTCTGTCTGTCCGTCTGTCCGTCTGTCCGTATGTATGAACGCGTCGATCTCAGAACTTACAATAGCTAGAGACAAACTTCTTTTGTAGGTCCCTGTATAGGGCGCGCATATCGAGTTTGTTTCAGAAATTCGATAACTGTTATCGTTTTATTGTTATCGATTAAAAACGAATATCTAAATACTGCTATAAAATTCTATCTAATTAATCTTTCTAGCTAGAATCTTCAAAGTTTGCATTTAGTGTTATGTAAGCCTTACGCAATTTCGGTTTTTGTTAAATTTTGGGTGCCACGCCCCCTTCGCCTCAAATTTGTAACTCCCGTATATCAAATACTAGAGACTTGTGCTTTGGCACATACATACATATTGATGACATGATCACGCCCAACAAGTTTGATCAAAATCGTTGGTCTAGAAAAAAGTTATTAAGCATTTAATTTCCCATAACATTGCCATGCAAAGCAGCCAAACAACAGCTGACGCACCGACTTGCACTTGTGTGTTTGCGCCTGTGTATGTGTGTGTGTATGTTTTGCTTGTAATGAACGTACATATGCATGTGTATATAAAAGAAACGAAGAATTCTTGGAATAGCGGTTCTTCGCAGGGTTCAGGGTATACCCTAGTCGAGCGGTCTCGACTAGAGTTTTCTTACTTGTTATATATCATTTTCCAATTTGTTGAAAAGACTTTCCTTCTTTTCTAAGTTTTAAAATAATTTTTCATTTGGGTGTCAATTAAAATGCAACTATAATTTAGTCTGTAAAGGTCAGCTGATAACGTGGGATGTCTCCTTTTCGATGTGTACGGAAACTTTTTCTAGGTTACAATGTTGCCACAGTTTCATTTAAATGAAAAAATAATGCTTCTCGTGTAACAAGAATTATAAAATATAATCAGAATTAAACAAAATATTTCGTATTAATATAATAATTAAACATTAAATTATAAATTAAATTATAAATTATAAATTATAGTTTTTCTGGCATGTCTATGTGTGCGGTACTGCGACTAGCAGGTAACTCGTTCGACTATATGTATGTGTATGTAATTGTTATGCTAAACTTTATGGAACAATTTAAAAATGGTACTAAAAATAGAAAATAAACAAAAAGAATGTGCAAAAAATGTGTTTTTATACCATGAATCCTTTGAAAGTGGGAAAAAGGGTATTGAAATGTATGTAACAGGCAGAAGAAGGCGTAGCAGACCCCATCAAGTATATATATTCTTGATAATTTGCATTTAGTTTAATGTGCGTTTTATACAATTTCGTTTTTTGTTAAATTTCTGATGCTACGCCTCAGTCGCCTAAATTTTTCAAATACTAGAGACTTTTGCTTTGTCAAATACATACACATGAATGGCATTATCACGTCCTGCAAGTTTGATCAAAAACGTTGGTCTACGAAAGAAGTTATTAAACATTTAATTTCTCACCACATAGGCGCCTTGCAGCCTGAGCGCAGTTGTTGAGTCAAAATGCGCAGTTAGCAGACTGTGTGCTTGTGCGTGCGTCTGCATGTGTGGCTTGCTACATACATATAAAAGAAACGGATAATGTCAACGATTCTTTCCATACGTGGCTGCACTATTAAAGGTATGCAAGCATTTCGTGCCAATAACTCCATCGCAGCTAGAGCCGTCTTCGCCCATACCAGGCTGTGGCAAAATTTTAATCTAAGAAAAAAGCCAGTCCGTGACCCATTTATTTTACTGAACTAAATCTACAAAATGCCTTAATATACTTTTTTTTTTTATTTTTTGAAACAAACTTGATCTTTTCATGCTATACAGGGCCTTCATAAAAATTCGAAGTCTCTGTAGATAGGGCTAAATCAATTTGGCTTGTCGCCCTGAGCTGCCACGCTTCCTTCTGCCGTTTACCCGTGTTACTAAAATCATTTTACCCTGTTTTCCCATTTTCAATAGTGTATAATAAATAAAAAATTTATTTTCTTCAGTTACCTAGAGCAGAAATATATATATATATATACATGCCATATATATATATATATATATATATACAAATGCATATATATAAATACATTTTCTTTGCATATGTCCCTTTTGTAGTTTTTATGTAAGTTCTTTATTCAATGGAAATTAATGGAATTCTTTAATGTATAGAAAAAATGTAGTTGGTAAGGATGAAGAAGATGATGGATAAATATTATTTTTATTAAGATCACTTATTAAAATATGTGTTGTAACCTACATTTGGCATTGTAGGCATTCTTGTCAGGCAATCGTCGAACAAATTTTCTATGATGGTCATGGTCGGGTAGGGTTAACACAGTGAGAGGCCATTACTTTCGCCCCCATGTCTATACACCAGTTTGTATACGTTTCTAAAACCCGCAAGTTTTAGTGTACATATTTCCAATAGATGGCGCTATGATTTGCTAATTATCAGCTGTTTAATAAATCATAACGTGGATGGCGCTATTCTATCGAACCATAGATGGCGCTATTGGCTCAACAATTGAAAATGAATTGAATTTAGTTTTCTTTGCGTTTATATGAAATGCTAATTAGGCAGTATTTTAAAAAACGCAGATAGCGCGGGGTTTAGGGTATCTCCTAGTCTCTCCGTGGCGCTATTGGCTAAACAATTGAAAACGAATTGAATTTAGTTTTCTTTGCGTTTATATGAAATGCTAATTAGGCAGTATTTTAAAAAACGCAGATAGCGCGGGGTTTAGGGTATTTCCTAGTCGGGATCCCCGACTAGAGTCTTCTTACTTGTTTTTATTTAATGTTGGAAAAAGTATGGCAACATCCTACCCCATCGCCGAAAGAGGTAGATGCACCTTAGTATTTCACCCGCCATGCAAGATCCACACCAGGGACAGTAGATCACAACATAGATTTTTTATCGCCCTCCACAACTCAGATCGCGCATATATGTTATAGAGTGTTGATCACTATCTTCATTAGGTTTTAAGTGTTTTCTGACATTTGGTTCATGTGTAAAGTGAATATTTCCTAAATTTGAAGTAAACAATTTATATAATTTTTTTCGCTTATAGGCAGCGAGGACATGGTTAATCTGCTAGGATATCTACCGAAGCGTTTAAATAGGACCAAATACAATGAGGACGAGCTGAAGATCAAAATTCAGAAGGCGTCAACACTGGATACAATGCAGAAGATGCTAAGCACACTGTCATCCAGTGTTTTCATAAGTGCGTGCCAAAGCCAGAGAACTCTTTGAACAGTCGCCAGCGTCTGTGTATCTCCATATGCATGGATCGGTACATGGACTCCTACACCCTGGCGGCACGGGCTTTTGGCAGTCGACTGCAGGCAGAGCTGAAGGAGAGCCTCGTGCAAAAGTCGCAACAGCGAGAGCAGAGCCAGTCATGACGACCCAGTCATGAGATGGCATCAGCAGCTGAAGGATCATTCGAATTTTGGGAGCAACTCGATATCATAAAGTTGCCTTTGGACTAACTGCTTATTCAAATCAGAATTGGAATACTTTCGAAATCGGTTCAAGTCGTGAGCCACAAAAATAAATTTTAGTTAAGTAAGGTCTCCGAAGAGAGAAGAGGGAGAAAGAGAGAGAGGGGGAGAGGCAGATATTGAAAGAGAGCGAGTGAGGCTGAAGACAGACGAGAGGTAAGGGTATGGATCAGGTATCTGATGTGGACTCGAAAGAGCTGATGCGCCAGATGAAACAACAGATTGCTCTGGCCAATGTCCAAGATCTACTAGCTACAGTTACTTGCAAGTGCTTCGAAAAGTGCGTAACCAAGCCTCGCGACCACTTGAGCGGGCCGGAGCAGAGCTGCATCCATATGTGCATGGACCGATTTCTTGACTCTTTTCGCCTCTGCGCGCATACCTACGGACATCGACTACGACACGAGCTGAGATGAGATGAGGGTATAGAGCTTCTGAGCAGACCTGAGATGAAGAGAGCTTATCTGAGCCATTACTGTCTTGGATTGAATCTCCTGATAACAATGATTTCAATAGTTTATCCCAAATACATACTCACATATTCGCTTTCACAGTGTAATTCAAATTTCCTTTAATTTGTATGGTTTTTGCTACAGCTTTTTGAATAGTCGGCTTTGAATTGTGGCGGACTGCTTTGGTTAACCAGGATGATGCATTCACTGCATAGCGTTCTGGACTTCATGGGCATCGGGAATAGGTCGGAGCTTCAGCAGCTTCCGCCAGTCGCCGCTTTGTCTGAGCCTTTGAAATGGCAGCGAACGCCATAGACCAGTTCCTGTTAACTTTTTCAACCTTTTGGCCTGTTGCGAACTGCGTGCGAGGGTTGCATAATGAATATTGGCGCCTAACAAACCTTAAATTGTCATACTTGTCATGGTCTATAATCAGCTATGATAAAAAGAGTAAAACAATTAAGTTCTATAGCTTTTCACATATAGCTTTTCTGCTAAAACTTTTTTTGTTTAATGTTATAACGCTGATCGGCTCATTGAGCTTTTGCTGATATACGCTCAAATTCATATTTGATTCAGCTTTTGGCCTGAGCATAATCCAAGATAATTATTATTTTCGCAACGAGCTTTAATAAAATGTTGCAGTCGGACGCAACCGACTCCGAAATACATTTTCACGTCCCAGCACCCCACAGTGGCATCTATCACATATTTTTAAATTTATCTTAAGTTCCCACTGTCACCACTCAAATTAGCTGCCTATTAAAAATGTACATCGGAGGTGGCCATGGCAGTTTCAATTTGGATCGAAGTTTAGAGCCTTACCTTGACAAAAACACGCACCACCAAAAAGAAGAGAGATGGCATCTCTCAAAATGAGATAGGTGGTATCCCTGATAATGAGATACACGCTCGTTGTCGAGATAGAGGTGTGGGCTCGAACCCCGGTGCGGACATGTCGATATTTAATTTATATTATATTATAATACCCTGAACCCATTGAAAATGGGAAATCAGGGTATAATGTTTTTGTTGAAATGTATGTAACAGGCAGAAGGAGGCGTGTCAGACTTCATATAGTATAAATATTCTTGATCAGGGAGAAAAGCCGAGTTGATATAGCCATGTCCATCTGTCCGTCCGTCCGTCTTTCCGTCCGTACGTCCGTCCGTCCGTCTGTCCGTATGTATGAACGTGTCGTTCTCAGAACCTATTAGAGCTAGAGACTTGTAGGTTCCTGTATAGCACGAAAAGATCGAGTTTATTTTAAATAATCGATAACTATAATCGTTTTAATGTTATCGATTAAAAACCGATATCCTCATTTAGTTATAAAATTCTGTCTAATTCATCTTTATAGCTATAAAGATTAATTAGATAGAATTTTATAACTAAATAAGGCTGCATTTAGTGTTAGATAGGCTTTACGAAATTTCGGTTTCTGTTAAATTTTGAGTGCCACGCCCCCTTCGCCTCAAATTTGTAAGTCCCGTATTTCAAATACTAGAGACTCGTGCTTTGGCACATACATACATATGGATGACATGACTATGCCCAACAAGTTTGATCAAAATCATACGTCGAGAAAAATTATTAAACATTTAAAATCCCATAACATTAACATACATTAGCAGCCAAAGAACAGCTGACGCAGCGACTTGCGCTTGTGTATGCGTGCGCCTGTATGTGTGTGTGTGTGTGTGTGTGTGAGTGTGTGTTGGTTGTACTGTACGTACATATATGTACATATGCATATAAAAGAAACGGAGAATGGAATGGAATAGCGGTTCTTCGCAGGGTTCAGGGTATACCCTAGTCGAGCGGTCTTGACTAGAGTTTTCTTACTTGTTGACATTGGGATGTCGATGTGAGTGCTCATTCCAAATCTCAACTCTCTAGCCCTTCTAGAAGTACTGTTTCAAGTCTTTAGTCTCTTCAATAGCCTAACTCTTACCCAATTCTGAAAATCAAAACAATAAATTAATAATGAATGAGAGTATAGAATCGGAAATTAAAATTTGGTTCTTATTGTGAGAATTTAAAGTTAGTAAAAAAATGCGTATTCCTATCGAACACACATTGCCGTGCGCCGGCCGGGAATCGAACCCGGATCAGCTGCTTGGGATACAACCATGCTAGCCACTACACCACCGGCGCTTGTAGCATAAATGACACCGAATGGCATTTAAATGCAAACGAAAGGGGGTGTCAATGTGTTGGAGTGGGAGTTGTTGCAGCAGGAACAGCAGCAAAAAACAAGGACAACAACAGCATCAGTAGCAACAGTAACAGTCATCAACATCTGCCAGTGGCATATAAGAGAGCTGCCCTGGTTGCCAGGAAAACAGTCTGAAAGCAGCCTTGTCTGATGATGGCTTTCACTTCAATTCATGCATTCAGGACGTCATTGTGTCTATAAATCAACAGCTACATATTTTCGACAACGAGCTGCACGTTCCAGCTGGACACTCGACATTCCTCCACCTCGGCTTGTACTTGTACAATGAGCTGGTTACTGATAGTCGGTTGTTAGCTGTTGGTTGCCTTGCGGTTGAATTATGTTTAACAAAAGCAAGAGATTACGCATACGCCGTATTGCGCACTCGAGCCTCGGTGGCGTTGCCATTGCCAGTCGCGCGAGCACAACTAAAAAAATGGATAGGCATGGAAAAAGGGATGCAGCACGCGCAAAGGTGCCACAAAAGCGCAAATGTAAATGGAATTTTTCAAATTGAATATTAAATTTCAAACAAGACAACGTGAAATGGGCTGTGGGCTGTTGGCCATGGGCACGAAGCAGTGTTACCGACCCGCTATTTACATATTTGTACATTTACATATGCATATGTGTGTCATATTTGTGTACACATAATGCGACCTATGTGGCCAATGCAAGAGGTGAACGAGCCAAGAACTACTTATGCACAGCTGGTAAATAAGGATTATAAACACTCTGAATTCAAAAGTCAGTGACACATGTTGGCTAGGAACTGCAGCTGGGGCTGGGCCTGGGGCTTGGGTTGCGGTTGATTGTAGACGAGTACGACATCGATTCAGATTGCCGAGCTGCATACATAAATCACATGATCAACGCAAACGCATTGCGATTCAGGGAGGTGAGAACTAAAACCTTTAAGCTCATTAACAGTTTATAGAGCCTTGTTTCCAACTAAAGCTACATGCTCTGCGGATAATTGATTGATTAATATAGTATATCAATATTTGAAAAATATGTCGAATGCAATTCACAAGATTGCGTTGATTTCAACTGTTCAACGCTTGCGGGCTAATTTTACGATTTGATTGAACGTATGTGCTTTCATTTATAAATAAGAAAAGTTAAAACATCTTGGAAAACCTTCACTGTTCACTTTCGAATGCCCATATCATTATTGCTTGCCCTGATTTCAGATATTAAATTATAATTCCAATGACTTTGGAGATAGTCTCCAAAATTTGTACACCCTGAAATCATTGAAAATGGGAAAAAAGCTTAAGTGGTTGTGTTAAAACGTATGTAACAGGCAAGAAGGAGGCGTGGCAGACCCCTTTAAGTATATATATTCTTGATTAGGGAGATAAGCCGAGTTGTCCGTCTGTCTGTCTGACCGTATGTGTGAATGCGTCGATCTCAAAGCCTATAAAAGCTAGAGACTTGAAATTTTCTACATAGGTTTCTGTATAGCACGAAAAAATCGAGTTTGTTAACAAAAAATCGCTAACTGTTCCCGTTTTAATGCTATCGATTAAAAACGTTATCGAAATTTAGTCATTAAATTATATCTTCCACGCCTTTGGAGCTAGAGTCACCAAAGTTTTTGTTGGTTTTATGTCTATTTTGTGGAACTTTGACTTTTTTTTAAGGTAGTCGCAAATAAAGCAAATATATGAATGGGTTTGCATTTTTTCAATTGGAAATAAGTATGAACGTTGCAGTCGGACGCAACCGACAGCGAAATACTATTTCACGTCCCAGCAGCCCACAGGGGCATCTATCACATTAAATTTTTTTAAATTTAACCTTAAATCGCCACTGTCACCGCTCAAATTTAGCAGCAGATAAAAACTTTTCATTGGAGGTGGCCGGACAGTTTCAATTTGGATAGAAGCTTAGAACCCTTACCTTAGCAAAAACACGTACCTAAATCGAGAGAGATGGCATCTCTCAAAATAAGAGAGGTGGCAACTCTGAAAATGTGATATAAGTTCGTTGGCGAGCGCAGAGGTGTGTGCTCGAACCCCGGTGCGGTCACGTTGATATTTTTGTTATATTTTCTTTATTTGACAAATCAATAGACAAGGTCAAAGGTCACAAAGTCATTTTGTTGGCTCAGAAGCTGCAGATGTTTCAGTTTTGAATTGCCACGCCCCAAGTGGCTGTAGACATATAAGTTTTGGCATGTTCATAGAGTGTGCGTTCAGGAATATAGCTCTAAAGTTTAGATGCTTACACTCGAAAAATGCGAATTACAGGGTATTTTTGTACGGCATACCCCTTTTGGGGCATAAGAATAATTGGGATGTTAACCCGAGTATATATACCAAGTCTCAAGTCTCGAGCATCAATAGTGCTCAAAATATAACGAAATTAGTTAAATCACTGTATATTCAGATCCGATTTGCCATACCCCTAGTTGGCGTGGCTGTAAAAAATTTTGGGCGATCCTTATAGGATCGCAACAGTAACCCACGTGCTAAATTTGGGTGTTATAGCTTTAAGACTTTAGAAGATACAGTTTTACCTGATTTGCCACGACCCCAATGGGCGTAGATATATCCGCCATAGCTTTTTAATTTTGGGATGTCGACGTGAGTGTTAAGTTCTCAACTCTCTAGCCCTTCCAGAAGTAGTGTTGCTGGGATAGAGGATATGGGTGTATCGGGAAAATCTTGACACTTAATCTGACGAGGGTATACACGAGTATATATATTAAATTTCAAGTCTCTAGCTCTAATAGCGTGGAAATGGTTTTCGTTCATACGGACAGACTGACAGACGGACAGACAGCATGACGGACATTGCACAAAACCAATATACTATATCACTACGTGAAATTTTATAAAGATTTAATAAAATATGGAGATCATATGCTGAAGATTTCATTAAAATTCGTTAAGTCGCACAAAAGTCATTAGACAAAAAGTTTGGACAATCGACAAACACATGTGACCAGCAGCGCCAAGCATTCAGTTTTCCTATACATGTGCACACATAGACACACACATTGTAAAGCGTGCATCAAGTAAATTTTAAGAAACGCAAATTTAAGTGTACATATTTTCACTAAATGACGCTATGGCTTGCGAAATATCAGCTGCTCTATCGAGTCGAAACATGGATGAAGCTATTAGCTGAAAATATAAGATTAAATTGAATTTATGTTGTGTGTGTTTTTACTAAATGCAAACTTTGTTTTTACTAAATGAAAAACGCAGATTGCTAGTCGGGATGCTCAACTTGAGTCTTCTTACTTATTATACCCTGAACCCATTGAAAATGGAAATTCAGGGTTTTTGTTGAAATGTGAATGTATGTAACAGGCAGAAGGAGGCGTGGCAGACCTCATAAAGTATACATATTCTTGATCAGGGAGACAAGCCGAGTTGATATAGCCATGTCCGTCTGTCCGTCCGTCTGTCTGTCTATATGAACGCGTCGATCTCAGAACCTAGAGACTTGAAATTTGTTTAAAAAAATCGATAACTATTTTAATTATAATGTTATCGATTTAAAACGTTATCGAATGTTAGTTATTAACATATATATCTCTCACATCTTTGAAGTTAGATTCCAAAAATTTGTTTGTTAGTTTTGTATTTATTTTATGTAATTGTCTGACAAGACGAAAACTTGGTTTGAGAAAGCTGTTCTCAACACAACACTTTGGATTCTACCCTTTAAATACGATTAATTTCAGATTCAAATTTTAGGAGAACAAGATACAACGTTGCAGTCGGAAGCAACCGACTGCGAAATACTTATTGACGTCCCAGCACTCCACAATATTAGTTCAAATACTCTTAAATTCTTGCGGCCGACGGTCAAATTATCTGCCGATCAATACATATAATAAATTTGGGAAATCAAAAGATTTTTCATTTGCCACGCCCCCAGTGGCATGCCCCAGTTACATTCCCCTTTTGGGAAGTAACAATAATTTTTTGGGAATCGATAGGGGAGGCCCCCAGTAACCATCCAATTTTGAAGCTTCTAGCACTAAAAATGTGGGAGCTATAAGCTAATAATAGTTTCCACCCCCCTCATGGCGTAGATATGTCTGCCATAACTTTTCGATTGAGGGATGTTAACCTAAGTATATATACCAAGTCTCTTACATTAATGGTGCTCAAAATATAACAGAATTAGAAAATCACTATATATTCAGATCTGATTTGCCACGGCCCTAGTAGGCGTGATCATATAATTTGTTGGTCGATTTTTATAGCACCGTAGCAGTAACCCACGTGCCAAATTTGGGCGTTCTAGCTTTAAACTGCAGAAGATACAGTTTGACCCGATTTGCCACGCCCCAATGGGCGTATATATATATCCGCCATAGCTTTTTATACCCTGAACCCATTGAAAATGGGAAATCAGGGTATAATGGTTTTGTTGAAATGTATATAACAGGCAGAAGGAGGCGTGGCAGACCCCATAAAGTATATAGATTCTTGATCAGGGTGACAAGCCGAGTTGATATAGCCATGTCTTTCTGTCCGTCTGTCCGTCCGTCTGTCCGTCCGTCTGTCCGTCCGTCTGTCCGTCCGTCTGTCCGTATGTATGAACGCGTCGATCTCAGAACCTATAAGAGCTAGAGAGCTGAAATTTTTTATGTAGGTCCGTGAATAGCACGAAAAGACAGAGTTTGTTAAAAAAAGTCGATAACTATTTTAATTTTAATGTTATCGATTAAAAATGTTATCGAACGTTAGATATAAAATTATATCTTCCACGTCTTTAGAGCTAGAGTCCCCACATTTTTTTTTAAGTTTTATATTTATTTTATCTAATTTGGTTTTTGTTAGATTTTGGATACCGGCTCCAGATCTCTCCAAATATTTAAATTGAGGTTAGTTGCACTCAAAGCCAGTAAATGAATGGGTTCACATTTTTAAAAATTGGAAAAAATGTAATAAAATATGATGAACATAAGCTGAAAATTTCATTCAAATCCATTAATTCGCGCAGAAGTTATTAAACAAAACATTTGGCCAATCGGCCAAACACGTGACCAGCAGCGCAAAGCAAATTGTTTTCCTATACATGTGCACACATACACATTGAGCTGCGTGCATCTAGCAAATTCCAAAACCCGCAAGTTTTAGTGTACATATTTCCAATAGATGGCGCTATGATTTGCTAATTATCAGCTGTTCAATAAATCGAAACATGGATGGCGCTATTCTATCGAACCATAGATGGCGCTATTGGCTAAACAATTAAAAATGAATTGAATTTAGTTTTCTATGCGTTTATCCGAAATGCTAATTATGCAGTATTTTAAACAAGTAAGAAAACTCTAGTCGAGACCGCTCGACTAGGGTATACCCTGAACCCTGCAAAGAACCGCTATTCCAAGCATTCTTTGTTTCTTTTATATACACATGCATATGTACATTCATTACAAGCAAAACACACACACACACATACACAGGCGCAAGCACTCAAGTGCAAGTCGGTGCGTCAGCTGTTGTTTGGCTGCTTTGCATGGCAATGTTATGGGAAATTAAATGCTTAATAACTTTTTCCAGACGAACGATTTTGATCAAACTTGTTGGGCGTAATCATGTCATCCATATGTGTGTATGTGTTAAAGCACAAGTCTCTAGTATTTGAAATACGGGACTTAAAAATTTGAGGCGAAGGGGGCGTGGCATCCAAAATTTAACAAAAACCGAAATTGCGTAAGGCCTAACTAACAATAAATGCAAAGTTTCGATTACATTAAAACGATAGTTGTTATCGTTTTTTGAAACAAACTTGATCTGCGCACTCTATACAGGGATCTACATAAAAAATTTCAAGTCTCTAGCTCTTATAGGTTCTGAGATCGACGCGTTCACACATACGGACAGACGGACGGACAGACGGACGGACAGACGGACAGAAAGACACGGCTAAATCGACTCGGCTTGTCTCCCTGATCAAGAATCTATATATTTTATGGGGTCTGCCACGCCTCCTTCTGCCTGTTACATACATTCACATTTCAACAAAAACATTATACCCTGATTTTCCATTTTCAATGGGTTCAGGGTATAAAAACGCAGATAGCGCAGGGTTTAGGAAATCTCCTAGTCGGGACCCCCGACTAGAGTTTTCTTACTTGTTGATCTTGGGATGTCGACGTGAGTGTTCATTCCAAATCGCAACTCTCTAGCCCTTCTAGAAGTACTGTTTCTGAGATGCAGAAAAATGCATTTTCCGATTTGCCACGACCCTTGTGGGCGTTTATCAGACGAGGGTATTCACGAGTATATATTCCAAATTTCAGTCTCTAGCTTCAATAGCATGGATATGGCTTGTGTTCATACGGACAGTCGAACGGACAGCATGGCGGACATTGCACAAAACAAATATACTTATTTCACTTCGTTAAAAAGTATAAAAATCAAAAAAAAAAATGAGAGAGATGGCAAGTGTAGATTTGTGGGTTCGAACTTCGAAACCCGGCACGATCAAATATATATAGTAACATATCCATTCACAAACCCTCATTCAACTTTAAAAGAGAACATTTCACTCTAACATAGCATGCTGCGAAATTTCGTTAATGCTTGAAGTTGTACACGTTTGAATTCTCAAACAGTTGTGGCTGAGAGCGCATGGTATACTCGCTGTGATGCTAATTGCTCTCTGGCCTCTAGTCATAAAGGCTCTCTTGCGTCTCGTCAGTAGTCATAAAAGCTTTGGTTTCTTTGAAGCATTCTAAGGAGTCTGAAATATTAAATATCAATCTTCGATTGAATATATATATGTATATATATACATATATATATTTCACCGTGCCGGGGCTCGAAGTTCGAGCCCACACCTCTACACTCGCCATCTCTCTCATTTTTGGCGTTGTGTGTTTGCTAAGGCCGTGAAGATTTAAGAGCACATGAAATAAAATCCTCTTTGTGGACGCTTAACAAAGTAAATTCCATTCTTCGCTTGACGTTAGCTTTGGTCAAAACTATGTTAGCAGATGTGCCAATCTGTCAGAATAAAATATATTTTTCTGAAAACAAATCGAGGAAAATATACACCGAGAGGGGGAAAGTGCACTTGTGAATGCGTATACGGAGAAGAGATCAAAGAGGATCGAGCTGCTGTGCTCACTTACAGTGTAAATTTCAGCTTCGAAATGAATTCGTAAAAATTCAAGGCGAAGAGTCGGTTTTGGTCTGCGTGAGAGTCTTCTCTGGTAGGCGAGTCCTTTGCCATTTGGCTGCCTCGTATATGACATGGCATATGCATTGTTTTCAAAATGATTTGCGGTTCTAATTTTTTGCACACACATACACACGCACAATGCCTACACAGACACACAGTTGCGAGCTGCAAAAAGTTATTCATTGTTGCCATACTTTGTTGTCGGCGTCGTCGCCTTTGCTTTATTATACCCTGAACCCATTAAATGGAAAATCGGGGTATAATGGTTCTGTTCAAATGTATGTAACAGGCAGAAGGAGGCGTGACTGACCCCATAAAGTTATGAATTCTTGATCAGGGATACGAGCTTTGTCGTATATCTCTGTCTGTCCGTGTTTCCGAATATCGAGATTCAGTTATGAAACCATATCTATTACATCTTTAAAGTTAGAGTTCTAAACTATTTTGATTACTATAATATTTTGAATGCCACGCCACTTCACTTTCAAAAAACGTATTTTAATACCAGAGACTCATAGGAACTCATAGGAATAATTTTATAATACTGTGATTTGGAAAGTCTATCTACAAAACAAGTAAGAAAACTCTAGTCGAGACCGCTCGACTAGAGGATACGCTGAACCCTGTGAAGAACCGCTATTCCGAGAATTCTCCGTTTTTTTTATATATTTGTATATACATATGCGTATATACAATACAAGCAACACACACACACATAGGTGCACGTACACACAAGCGAAAGTCGTTGCGTCAACTATGCTTGGGGCTGCTAGATGTATGCCATTGTTTTGGGAAATTAAATGTTTAATAACTGATCATGTCATTTATAAGTCTCTAGTAGGGGGCGTGCCACTCAAAATTTAACAAAACGAAATTGTGTAAATAACACTAAATGCAAATTTTGAAGACTCTAGCTAGAAAGATGAATTAGATAGATGAATTATTCGATAAGAATAAAATTAAAATAGTTATCGATTTTCTCTGAGATCGACGCGCTCAAACATACGGACTGACGGACAGACTGACGGACAGGGCTAAATTGACTCGGCTTTTCTCCCTGGTCAAGAATATATATACTTTATGGGGTCTGCCACGCCTCCTTCTGCCTGTTACATACATTTCAACAAAATCATTATTCCTTGTTGTCTTGATGTAAAAGAGGGATGTTTGGAGGAGGGCTCAGGGTATTTTCTAGCCGAGCCGTGTTGGCTAGATCACTATAACTTGCTTTTGGGTTTTGTGGCGTAAGTTGAGCAAAGCTGGAGCTCGAACTCAGGCGCAAGTCGTCCGCTAGCTGGCAAACTATGCAGCAAGTAGAATACCACCGCAAACCGCATGCAGCAACGGCTGTTGCAGCTGCTGGGGTTGTCCTGATCGTTTTACGTTGCATAAGCTGAGGCGCCAAAACAAAGCAAAACTCGCTTGGTTCAACATTTCAGTTACTTGGAAATTTATTCATGTGCTCCGCCCCGGCCACATCTTTTCGCTTCGTCTGTCCGCTTAACCATTTGTTGTCGTTTCGGCGTTTGTCTTTTCGAATTCGAGTATTTGAGTTGTAGCACACACACACACACACATACATACATACACACACCTACCCACACACACAAAAGCTCTGCAAGGTCTGCTCTTTTTGTTCCCCTTTCCTCTCCTCATTTCTTACCCTGCCGAATGCCACAACATGCTTCCAGAGCCTGCTGCTCTACTTCTTCTTTTGTGCCAACATGAAAAGTCCGCTTCCCTCTCTAAATTTTTAATTGAAAATTTACATATCGCAATTTTGTCACGACTCACACTGGCGCCTACGGCGGAAGGCGTGATCGGTTCGGATGCATTCTATTTATGTGTGTGCATAAATGCTTTAAAATAGGCAATTTCTTGAAACCAATTAAAATACCTTTACGAAATTTATCACCTGCGTAACGTGCGTTTCCGACTGGACACGAAACTAAGTTCCGCCTTTATCCCTTTTGCATGCCAGCACCTATGAGTGCATCAATTACGGCAGCGAACTTTGTTGCAACTGTAACTCAAAGTTTCAGCATAGCCGACTTTCTGAAATTGAACCACTCGACATAGCGAGTCACAGGTCGCAAAACAGCAAGCGCGGGACAAAGTCACAGCCAACTAGCCCAAAACTTGACAGATTTTTACAAAAGCAGAAGTTGAGGTGAGTTGTGTACTAAAGTTAAAACTTTGGCCTCTCAACACGCACACACGCACAAGCACATAGAGGTAATCATTCGGTCTACATATACAAGCACGCACCTCACGCACCTGTACACCTAACAAAAGTTCACCAAGCGAACTTAGTTTAATTTCTCTTATTTAAATTACTTGCGAAATTCCAAATTGAGGTCATGGCATGCTTCAGTTTGAAACTTATATGCTGCAAGCTAATCAGATCATGCGGTAAATTAAATGAGGA
The DNA here is from genome assembly GCA_961210405.1 of Drosophila mercatorum. Lineage (NCBI taxonomy): Eukaryota > Metazoa > Arthropoda > Insecta > Diptera > Drosophilidae > Drosophila > Drosophila mercatorum. Next base: position 1,145,834 of record CAUIUS010000010.1, read on the forward strand.
TAGTGTATGCCTCTTTCAAGACCAGATCAGAGCTTAAGTCAGAGTTCGGTTCTGCATGTAAGCCTAGAACTTTTAAAGTGGCAAAACTAATGAAATTTAAGGAAAAACATTTGAAGAAGACAAAATTACAGCAGGTACGGTGAACGCCTAGCTTTGCGATCTGCTGAAATAGAGATTTCACTATCACACTTTCACAATGGTTGAAGCCTATCTTGACTGTAACACCTACCGGATGCAATCGACTGCGATATACACAGCTTAGAGTGTTCTCACTAATGGGTCGATGACTGACTTAACTCAAATTAGGGGAAAGAACACCATATACACTTGAAGTTAAATTACTTGGCAATCGACTAGTGGGACAATTGTTTGATGCATAAAATATAATTTATTCATACACATAAAGGTAATTAAGCCTACTCGATGTATAACTCTTTAGTTGTTTTTCTCCCGCAGGCATTTGTCTGAGTGCTTTTGAAATGTTTAGTTACTGATAAGTATCACTTTGCCGGCTTCGTGTTGTCGTGTTGCTTGCAAAAGATGTTGCAATGAGGCTCAAATGTGCTGCTTTTGGCGCAGTGTGTCGCTGGTATTCGACGGCAAAGGGTAGAAGTGATATGCGTCGGTACTCGATGGACATGAAATGCAATTTGTTGTACAGCATAAAGCAAAAGTTATGCAGCAACTCTTTAGAGTGAACGAATGCTCGAATTGCAGTTGCTGTTCTAGTTGAAATTGGCTGTTTTTAATGGCGCTATGGAGCGCAATTAGGGCTGGAGATAGTGGCCTATTGGCCTTGATTTTTTTGGCTCACGCGCCAATCGCATGTTAACAAGCGACAGTGATAGCGACATATGCTTTGTAGCTCTGTTCTGGACACTGGACACCATTTGACCAGTTAAACTTATTTTAGCATGCGGCCCCCAATAGTCAGGCTTAGTTGACTAGACAGAACGAACATGGCTGGCTTCTGCTTAATGAGACGCACATTAAAGATATTCTGCGTTGAAAGCGCTCATTAATCGCCTCAAATGTCACTGCACAGATTTGTCACACACACAGGCACACACACCACGCACGGACACGTAGAAGGCAGCCCGCAATCACCGCGAATACAGAGGCGAAACTTTTCTGCCAAGAAAATTTCCCATAAAACTTAATTCGTTTTTATACCCTGAATCCATTGAAAATGGGAAATCAGGGTATAATGTTTTTGTTGAAATGTATGTAACAGGCAGAAGGACGCGTGGTAGACTCCATAAAGTATATATATATTCTTGATCAGGGAGACAAGCCGAGTCGATTTAGTCCTGTCCGTCTGCCTGTCTGTTCGTTTGTCCGTATGTATGAACGCGTATAGAAATTCGATAACTGTTATCGTTTTATTGCTATCGATTAAAAACGAAAATCTAAATTCAGCTATAAAACTCTATCTACTTCATCTTTCTACCTAAAGTCTTCAAATATTGCATTTAGTGTTATGTAAGCCTTACGCAATTTCGGTTTTTGTTAAATTTTGGGTGCCACGCCCCCTTCGCCTCTAATTTGTAACTCCCGTATATCAAATACTAGAGACTTGTGCTTTGGCACTTGGCACATACATACATATGGAGGACATGATCACGCCCAACAAGTTTGATCAAAATCGTTTGTCTAGAAAAAAAGTTATTAAACAGGCAAAGAACAGCTGACGCTTGTGCGTGTGTGTGTATGTGTTACTTGTAATGAACATACATATACATACATATATAAAAGAAACGGAGAGTACACGGAATAGCGGTTCTTCGCAGGGTTCAGGGTATACCCTAGTCGAGCGGTCTCGACTAGAGTTTTCTTACTTGTTTGTTCTTTTGTTGTTGCTGTTGACGCTTTAATTGTTGTTGCGTCTGCTAGTGCTGCTGGTGCTAATGTCGTTGTTAATGTTGGCATGAGCAATTCGTGCCGCTTGGTCATTTTTATCATTTGCACTTAATTAATTAAGTTGTAACGCTTTTATTGTCCAGCAGCAACAACAACTTACACACGATGTCGTTTGTTGTTGTTGCTGAAATTGTTTGATACGCCTACCCAAGCAACTAGTTGAAATGAAACCAAACTTGTGTATTGCCTGATCCCGAAAACATCAGTATTCAGTTAAGTTTCAAAAATTTCAAAAAACGAAAGCTTGACCAACAAAGTAACATAAGTACAACAACTACTAAGCACATCTGCCACTGACTTCTTTGTGCCTTCAAATATTCAAGAAGTACAGAGTCTTGCTCTTTTTTTATGTATGTACATACATATACGAACATATCATATATACATATATATAAGTAAAGCTCTCACACTACTACAGTAGTGATATTGAGAGCTGAGTTATATTCCTATGACAACAAACTTGATATTCGGTGATATTTGTATAATATAATAATTTGGTTAATATTAGATGTTGTGTTTGCCACATCGGAATATAAGCTGCAGTGTCTCGGCTCCGTTGGTTGAGCTATGGAAATTTATTTTGTGTAATTTTGATTTTTGTTAAATTTTGGATACTGGCTCCAAATTTCACCAAATATTTAAATTGAGGTTAGTTTCACTCAAAGCCAAGAAGTGAATGGGTTTGCATTTTGAAAAATTTGAAAAAATCTAATCTAATTGATCATAAGTTGAAAATTTCATTTAAATGAAATGGCCAATCGACCAAACACGCGAGCAGCAGCGCAAAGCAAACTGTTTTCCTGTACATGTGCACACACACACGCACACATTGAACTGCTCGCATCTAACAAATTCTAAGATCCGCAAGTTTTAGTGTACATATTTCCAGTAGGTGGCGCTATGATTTTCGAATTATCAGCTGCTCAGTTGAATCGAAACATGGACAGCGCTATTTTATTGAAACATAGATGGCGCTATTGGCTAAACAATTGAAAATGAATTGAATTTAATTTTCTGTGCGTTTATACTAAATGCTAATTATGCAGTATTTTAGAAAAGCCAGATAGCACAGGGTTCGGGGTATCTCCAAGTCGGGAGGCCCGAGTAGAGTTTTCTTACTTGTTATTTAATCGTTTTTATACTTAATCACGAAGTGAAATAAGTATATTGGTTTGTGCAATGTCCGTCATGCTGTCCGTCCGTCTGTCATATGAAAGCAAATCATATCCACGCTTTTGAAGCTAGAGACTTGAAATTTGGACTATAAACTTGTGTAACATAAAGTGTCAAGATTTTCCCGATAGGCCCACTGGGGGCGTGGACAATTGGAAAATCCATTTTACTGTATCTCAAAAACACAACTTCTAGAAAGGCTAGAGCGTTAATATTTGAAATGAACACCCACGTCGACATCCCAAGATAAAAAGCTATGGCGGATATATCCACACCCATTGAGAGAGTTATAAATCCGGTAAAACAGTATATTCTATAGTTTTAAAGCTAGAACGTCCAAACGATAACAGTTATCGAATTTCTTGAAATAAACTCGATATGCACGCCCTATTCAGGGACATACAAAAAAAATTAGGAGTCTCTAGCTCTTGTAGGTTCTGAGATCGACGCGTTCATACATACAGACAGATGGACGGACGTTGAAAATGGAAAATGAGGGTATAATGGTTTTGTTGAAATGTATGTAACAGGCAGAAGGAGGCGTGGCAGACCCCATAAACTATATATATTCTTGATCAGGGAGACAAGCCGAGTCGATTTAGCCCTGTCCGTCCGTCTGTCCGTGTGTCCGTATGTATGAACGCGTCGATCTCAGAACCTACAAGAGCTAGGTCCCTGTATAGGGCGCGTATATCGTTTGTTTCAGAAAATCGATAACTATTTTAATTTTATTGTTATCGATTAAAAACGAAAATAGAAATTTAGCTATAAAATTCTATCCAATTAATCTTTCTAGCTAGAGTCTTCAATTTGCATTTGAGCCTTACACAATTTCGGTTATTATTAAATTTTGTTTGCCCCCTTTGCCCAAAATTGGTTAATCACGTATTTCAAATACTAGACACTTGTGCTTTGGCGAATGTACAAATATGAATGGCATGATCACACCCAACAAGTTTGATCGAAATCGTTCGTCAAGAAAAGTTATAAAACATTTAGTCGCTCAGATAAGCTCTTCGAGATCGTTTGTGTCGCGCACAGTCAAGAACGCATTGATCTATTAGCTTTTGCTATCTTCGTGTGCTAAAAATAGCACAAGTCATAAACAGTGCAGTGTCGGCAGCTAGATAACAACAATACCCAAATGAATTGAGATAAGACTACACTTGCTGTCCGCTTGGGCAAAACATTTCCCTTCTCTCAGCGAGCTGCCGCTCAAGAGCGGCCATAAGCGCTGTGCTTATCAGCAAAGTGATCTGTGTTACGATTGACATTGAACATTTGTCTGCATTTGTTTGTAAGTTTAACTTTCGCAGAAAGTTAACAAACCATAAATTAACAAGGTATAAAAATGGATAAAAACCTTTCTTCTAACTCTCAGCTTAGGAATAAGGCGATTGATTACGAAAGAATGCACCTAATAGCTGGTAAACACCATTAGAGCTGAGGACTGAGTTCAGTAATCACCAACGCCTATCATGCACTGACTCCCAGAACCTCAGTACAAATACAACAACAATCACATCTACCAGTGCAACTGCTGTAATCAGCAGCGCGATCCCTAGCGGAAGCATGGTAAGTCATGCAGTCGGCTTCCCACCTGCCTCCGTAAAAATTGTCGCTACAAAACTGACGGCAGCCTAAAAAATGCTGAAAACTAAGAGGAAGAAACCTATATCTCCCTACAATAGTAGTAAGAGAGCAAATATGGTCTGACACCCCGCTTCAACTAACATGGCAAAGTCCAGCAACAGTTTTGCTTTGCTAGACATGGACGTAACCAGTGAAGGCGTTGATGATGTGAATCATGATAACACAAGTGCAAGTCCTGCAACTGCTACTATTGCACAACTGATACAATCAACAATCAGCAACAGAGGAACCCAGTAACAAAACAAGTAAGAAAACTCTAGTCGGGCGTCCCGTCCAGGAGATACCTTGAACCATGTGCTATCTGCGTGTTTTAAAATACTGCAAAGTTAGCATTTAGTATAAACGCACAGAAAATTAAACTCAATTAACTTTCAATTGTTTAGCCAATGGCGCCACCCATGTATCAATTCAATTGAACAGATGATAATTCGCAAATCATAGCGCCATCTACTGGAAATGTATACGCTATAACTTGTGGTTCTTAGAATTTGCTAAATGCGAGTAGTTCAATGTGTGTGTGTATGCGTGCACACGTATAGGAAAACAGTTTGCTTTGCACTGATGGTGTCGTCTTTGCCGATTGGCCAAATGTTTTGTTAAATAACTTCTGCGCGAATTAATGGATTTGTATGAAATTTTCAGCTTATGGTCAACATATTTTATTAAATTTTGTCCAATTTTTCCAACAAGTAAAAAAACTCTAGTCGCGACCGCTCAACTTGGGTATACCCTGAACCCAGCAATTCCTTGTATTTTCCGTTACTTTTATATACATATTTATGTATATGTGTGTACAATACAAGCAACACACACACACATAGGCGCCTACACACACAAGCGCAAGTCGGTGCGCAGCTGTGCTTGGGCTGCTATTTGTATGCCAATGTTTTAGGTATTTATAGGTTATATATATATATAGGTATCTATGTATATATAGGTTATATAGAGGTATTTATAGGTTTATAGGTTATAGGTATGTTATAGGTAATTAAATGTTTAATAACTTTTTTTCTAGACAAACGTTTTTGATCAAATTAGTTGGGCGTGATCATATCATTCATATGTATGTATGTTCCAAAGCCTCCAAAAAAGTCTGTAATATTTGAAATACGTGTTTTTGAAATTTGAGGGGAAGGGGGTGTGGGATCCAAAATTTCACAAAAAACGAAATTGTATAAGGCTCACATAACAGTAAAGGCAAAATTTGAAGACTCTAGCTAAAAAGATGAATTAGATAGAATTATACAACTGAGTATCATTTTCGTTTTTAATCGATAACATTAAAATTAAGATGGTTATAGATTTTTTTAACAAACTCGATCTTTTCGTGCTATACAGGAACCTACATAAGAAATTTCAAGTCAAGAAGTAACGGCTAGAATATTTCCTAAAGACAGCGACACTTACAGAGCTATTGTAAGCCATTTTGTAGAATTGTAGTAAAGGGGCTTCACTATAGCACTTTGAATAACGAATTAAATGGCAATTTTACAAAAAATAGTCTTGATGCTCTGCAAGTGCGCAACCCAAGATCAAGGGCAAACGGGGATGAAAAACTAAATATATTCTTTATAAAATACAATATAAAAACACTTTGCCGCCAAATGGGGATAGTAGAAAGGATGCGTAAAAGCTCTAAAATTGTTATATGTACACGATGTCAGGAATACGGCCATACAGCCAAACACTGCCGTCGCCATTCTAACTGTGCACGTTGTGGCGGGGACTATCCCAACAATCTATGCACTCGTTCACAAGATGAACCGCCTACCTGCATTCACTGTGGAGGTAAAACCAAGGCCGTAACAGCCACAACGGAAGCATCAGAATCAACCAACGCACCAGCAACCACAAAAGCATCCTAATACTTCCAGAATCGGAGCAGGTGGATTATCCTATGCCTCGATACCGAGAAATGGAAATGCATCTGCTCAGAGTCGCATACAAAATATTTAAGCGCAAGTCCAGTTAGCTAAACCTATAGGAAATAGTTTACAGCAGCAGCAACTAGTTGACGTCTAATCTCTATTGGAACAACAACAACAACAATTTTTGAAATGGCAACAAGAGCTGCAAGTGCAGCAGCAGCAGCAATTTCTCTCGTCGCTTCAGGCGCAACAACGTGAACAACAACAAAACAAGAAAAACAGTGAACGACTAGAACCGCTCGAAAAAATGGTCCACGAAATGGCCAGCATGCTAAAGCAATGGACTGGGGATTCGTCGACTCACCAGCTTCACAACAACGCCTGAGCCTTACAATGAACTCACTCAAGATCCTCATCTGGAATATCAATGGCCTGTCCACCAAGGAACAGAATAAAAGAAAGGCAAGTCAGCGACATAATTGTTTCTTGCGGCCAAAGGTATCTTATTGCTGGAATGCACGACATTGGAGGTGGGGAGATTCTTATAGTTTACCCAGGGGCAGAGAAGTAGCTGAAGCCATTACAGCCAGAGGCGCTAATATTCTTGCAACAGGATCTCCAACTAGATACCCATACATGTCTAGTCACACACCCTCTTGCATTGATTTTGCATTATACCATGCGATACAGGATTATCAAACAAATATCTACCAAAGCTGATACTTAGATTCTAAACATTAAGCCCTTATTACTGAGTTTCACATCGATAGTTCTATCAGGCTAAGCCCAAGGCTAATAACCAACCGTACTGTCATCATGGCTTTTAGACAACAATTAATTAAATTCGTGTCTGAACTCTGGAGAACCCATCGAGAATGCGGTTGATCATCTCTCGGAGAATCCTGAGCCTCGTCCCACTAATTATGGCATTGTTCTAACGAGAGAAGCCAAAAAGCTTATCAGAACATAAAGGTGCCTTCGTAGAAGAGCCAAGATCTTTGGGACCGAATTTTGTGGAACCGTGAAGCAAGGCAGCTCCGGAATCTTTTAAGGGAAATCAGAGGTGATTTCTTCTAGCATAAACTGGCTTCCATGAACTATACTATAGATGCAAACTACTTCCTATGGAAATGCACAAAAGCGCTCAAACGACAACCTTTTAGACAGGTTGTTCGATGGTCTAGTGGCGAACTTGCTAAATGCGAATTGAAACAGGCTAACGCATTCGGATGTCGTCCAGAAGATCGTTTTACTCCTTATAGCTATGCTACCATGGAGTCATATTTCAATTTTCAGACCCCATTGCAAATGTATCTGCCTATAAGGATCGAAGAAATAACCGAAGTAATCCAACTATTGCCGAAAAATAAAGCTGCTGGAATAGACAAGATTTGCAATGCTACGCTAAAGGCCTTGCCTACAAGAGCGCTAATTTTCATTGAACTAAGTTTTAATGCCATCATCAGGCTCCAAGTGTTCCCAATGCAATGGAAAAGCTGCAATCTTGATGATTCATAAGCCGGGCAAACCGGAAGAGGATCCAGAGAGGACCATTGCCAATCGAATTAATGCCATAATAAGACAATCCAATATCTTACCGGATCACCAATTTGGATTTCGTGAGGGACACGGTACAGTGGAACAAGTTCACAGGTTGGTGAAACCCATCGTGCAGGCTTTTGACGACTCAGAATGCTCCAACGCTGTCTTCATTAACATGCAGCAAGCGTTTGACAAGGTGTGGAACAATGGATTACTGTGCAAAATAAAGAACCTTCTACCTGCTCCGTACTATGGTCTCTTAAAATCTTATCTAGAAGACCGGGAGTTTAAAGTCAAGGTAAAGGATACACTCTCGTCCACATATTCTATGAGAGCAGGAGTGCCGCAGGGCAGTGTTCTTGGTTCGCTGCTGTTCTCCTTGTATACCTCAGATATACTTAGCCCGTCCTCTCAATATGTGGACGATACCTCTAAAGCTCTCATTGCCACTTATGCTGATGATGTTGCAATCATCTATAACTCTACAAGTCTTGTTGAAGCAAGTACTGGACTACAGAGGTATCATGACACTATCGCTGATTGGTGCAAGGGGTAGAATCTAAAAATCAACCCGCTAAAAACATTAAACCCTTGCTTCATCCTAAAAAGGCTGATAATGCATACCCCCCAAGTCAGCTGGCGGGAGTAACTCTACAGCAACCAACATAGGCGAAATATCTTGGCATCACACTGGACAAGCGTCTCACCTTTGGGCCGCACCTCAAAGCTGCGGTGAAAAATGTCGCAAGACTGCAACAACTGCGATGGCTCAACAATAAAAAGAGCACCTTGCCGCTGAGATGGAAAAGAGCTGTCTACGTGCAGTGTGTCCTACCGATATGGCTCTATGGAGTGTAAATCTGGGGGATTGCTGCCAAACCGAATTACGAACGGATACAGGTATTGCAGAACCGAGTACTACGTTAGATAACCAACTCTCCCTGGTATATACGCGGCTCAACACTCCATAGAGACCTCAAGCTGCCTACTGTTGAAGAGCAGAATGGTAGACACACTAACAGATACTCTGATAGACTGCACCGAAGCCTACTCGCAAGAGGCCTAATCCCTGCCAGACCCCTAAGACGACTTAAACGGCAAGCCTTAGCCAAACCGATGGAAATGCAGTAAGCCATCGGCTTTTAATTCCTCATGATGCGACTGAGGGTTGGCCCTTATATCATATATATATACATGTGAGGGTACTGAGTTTGGTTGTACAGGTTCTACACTTAAGTAATAATAAAAGAATAAAAAACAAGTAAGAAAACTCTAGTCGGGGGTCCCGACTAGGAGATACCCTAAACCCCGCTCTACCTGCGTTTTTAAAAATACTGCATAATTAGCATTTCGTATAAACGCACAGAAAACTAAATTCAATTCATTTTCAATTGTTTTGCAAATAGCGCCATCTGTGGTTCGATAGAAAGCGCCATCCCTGTTTCGATTTATTGAACAGCTGATAATTAGCAAATTATAGCGCCATCTATTGGAAATATGTACACTAAAACTTGCGGGTTTTAGAATTTGCTAGATGCACGCAGCTCAATGTGTATGTGTGTATGTGTATGTGTGCACATGTATAGGAAAACAATTTGTTTTGCGTTGCTGGGCACGTGTTTGGCCGATTGGCCAAATGTTTTGTTTAATAACTTCTGCGCGAATTAATGAATTTGAATGAAATTTTCAGCTTATGTTCATCATATTTTATTACATTTTTTCCAATTTTTAAAAATGCAAACCCATTCACTTCTTGGCTTTGAGTGCAACTAACCTCAATTTAAATATTTGGGGAAATTTGGAGCAGGTATCCAAAATTTAACAAAAATCAAAATTAGATAAAATAAATATAAAACTTACAAAAAATTGAAAATGGGAAATCAGGGTATAATTGTTTTGTGAAAATGTATGTAACAGGCAGAAGGATGCGTGGCAGACCCCATAAATTATATATATTTTTGATCAGGGAGACAAACCAAGTCGATTTAGCCCTGTCCGTCTGCCTGGTTATCCGTCTGTCCGTATGTTTGAACGCGTCGATAAGAGCTGGAGACTTCAAATTTGTTGGGAGGTTCGTGTATAGCACGAATAGATCGAATTTGTTTGAAATAATCGATAACTGTCATAGTTTTAATGTTATCGATTAAAAATCGATATCTTTATTTAGTCATAGAATTCTATCTAATTCATCTTTATAGCTAGAGTCTTCAAATTTTGCATTAGTGTTATGTGAGCCTTACACAGTTTCGGTTTTTGTTAAATTTTGGATGTGACGCTCCCTTCGCCTCAAATTGGTAAAACACATATTTCAAGTACTAGAGGCTTGTGCTTTGACACATACATACATATGAATGACATGATCACGCCCAACAAGTTTGATCAAAAGCAGTCTGCAAAGGAAAGTCACGCTGGTATTTTGGGAGCGCCTGCACAACCGCCTCCGAGTTGAGAAGTCAATTGAATATCAGCCTCTCCAAAAATTAAGGCAATGAAAGTATATATATTTGTGTCTATAGCGTCGCTGGCTCAGCTATTGATTTCATATGAAATCACAAAGATTTTATCGGAAATTTGAGCTAAAGGCAAGTTTTGGCGAAGGTCCCTAAACAGTTCAAAACTAATTCCAATCAAAATTGTTAAGTGAATGTCCAAATGACGCATTTTCCAGAGTTTCAGAACCTCCATCATCTGATGAGCTTGGCAATTGCTGAGCCAGTCTCTGGCCCTGTTTGCGTTATTTTCGGACTCGTAAAAAACACGCACGTGTTTGGTTGATTATGGCAAGTAATTGGATTGAAGCTACCAGAAAAGCGCGCATAAGCAGAGCCTTCTGGTTCTGCTGGCTCTCCTGCTTCACTCCTTGGCCCGTTCGCTCATTCAGCTGTTTGTGCTGTTTATAAAAATCGGCGGACGCATAAAAATTAATAGGTTGCCACAAGGAGCAGTCAGAGCGGTGTTGGGTAGTTAGGGGCCTCTCGACATGGAATGCGACAAGTACGCGTAATATCAATAAAATTAAGCCGATGGGCCATGTGACAGGGTGGGCCAGGATAAGCTGTGAGCGGCGAGTGGCGAGTGGCGCCTGGCGACTGGCGAAGATGAGGGGCGAGGTTGCTTGTGTGTGCAATCAGAAAACTCGACAGCGACTGTGCCAAACAATAAGCTGAAAGCTTCTTACATGTATTTTTATGCACACCTCGTTCGAATCATTGCAAGCTGCCTCTTCACGTTTTGCGTCTTATCCCACAGCTCCTGTTGCCAGCCCATTCGCCTAATGCGACTTGAAAAGTCAACGACTTCCGACGTTGGCCACGCGGTGTGGAGCAGGCCGGGACGCGACGCATGAGTTTCAGCTCCGGAATGCGGCATGTCATTGCTTTGCAGGCAGGCTGCCTCCGCCTGGCCCTTGCGTTGCTACGCACCATACACACGGCGTCCAAGTGCCAACAGCCACACTAGACAGCCCCCAACAACGGTTCTGTCTATGTAGATGTGGAATGAAACGTTCGAAGGTGGAAGATTGGGACAATCGCTTTCCAGCGCCAACGTCAACATCGCCGCTGTTATTGTCGTCGTCGTTGTTGCTATTGGTATTGTTGTTGTCGCGTCGAGTGCTGCTTAAATATAAAAAACTAACTCGGAGCTTCTTTTCATATTTTCCTGCACTTGACACTAAATTCACTTTGGCCAAGTAGGTGCTCCGTGCACTTCAAGCGCACTTTCGCTGGCAACAACAACAAAAACAACAACAATGTTGTTGCACTATCCAACGCTAGCAGCTCTCGCACTTAATGTGCAATCCACGCACAGACACGTGTGTGTGTATCCAGTCACAGCTGGCACTGGGCTCGTGCTCATGGTAGTTGCTCCTACCTACTCCTGGACCACTTCAGCCAGGTGCTCCGCTCTCTGCCACTGCATGTGCCTCTGTCTCTGCCTCTGGCAGCACCAATATACATACTCGTATATTTATTTTATTACTTAAATAAATTACAAAACGGTTGTCGGTTAACCAAAGCCAAATGGCCATCTCGTTGCCGTTGCCAACTTCTAGCTAGGGGATCTTAGCGTATAATATATTGTGCGACCTCAACAGCACTAGCTTGTGCGTGTATGTCCATGTGTGTGTGTGTGTCTGTATGTGTATAAGCTATCCACTGCCAGCCACTGGAACAGAACTATGTACATGGATACATACAAAAACAAGTAAGAAAGTTGCTGTCGGACGCAACCGACAGCGAAATACTATTTCACGTCCCAGCAGCCCACAGGGGCATCTATCACATTATATTTTTAAAATTTAACCTTAAATCCCTATATTCGCCGCTCAAATTAGCTGCAGACTAAAACTTTTCATTGGAGGTGGAGAGACCCCAGTGCCCGTAGACATATAATTTTTGGCATGCGCATAGAGAGGGAGTTCAGGAATATAACTGTAAAGTTTGGATGCTTACACTCGAAAAATGCGAAAATTACAGGGTATTTTCTGTAAGTCACGTCTCCTTTGGGGTGTAACAATAATTTTTGGGGAATCGGTAGGGGAGGCCCCCAGTAACTTAGCATCCAATTTTTCTAGCACTAAAACTGTGGGAGATTTAAGCTGATATTAGTTGCCACGCCCCTGTGGGCGTAGATATATCCGCCATAGCTTTTCGATTGTGGGATATTACCAAGTCTCAAGTCTCTAGCATCAATAGTGCTCAATATATAACAGAACAAGTAAAATAACTATACATACATATATTCCTAATAGGCGTGGCCATAAAATTTTTTGGGCGATCTTTATAGGATCGTTACAAATTTGGGCGTTCTAGATTTAAAACTGTAGAAGATACAGTATGATCCGATTTGCCACGCCCCCAATGTCCGCTATAGCTTTTTGATTTTGGGATGTCGACGTGAGTGTTCAGTTAAAATCTCAACTCTCTAGCCCTTCTAGAAGTAGTGTTTCTGAGATACAGGAAAATCCATTTTCCGATTTACCACGCCCTTAGTGGGCGCATCGAGAAAATCTTGACACTTTATCTGACGAGGGTTTACACGAGTATATATTTCAAATTTCAAGCCTCTAGCTTCAATAGCGTGGAAATGATTTGCGTTCATACGGACAGACGGACGGACAGCACGACGGACATTGCACAAAACCAATATACTTTTTACACTTCGTGAAAAAGTCTAAAAATTGTGAACTTTCATTCAATTAATGAAGACCCAACATTTAGTGTGTAGCTTTCTGTCAGGTGCAAGTGGGCCAAGAATATTTGTCATTTTGCGATATCATATAAAATTGGAAACGAGGTCCGAGGTGAGTGAGTGAAGCGATCTGTAAAGTTAGATGGTATAGATGGTATATCAGCTTGAATTCAATGCTTCTTTATCAACGGCGGATTCTTCTGGCAAGTTTGCTAGGGAGGGAGTACAGTTTACAGTAATATGTTGCTAATTGCTTGTTTATTATGGCTTCATATAATTGTCTATTGCGGGCGATGTTAATTACCAATCAGCAGTATCTTAAACTATATGAAGAGATATGCTCGCCAGTCAATCTTCTTTTGCTAATATCTTATAAGTATTAAAATTTCAGCGCAGTCCAAGGCTCTCGGTATGTGATAGTCTCTTACTCCCCACCAGTTCGGTGGCTACTTTAGTGCTTCCATGCTTCCTTTTGGTAGGCAAGCAGCGGCAGAGTTTCTCCATTCACCCAATACTTACCACCGGCTAGATAGAGGAATCCATTGAAAATTCGAAATGAAAATACTTTATTATGTGGCTTTCAAGTCTTACGTTTTTCTATTTACAAATTAATCAATTTTCTTTCCGCTTTTGTTTGATTTTCACAATTAGCTTGAGTTTTGATTCATCTTTGTATTTGTTGAATGCTTAATACGAAGCGTATTTGTGTTTTATATTAATGTCAAGTATTTGTTGAAATCATCTTTCATATTGTATTTGTATGAGTGTGTGTATGAGTACATTTATTTGTATTTCTGTTTGTATTTGTATTCGTATTGGTATTTGTATTTGCATTTCTATGTTGCTTATGTATATTTAGTTTCTGTTTGTTAGTGTTGTTCTTCTTTTAGTTCATTGAAAACCCTCCATTCGATTATATATATATATATATATATATATATATATATATATATATATATATATATATATATATATATATATATATATATATATATATATATATATATATATATATATATATATATATATATATGTATATAGATATATATATGTGTGTGTGTGTGTGAGATTATTTTAGCATAGTTCAAAAGTGTTGAAAAGGAAACTATTAGTAAATTGTGCTATGCCGACTTCAATATATGTTGCTGTTGTCCATGCTCCGTCGTCTGCCGCGTCTTAGCCGTAGTAGCTGTTGGGCGGCTGAGTGGGATAGTCTCTGGCACCACTGCTGCCGGCGCCGCCGGCACCACTACGCGAGGCGGGATTCTCGCTGAAAAGGCCGCCTAAGTTCTTGGAGTTAAAGATCTCTCCGAGGCCGCTACTGCCGCTGCCATGACTGGCACCTCCATTGCTGCCGCCGCCACTCAGCAAGCTGCCCAGGAAGCTGCTGGCACCACCACCGCCGCCGGCATTGCCGTTGGCACCACCGCCAGAAAGCACAGAGCCAAGAAGGCCGCCAAGCAGATTAGAGCCACTGGACGAGCCACTGGATGAGCCTCCTCCGCTTGAGTAGCCACCACTGGGCTGATAGCCGTTGGCCCCGCCTCCGTTGTTGGCACCGCCGCCACCGCCGTTGGCGCCACCTCCTTGCAGCTGTTTGGCTATTTGGCCTGCAATGATACCGGAAACCGCTTGACTCACCGCCGGATTCGAGAAAAAGTTGGAAAAGAAGCCACCGCCCTGCTTGTCCTTAGGCTTCTGGGCGGTGCCACCGCCACCATTCTCATAGCCAGGTGCGGGTGGTGTGTAGCCGGGTACCGGGTGATAGCCACCGCCAGGAGCGGGCTGGTAGCCGCCCTGTGGCTGGTAGCCACCCTGTGGATGGTAGCCACCCTGTGGATGGTAGCCACCCTGTGGATGGTAGCCACCCTGTGGATTGTAGCCGCCTTGTTGATTGTAGCCGTCGTACGGATTGTAGCCAGCAGCACCACCACCATTGTTATTATTATTGTTGTTGTTGTTGGGAAGCGTGGGATAGAGACCATGACCACCAGCCGAGAAGCCATTACCATATCCACCTGCACCGCCGCCACCGTATCCACCAGATGCGCCACCAGCGCCACCCTGGTTGCCATCTGCCTCCGGCAGCGGGGCGCTGGGTGCGTTCGGCGCGTACGAGTTGTGCGTGTTGCCGCTGCTCACTATTGATCAGACGCAGCAATAGCAGCGCAGCAGTGCAGCAGCAGCGCAGTAGCAGTAAGCGGTTAAAGTTAGCCACAAAAGCGTTTGACAGACAAATAAAACATAATATAAGAAGGAGAAAAAAGAAAAACACAAAAAGTATTAAGCATCAAACGATTCCAAAAACAAGACATAAAAATGAACAAAAAATTAATAAAGCCCAGTCTATGTGAAGGAGGGGAGGATTTCTTAACTCTGCCTATTTGATGCCTTTTTTTTGGTTAACTTAGCTGTGTTATGTTTCATTACAGTTGCCCGCGTTACGTTTTGATTTGCGTATTCTGTATATCCCTACAGTCGATAAAGTTATCTATAAAAAACTATCGTTATTGCAACATTTAAATTCTACACAACTTTGAGTTTGATTTGTTTTTGTTTTTTGTTCTTTTTTTTGCTTTGCTTTATAAGTCTTCTCTGCCGTATGGATAAGTATATAATATATATATATATATATATATATATATATATATATATATATATATATATATATATATATATATATATATATATATATATATATATATATATATATATATATATATATATATATATATATATATATATATGTATTTTGTTTATATACTCATAAATGCGACTGCTACGTACAACGCCAAATAGAAGTAGATGCGGTAGATATTCCGTCTGCAATTATAATTATTAGTTTTTGAAAAGAGTATAGCCGAACACCTTGCATACCCTGCTTCAACTATAGCTAAGATATATTATGAAAATTTATGTAGGTTTCATTATTATTTGCATGCACTTAGAATAGTTGTAAAATGTTTTATTTATTTTGCCAGGATAAAGTTATATGTATATATATATATATATATATATATATATATATATATATTTATATATATATATATATATATATATATATATATATATATATATATATATATATATATATTTATTTTATGTCTTTTATCAAATGCTTTAGTTAGTCCTTTAATACTGTTCACATGGTTTTTTTTTCATTTTTTAGTTGAGTTAAATTCAAATTAATGTAAATGTTTCTGTGAATGTGTGTGTGCTTAAATAAATGTGAAATAATAAAAAGAATCCGTAGAATGCGTGTTCGGACGGAGTAATTATATTTATACGTATATAAACTTTTGGTTTGCTTTATGTGCAATCAATTTATTCACAGGTAAATTTGATTTCACGATAAAAACAAGTAAGAAAACTCTAGTCGGGCGTCCCGGCTAGGAGATACCCTGAACCCCGTGCTATCTGCGTTTTTTAAAATACTGCATAATTAGCATTTAGTATTCAATTCATTTTTTATTGTTTAGCCAATAGCGCCATCTATGTTTCAATAAAATAGCGCTGTCCATGTTTCGATTCAACTATAATAACTTCTGCACGAATTAATGGATTCGAATGAAATTTGCAGTTTATGTTCAACATATTTTATTACATTTTTTCCAATTTTTAAAAATGCAAACCCATTCACTTCTTGGCTTTGAGTGCAACTAACCTCAATTTAAATATTTGGGAGATTTGGAGCCGGTATCCAAAATTTAACAAAAATCAAAATTACATCAAATAAATATAAAACTAACGAACAAATTTGGGGACTCTAACTTTAGAGATGTGGGAGACATAATTAAATTAGCTTACTTGTTTTTTTTTTTATATTTGTATTTGTTTACATATTTTTATATATTTTAAAATTATTGTTTTCTGTTTTTATGCCCTGAACCCAATGAAAATTGGAAATCAAAGTATGTTTTTGTTGAAATGTATGTAAGAGGCAGAAGGAGGTGTGGCAGACCACATAAAGTATATATATTCTTGAACAGGATGACAAGCCGAGTTGATGAACCCATGTCCATCTGTCCGTCTGTCCGTCCGTCCGTCTGTCCGTATTTATGAACGCGTCGATCTCAGAACCTGTAAGAGCTAGAGACTTAAAATATTTTATGTAGGTTCCTGTATAGCACGAAAAGATCGAGTTTGTTAACAAATCGGTAACTGTCTTAATTTGAATGTTATTGATTAAAACGAAATCGATACTCAGTTATGTAATTCTATCTAGTTAATCTTTTTAGCTAGAGTCTTCAAATTTTGCATTTAGTGTTATGTAAGCCTTACACAATTTCGATTTTTGTTAAATTTTGAATGTCACGCCCCCTTCGCCTCAAATTTGCAAAACACGTATTTCAAGTACTGGAGACTTGTGCTTTGGCACATATATACATATATGAAATGATTACGCCCAACAAATTTGATCAAAATCGTTCATCTAGAAAAAAAGTTATTAAACAATTCATTTTGCATAACATTGGCATACAAATAGCAGCCGAAGAACAGCTGATGCAACGACTTTCGCTTGTGTATGGACGCCTATGTGTGTATGTTTTGCTTGTAATGTACATACATATACATATGTACATAAAAGTAATGGAGAATACACGGAATAGCGGTTCTTCGCTGGGCTCAGGGTATACCCTAGTCGAGCGGTCTCCACTAAAGTTTTCTTACTAGTTTTTCTCTATAATAGCAATAGTAATTATAATAACAAACGGTTAACATACAAATTGAAATTAGAGTAGTGCAATGAAAGACAAATGTTTTTGTCTCTTACAAAGTTTAGAGTTTCATAATATTTTCTGTTAATTAAGCTTTAAAATATAAGTGTAATGACAATACATGTCATGAAATATGTATATTTATATATATATACAACATATACATATATATCTTCAATATATATTTTTCATAACATGTATTGTCATTTCACTTAGGTTTTATTTAATTAAAAATAAAAGCAATTGCTGTCTGGTAAGCTTGAAACAGTGTTCCTCATTTAAGGAATTTATCGATTTATAAATGTGATTGATAGCATTTATCGATCAGCTATTAGATGTTGTTTTTGGCTTTTAATTATATTTGCAATTATGTATATTCGGGAATATGTATATTTCTTGTATTTGATTTATCTATTTTTTCCCAGCTTATCTTTTATACTGTTTGCAAATTCTAAATATACTTATTTTGTTTTTTTTTCTGATTTTAATTTTGAGTTTCTTTTAACTCTTAATTTCTTGTTTTTTTTTTTTAATGTTTAAAATTGCATTTAAGTGTGTACTTCGCACATATATTTTTTGTTTTACTAAACTATTCGATTTCTAGAGCAGATTTTGTTCAAGTTATTTGTTTGCTGCCTTAAATCAGCTTTTTTGTATTCATTTTGATTGACACGCGTATCTGTATCTACAACTACAGTGCGGAGAATGTGACGAGGAGCGGTATTTCAATCAGCAGAAATAGCAACTGCAAAAGCAGCAGCAGCAACATGAACAACTAAATAAAACCAGGAAATGCTTGCCACAAAACTTGTAGCAGCAACAAAAATTAAATTAACATCCAACATCAAAGTTGCTAACAGAGAGATAGAGAGAGCGACTATGTGTGTGTGCGTGCCTGATGTGCAGCTAAGTCTGCGTCTGATGCCCGGCATTCGCTCTAAGCCCGAAATTAAATTCCGATTTAATTGAGCTGCAAAAAACATGAAGAGCAATGCAATGAGCCTTTAGGGCCAGGACTATAACAGCGGCTTGTTAGAGTACACAAACACACACACATGTACAAACATACACGGACACTCATTTGAAATTACGTATACGAGACGGCTTTGAAAGCATATTAAATCAGAAATAGCTCCGCCAATGTATTGTCTATGCTTCAGCTATACAGGATGGAAATATCCGCATGTTTAATTCGATCGCACCATTTAGCTACTAGCTGTTGTTGTTCAAGTTTAAGTGAAGAGTGGAACTGTAGTCGACTCTCATTACGATGTTCCTGTTGCTGCTTCTGCTACTGCAGCAACGGCTACGGCTGCGGCTGATGCCGTTGATTCTGGCTCAGAATGTGTTCCTTAACCTAGCGCCCATAAAACCAGAATAATTAAAATAACGTAAAATAATGGTAAATTGAAAGGATTTAAAAAAAGCAAAGATCTTCATTGATCGCTGTCGTTTTGCAGGATCTAGAGCGACTGCTGCATCTTATTACGTGTTGCCGCTGGCGTTGCATCGGTGGGCCAGCAGCAGAACGAAAACTGCGAGTAGCCCGATAAGCGAGGCGCTGGAGTTACCGCATCGCAACGCTGCCGAAGGATGTGCTTGGGTCTGACGATTGTAGGGATTCTGTTGGTTCTGGTTCTGGTACTGTGGCGGCGGCTTGTTGTACATGTTCGCATTCTGAGGATGTGTCTGGTAGCCCTGGTAGTTGCTGCCGTATGGTGCCAGACCGCCGCCGCCGCCTCCGAGGATGCCAATGCTAGAGCTAGGCATGCCGACGCCGGCACCGCCGCCACCAGGCGGTCCACCAGTGCCGGCCGGTCCCGAGTAGAACGGCAGCTGGCCAAATACGAACGATGGATTGTAGGGGTTCATCGGCTGCAGGCCATGCATGGGATAGCCCGGATTGAGCACGCTACCTGGATGATTGGGTTGGGGAAACTGTTGAAATGATGGCGCTTGCGTTGGCGAATTGTATGGGAATATGGGCATATTGGGTATGACCGGCATATGATGCTTAGCCCCGAATACGTAATGCTGATCAATTCCGGTCGCCGAGGCGCCAGCGGCCCCATTTGAGCCTTCGGCATTCGCAGCGTTCTGGCTGATTATCTGTCCGCCATTCTGTGTGCTGCCCTGGTGGCTGCCGGATGGCTGCTGGTTACCATTTGAGTGTCCACCGTTCTGGTTGTTATTGTTGTTATTGTGGTTGAAGTAGGTGTAGGTGTTAAGTGTGGGATTCGATGAAGCCGGCGCAAATATGTTATTTTCAGGGCCCGTATTCAGGCTGGATCCTGTTAGTGAAGCCATTGATTGATTGTCATTGGCACGATGTGCGGGAGCAGTATGAGAGAATGAGAGAGATATACAAATGTAAGACAATTGGTTAATCAGGGATGAGCGACTGCATGAGAGTGAGTGTGAGAGGGCGACCGCAAGCGAGTAAGATTATGAGCGCGACAACTATGCATGTGCATCTATAGTGCTATGCACCAGTCAAAAGCTCAGCGCTACAAAATAAGGCAATGAATGAGCGGGCGTAAGTGCAAGTTGAATGAAGCGAAGGTCCAATACCGTTTTGTATGAATGTGTGTTAGAAAAGGACAGCGCGTAGCTATAGTATTTTCGTGTGTGTGTGTGTGTGTGTGTGTGTGTACGTGTGCTTTTTTTAAAAATTTATTTACTCTTTAAAAATACATGTTAATAAAATTAAAGCTAGGCTTTTAAAATTAAAAAACATAGGAAATTAAGCAAATGATTAGCCAAAATTATCAATAGTCAACTGTAGTGACTATATATATATATATATATATATATATATATATATATATATATATATATATATATATATATATATATATATATATATATATATATATATATATATATATATATATATATATATATATATATATATATATATATATATATATATATATATATATATATATATATATATATATATATATATATATATATCTGCTTCTCTAACTGCCTAATAAGTTTGTCGGTCTTGTGTGCGGTGGTTGATTCGCCACCTATTGTTATGGTAACGGTCGCTAAGCTCCCAACGGCCCAAATAAATTTCGAGTGAAGACGCAAAAATAAAATGAAAATAATAATAAAGCAAAATAAATACCTGACGGATTAACCGACGACGACGAGGAGGAGGGATTGGCCTGGTTGGTACTGGAGCCACTCTTGCGCTTGCAGGTCGGATAGTTGCCACAGTCCTTGCCATCGCGCTGGTTATAGCTGCACGAGTCGCTGGTGATTACGCACTCCTCAGTGGGCAGGCAACCAATGTCGGCACATCCGCGTCCATACTCTTCACATTTTGCAAGTCAACGAAAGCGGAACCGGAGACGCCAACATTTACAGAGACGAATTCGGAGACGGATACGGAGTCGGAGGTGGAAACGGATCCGGAATCGAAGTTGGAGTCGGGGTCAAATTGGTGTTGGTTTTGGGGAACAATTGTTGTTGTTTTTGTTGTTGTGTGTTTCGGTTTTCGAGTGGGGGAAATTCAAAATAATACAAATTATAAAATAAGAGGTGGACGCGTCAGTTATGTATTTCGTTGTTTAACAATGTTGGTCGTGATGGTTATGAATATGACGATGACGATGAATACATGATAAATTTTTACAGTACGCAAACATTTATACGGGATAAAGGGAATGAAAAACATAGTAAGAGACAGATAAGACACACATAGAGCAAGAGGCATAGAAAGAGAGAGAGAGAGAGAGAGAGGGGGAAAAGGAGAGACTGAGATTCCGTCAGCAGGTCAGCTAGTGACCGAATTCAAGACTCCCATCCAAGAAAAACCAGGGGAAAGAGTAGCGGGAGAAGTTGGATAAGGTGTAACTGTGACACTACGAACACGCGTACAACAAAATACACAGATATGCAGCTCTACATTACGTATACGTACTGGAATAAGCTTCCACGTGGTTCATCTGCAGCATCGCTGCCACCAAGAGCATTAGGCTAAGACGTGCCACGCCCATCTTCGATACAGCTGAATGCGTTTGTCTGACCTCTACCAGATGCCTCGATGTGCTTCAATTGCTCTTTTGTGTTGTTGTTTCTGCAAATAGGAAGAGAGAGAGAGAGCCAGATTGTTAGCTAGTTGTTGACAGAATTTAAAAACAACTTTTTGAATCAAACAAGAAACAAGAAAACAGGGGGGATGCCATGTGTGTAGGTGGGTGTGAAACCTATTGCCGAGCCAAGTTTATTTATCACATTGACAGCTGGGTTCAAGTTCATTGCGGTTATTTACGTCACAACGCAACACAGAAGCTGGGCTGCTTGCCAGGGGACGTAGGCGCACACGCCAAATGACAACTGGCAGATGGCAGACGAAGCCCGAAAAACGACAGACGGCAGACCAGCAGACGAGTGGACGTGGAGACCCACTGGCGTCGCTTTTGTTTGACGCAGTTCGCCCCTGACTCCCCATCGTCACTTACCATTACTCGACTTTCCGCATACATGCGCCACGCCCACGTACGCCTGGCGCCCGGTGAATGTGGAAGCTGCGCCACAGTCACTAGTAGCCTAGTCAAGAGGATACGCCCCTCTTGCCACATATAATTAGTGATTGAATAAATATTACAAGAATAATGTAAATTTGAAAGAAATCCGCGGCCTATCGCTATTTTCTTATTTTAATTAATCCTACAATTTTCGAAGAGTTTCCGAAGATATATGCAATAGCTTTGCTGACATATGGCTCAATGGCAAACCTCTTCCAGTACTCCTGAACATTGCATTTGAATGTAGTTCCTCTTCTAACATCTCTCATTAAGCGCGTAATATCTGAAGAAAGTTTTTTGTTTGAGAGTCAGAATAGGAGTTCAATAAATTAGCTGCGCCAACTCAAACAGGAGAAATGTTAATATGTTGCCCTGCTCAACAGCAAATGAATTGTGCGGCATATTTTGAGAGTTTCCTTTTCAGGTTTGTTCCAATTTTTTCGGTATTCATTCAGCATGCCGGGGGCAGAAAGCGAACGGGGAAGAGGAGGGAATTGCGCAGCAAATGAAAACGAAAAGCGCATTGTTTGCCTAACGAAAACGCATAAAATGGGGGTGTGTCGATGATTTGTGGAGTGATTCATTTGTCCCATAGAATGCGGCAGTAGCTCCACTAAATGTATGCGAGAGCAGCATTGCAGCTGGAATATGGAGGCAATGGACAGTTCAAAGAAAATAACAAAAAAAAAAAAAAAAAAAAAAAACAAAAAAAAAACAAACAAACAAGTAAGAAACCTCTAGTCGATACCGCTCAACTAGGGGATACCCTGAACCCTGCGAAAAACCACTATTCCGAGCATTATCCGTTTCTTGTACATACATATGTATATGTATGTACAATATAAGCAACACATACACACACACAGGCTCACGCACACACAAGCGCAAGTCGGCTATTATTGGGCTGCTATTTGTATGCCAATGTTATGAGAAATTAAATATTTAATAAATTTTTTTGTAGATGAACAATGTTGATCAAACTTGCTGGGTGTGATCATGTCAGTATGACATGTATGTGCCAAAGCACAAGTCTCTAGTACTTAAATACGTGTTTTGAAAATTTAAGGCGAAGGGGCATCCAAAATTTAACAAAAATCGAAATTGTATAAGGCTTTCATAACACTAAAAGGTAAATTTGATTACTATAGCTATAAAGATGAATTAAAAAGAATTATATAACTGAGTATCGATTTCGTTTTTAATCGATAACATAAAAATTAAGACAGTTGTCGAAATGCATGATAAATTTCAAGTCTCTAGCTCTTATAGGTTCTGAGATCGACGTGTTCGTACATGCGGACAGTTGGGGTTAAATCTACTCGACATATCTCCCTGATCAAGAATATATATACTTTGTGAGACCGCTCGACTAATATGAGATATTAAATGTTGAATAACTTTTTTCGTAGACGAACGTTGTTCAAGCACAAACAAACAAATACAAGAAAGAGAAACCCGACGCGCTAAGAATACAAACCAATTAAAAAATGCCTCCCACGCACTCAAGGGTCACATGCTTGGACATTAAATATAAGTACGTGCACGCTGAGGCTTACAAACTCAGCGATAGGCTAAGGTTATATAATTTAAGCTATGATTTATACAAGAGCAGGGTATAAAATCCCTGCTTCAGAAGAAAAAAGACTCAGTACTAACCGAACCACCACCGCAGATTCAGTGTATTCAAACGTTTTTGATCATGCCATTAATATGTATGTACATATGTGCCAAAGCGCAAGTCTCTGAAAAACCGAAACTGTGCAAGGCTTAAATAACACTAAATGCAAAATTTGAAGTCACTAGCTCTTATGTATAAGTATGTTCTGAGATCGACGAGTTCAAACATTCGGACAGACGGACAGACAGACAGCCGGACAGTACTAAATCGACTCGGCTTCTCTTTATGACCAAGAGTATATATACTTTATGGGGTCTGCCACGCCTCTTTATGCGTGTTACATACACTTTCACAAAAACCTTATACCCTTTTTCCCATTTTCAAAGGTTCAGGGTATAAACATATAGAAAAAACAAGTGGAACTGACACTGAAATGTGTTTTGTGTTTCAGTTTCTTTTTATACCCGGAACCCATTGAAAATGGGAATAAAGGGTATAATGTTTTTGTGAAAATGTATGTAACAGGCAGAAGGAGGATAAAGTGTATATATTAACATTTTATTGTTATCGAATAAAAACGAAAATCTAAATTCAGCTATAAAGTTCGATCTAAGTCATCGTTTTGCTTTCAGTGTTATTTGAGCGTTACACAATTTCAGATTATGTCAAATTTTGGATGCCACGCCCCTCCGCCTCAAATTTGCAAAACACGTATTTCAAGTACTAGAGACTTATGCTTTGGCATATACATATATTTAATTGACATGATCACGTCCTGCAAGTTTAGTTCAATCGTTCGTCCACAAAAAATGTTATTAAACATTTAATTTCCCATAACATTGGCATACTTATGCAGCCTTAGCACACCTGACGCACTGACTTGCGCTTGTGTGTGCGTGCGCCTGTGTTTGTGTGTGTATGTGTTGCTTGTCATATACATATGTACATAAAAGAAACGGAGAATGCACGGAATAGCGGTTCTTCGCAGGGTTCAGGGTATCCCCTAGTCGAGCGGTCTCGAGTACTTGTTTTTCACTATTCTCTTCTTTTTTGATAGCCTGAGGCAAGGCAGCGCATGCACATAATTTGAGCTGCTCCTGATCATGTTCTCTCCCCTGCAGACCGACACTGCTCCTCCGACTCAATACGCAGTTGTCCATCCGCTTTCGTTTGCGAGGGGCCATGTCCTGGACGGACTGCGAGACGGAAGACAAGAGTGGAAATGCATGATAAATGACACAAACTTTTGCTCAGTTTTTCCACTAAGTTCTCGCGCTCTTTCTTGCTCCGAAGCGCCGTGGGAGTGCACCCGCACAAACAGCAGCTAAATGAAAAAATTTTTATTTTATAATACAAAACAAAATTGGACGAAAATTGTGGAACGATGACGTCGTAAATGTTTTGTTGGAACACACTGTGAGCGACTCTTTGTGTGGGTGCGTGTGTGTTTGGGTGTGTAGTCAAAGAATCACACGAGTATAACAGACAAGAAAACTGTAGTCGGGACCGCTCGACTAGGGGATACCCTGGACCCTGCGAAGAACCGCTATTCCGTGCATTATCCGTTTCTTTAATATATGTATGTATATGTATGTACATAATAAGCAATATATGCACACACACAGGCGCACGCACACACAAGCGCAAGTCGGTGCGTCAGATGTGCTTTGGCTGCAATGTTATGGGAAATTAAATATTTAATAACTTTTTTTCTATATAAATGATTTTTATCAAACTTGTTGGGCGTAATCATGTCAATCATATGTATGTATGTATGTGCCAAAGCACAAGTCTCTAGTATTTGAAGTACGCGACTTACAAATTTGAGGCAAAGGGGGCGTAGCATCAAAAATTTAACAAAAATCGAAATTGCTTAAGGCTCAAATTACACTAAATGCAAAATTAGAAGACTTTAGCTATAAAGATGAATTTTAACGAAGATAGAATTTTATAACTAAAACGATGATAGTTATCGATTATTTGAAACAAACTCGACCCTTTCGAAATATACACGAGCTAGCTCTTATATGTTCTGAGATCGACGCGTTCAAACATACGGAAAGATGGACAGACGGACGGACGAACAACCGGACAGACAGACAGACGGACAGGGTTAAATCGACTCGGATTCTCTCCCTGATCAAGGATATATATACTTTTTGGGGTCTGCCACGCCTCCTTCTGCCTGTTACATACATTTTCACAAAACCATTATACCGTTTTCTCCCATTTTCAATTCGTTCAGGGTATAACAAGTAAGAAAGCTCTAGTCGGGCGTGCCGACTAGGAGATACCCTGAACCCCGTGCTATCTGCGGTTTTTTAAATACTACATAATAAGCATTTAGTATAAACGCCCAGAAAATTAAAGTCAATTCATTTTCAATTGTTGAGCTAATAGCGCCATCTATGTTTCTATAAAATAGTGCCATCCATGTTTCGATTCAATTGAGCAGCTGATAATTCGCTGATCTAAAACTTGCGGTTTTTAGGTTTTGCTAGATGCGAGCAGTTCAATGTGTATGTGTGTACATGTACATACATATGTGCACATGTATAGGAATACTATTTGCTTTGCGATGGTGGTCACGTGTTTGTCGACTGCCCAAACATTTTGTTTAATAACTTCTGCGCGAATTAATGAATTTGAATGAAATTTGCAGCATTTGCTGTCTTTGAGTGCAACTAATCTCAATTTAAATATTTGGGGAAATTTAGAACCGGTATTCAAAAGTTTAACAAAAATCAAAATTACATAAAATAAATATAAAACAAAAAAATTTGGAGACTCTAGCTATAAAGACGTGGGAGATATAATTTTATAACTACCATTCGATAATGTTTTTAATCGATAACATTAAAATTACAACAGTTATCGATTTTTTTAACAAACTCAATCTTTTCGTGCTATTCACGGACCTACATAAACAATTTCAAGTCTCTAGCTCTTATAGGTTCTGAGATCGACGCGTTCATACATACGGACAGACGGATATGGCTATATCAACTCGGCTTGTCACCCTGATCAAGAATATATATACTCTATGGGGTCTGCCACGCGTCCTTCTGCCTATTACATACATTTCAACAAAAACATTATACCCTGATTTCCCATTTTCAATGGGTTCAGGGTATAAAAAGAAGCAGAGTAAACTGTCCGCGAAACGGAAACTTCAGCTAAAACAGCTGCAAGGGGCAACCAGAACACAGAATGAAACACAACATAAAAAGTGAAACGCACACACACACAAAGAGAAAGAGAGAGAGAGAGATTGAGAGAGAGAGAGAGAGAGAGACAGACAGAGAGAGAGAGAGAGATAGAGGGAGAAAGGCGCAGGACACAGCACAGTATAAACCGGGCAGCAGGAAGCAGACAATGAGCGAAAACTGTGAGGAATGGAGAGAGGAGTGAAATGGGAACGGGAGAGAACACAAATGTGATCAGGAATGATGTATACTCTGTGAAGCAACTAGAATTGAATAGTTAAAGAAGCCGACGCACTTAAAGTTCGTGGTATCGTGAATTTTTGAGTGAAACATTTGTCTGAACCCTGATGTATCAATTGCAATTATTGAAGACTACACATCTCATAGAGTTTTCTGCTAGTAGGCATTTATAGACAGAAATATGAAAGATGTAACTGATAAATATTATCTTGAGATATCCACAGCCAATAACTGAAGATACCTCAAGATACCTGAGAAACTCATTAAATTGAGTAAATTAGTATCTTAGTTAACCAAAATATTTGACTTAGTTCAGTTATATTTTAACGTATTTAGCTTATCTTAGATTAGATTGTCTGCAACTGTAACTTCGTTCTAATCATCTAATATAAGTAAATTGAAACGTATCATGACATACACAAGTTGTGTGGCGGAGTTGTCAAAGTGCGCATAGGCTGTACCGAAGAAAGGTAGGGTACACAGCACATGCGGTCCGCTGCGCGTTCTGTTTCGCGAGGCATAAACCAAAAATTCACACTTGGTTACTTTCTTCATGACTTTGGATATTATTGTGGTTTATGTTAGTGCCTGTCACTTGCCGCCTTCCCCATGCTGCACCTATCTGCGCTTTCACTCTCCCCAAAGCGGGCACGCCCTGATGCTTACAGCGGCCGCGGCATGTTGTCTGCCGCTGTGTGATGTATGACTCCATGAAATGCGACATATTCATGTTGAATTATTTTTTGCAAAAGCGAAAAAACACCCAAAAAGAAACGAAATGAAATGAGATCGAAACGCGAAGACGAGATAAACAACGCTGCTGACAAGGAGAACACGATTCTGAATCTGAACGGTTAGCCGCTGGCCAAACGGGGCAACGGACCAACGCGCGAGACGGCGAAACATTTGACCTTAAAGTTGTCCGCTTTAATCGCAAATATTTCACAGCGCCAAGTGGCGCCACAATGTGTCAGTTGTTGCTCTTGTTGCAATTGAGCAAACAATTAAAAGTTTTAAATATTGTGACAGCATTTTTACAGTTAATTGCACAGCGCAAAGCGAAGCTTCAGCTCACGCCGCGCCTGTTGCACGCAGCTGCCAACTTCATTTATAACTTGCAACATGCCTGTCCTCTCCTCTCCGCCCAACCCATGTAGGTGGGCAAAAAATAAAGTTTCACTTTACTTTTTCCTGACGTAGCACGATTTAATTTTCTAGTTATTTTTCAGTATTTCCCTCACTGATGTGGGGGCTCGCTAGAGGAAGGGGAGGGGACTGCGCTGCCAATTGTAGAATG
The DNA here is from genome assembly GCA_961210405.1 of Drosophila mercatorum. Classification (NCBI taxonomy): domain Eukaryota; kingdom Metazoa; phylum Arthropoda; class Insecta; order Diptera; family Drosophilidae; genus Drosophila; species Drosophila mercatorum. The sequence continues at coordinate 1,174,803 of CAUIUS010000010.1, forward strand.
GTAATTGGCGCAGCTGCAATGCTGCTGGTAGCTGCTCACAAATTGACAACCATTTGTCATTACCGGCAGGGTGGCTGGGGGTTGGAGCTTTTTTTACAGGGTATTGGCAGGTGGCATATGTTGAAAGTTGAAAGTTTAATTAGCAAATGTCGCCAGGGCTGTTCAAGCCTGGGCTGGAACTGGCAGAGCATGCACTCCTGGCATATTAAATTCCAGGCTAAAAACAGGGAAATTTCAATTCGTGGCAAACACACGAAAATACGAAAAAAACGAAGCAAATGCCAAAAAAAATTCTCGGAAAGCAAAATCTTTGTAAGGCAGTTAATTAAAAACTTGAATGTGCAGGGCACATTCACTAGGGTGAGGCTACAAAGTATCATTATGTGTGAGTATTTGCATGTAAGTGTGACAGTGTGTGTGATAAAACACTGCCCCAGAGCCCAATACAAAGAGCAAGCCCAACAGCTAGTAAAAGAGGAGCCATAATTGAAACTTCAATTAGTTTGCGATCTAATTGAAACGAACCAAATAAGACTCAAAGCAAGTACATTATACAAATCTAGTAAGATGACAAAGCATTTCTATAACGACTAAATCAAATTGCTCATGCATCACCCAATAAAATGAACTTTAGCTTATGGGAAATAGATGAGTAATGTGAATAAAGACAGAGAATTACAGAGGTAGCGCGCTGTATATAATATATCTATAATACAGATTGCGACAACAAAATTCGACGTTCAATTTCGATAATGGACTTCGATATTGGATTTCGATAACAGATTTCGGTGAGGGATTTAGTTATTATTAGTTAATGAATTACAATACTCGATCTTATTAATGGATTTCGATAATGTATTGCAATAAGATTTGATAATAAGTTTGGATATAAGATTTCGATTAAAGATTTCCATAATAACCGATCATATTTTGCAAATTGATTTTGATAATACATATAATAGATTTGCATAATTCATCCTTTGTAGATAGTTTTTATCATTACTTTTAACGTCACCGACTGCGCTACAGCTAAATCTTTTATTTCGTAATCAATATCTTTCTTGACAAATCGATATGTTTTTGCTATTAATTGTATGTGAAGAAAAAGGCAGCAGCAGTAATAATATATATGTATGTATGTATTTGCTCTCCATTCAGCTGTATTCCAAATTTCACAAATCTCCTATAGAAATGCGATCGCGTTTTTCTGATACGCTCCGCAGACATCTTAGAACGCTGAAAGAAATTAATTCTCCTTTCAGATGACGTTGAATTCAATGGTTTCATTTGTAGTCCGCATTCATTTATAGGCCTTTAATCATTTTCAATGAGATTTATGTGGCTCTGCAACTAAGCTGGTGTTCCAATCCGTAGCGGGTAGCTACTAAGACAGTGCACAAAAGACTTTGTGGATTAGGGGCGGTAAGGATGGAAAACAATTAAATGATGAATTGACGCCCATTTTGGCAGATGAACCGGCAAGAATGGCCCCAACGCATTATGCGTGGGAGTGGTACCATGTGCGTTCAGGATGTGGACATGGCACCTGTTTCCATGCTCCCTTCTCATCCTACTATTTCTCTGCCAGCAGCTGCTGAAGTCCCCTCTCTGTCCCTCCCTCTACATCTCTGTGTCTGTTTCCTTCAAACAGCTAAGCCTTTTGCCTCCAAATGATGGATCTGCTTAATTAAGTTGCAGTTGGCGCTGGGCTTAAAGCGGAGTTGAAAACGAATGAAAAATATTGCCGAGTTTAAAGACAATTATGACAGACTAATGATGAAAAGTGTGTTGGACACTTTAGTTACTTGAGCATCTTCGGCTCTTCTCTAATGGCAGCCAATCGCACGCCGCACACCGCCCATCATACAGTAACAGCTGCTCTGCATTCGATGAGAAATTATTTAAACTCAAACTAAACAGCTTGTAGAGGTTTCGAAATGCGCAAATATTAATAGCTTTTTCCCGGCCTCTTTGGCGCTCTCCGTCTAAATTTATATACTTATTTACGAAGTAAAACAAGTAAGAGTGCTCTAGTCGTGACTGCTCGACTAAGAGATCCCCTGAACCCTGCGAAACTGAAACTGTGATTCCTAAGAACCGCTATCATTCTCCGTTACTTTTATAAGTACATATGTATGTAGCAAGCAATACATGTACACACACAGACGTACGCACAAACACACAATCTGCTAACTGTGCATTGTGACTCACCAGCTTCGCTGCTGCTGCAAGAGGCTGAAAATATGAGATATTAAATGTTTAATAACTTTTTTTCTAGATACATATGAGAGTTAGAGACTTCACATTTTTTTTGGAAGTTCGTGTATATCACGATTCGATCGATTTTGTTTCAAATAATCGATAACTATAATCGTTTTAATGTTATCGATTAAAAACCGATATCTTAACTTAGTTATAAAATTCTATTTAATTCATCTTTATAGTTAGAGTTTTCAAATTTTGCATTTAGTGTCATTTGAGCCTTACACAATTTCGGTTTTAGTTAAATTTTAGATGCCACGCCCCATTCGCCTCAAATTGCTAAATCACGTATTTAAAGTACTAGAGACTTGTGTTTTGTGCTTTGTTAATTAGTTATTTTGTGTTAACTAAATATTCTTTTCAATACATATATAAAATTTGAAAAATCAAAAGACAAGGTCATGCATAGGTCACAAAGTCATTATGTTGCGAGTTATTGGCTCAGAAGCTGTAGATTTTTCAGTTTTGATTTGCCACGCCTCCAGTGTCCGTAGACATATAATGTCATAGAGCGGGTGTTCAGGAACATAACTGTAAAGTTTGGATGCTTGCATTCAAAAAATGCAAGATATTTTTTTGTACGTTATGCCCCTTTTGGGGCGTAACAGTAGTTTTTTGGGAATCGATAGAGGAGGCCCCAATAACATTCATTCAATTTTCTTCTAGAACTTCTAGAATTAAAACTGTAGGAGATATATTCTGATGTTAGTTGCCACGCCCTCTGTGGATATCTACGCCATAACATTTCGATTTTGGGATGGTAACCCGAGTATATATACCAAGTCTCAAATTTCTAGTAATTAGTAAAGTCACTATACATATATTCAGATCCGATTTGCCATGGCGTGGCCACAAAAATTTTGTTTGTCAATTTAAGAAAAGTTCAAATTTTTTAACATATTGTTTTTTTTTATTTTCAACTGACTCAAATCTATATCTTGGAAAATTATTCAACTGAGTGCTGGGAAGTGAATGGGTATTTCGCAGCTGGTAGCTCCCGACAACAACGTTCTTACTTGTTCTCTCTAATGCAGGCTATTTGAATTGAAGAATAAATGCTGATAAATATATTTGATAAAAGCAAGGCACTCATTTGATGTGACGCTCATTTACTTTGATCGCCTGTCAAGTGTATTAATCCACACCAACCACAATGGCGCTGACTGACAGTTAAATGGAATACATTGTAAATAAATTATACATAAAATATTTTTCGAACGCATGTCGGTCTCTCTAATAACTGAACACGTATTTTGGGCCCAACAACCGCAGAATGTTGGTTGCTCTTGCGTGCATCACCATGAGCGAAGGACTCCAACTAAGCGCATTTCAAATACTCTTTTACTCTGTTGTTAGTAAATAGTAGCACTGCTCAGCAGGATTTCATAACCAAAAGTTTATTTCGATGTTAAAGTGGATGATGAATTGCGAATGGCTTCTTCGGACTTCAGATTTCTGACTGTTTACCTTTTGACAGAAATCGTCTTGATGAGTCTTATTTGAGTCCCCTTGACAATTAAAAAACGACTAATCTCCTGGGCGATCGAAAGAAGACTCATAAATGACCCTTCCATATGCTCAAAGTATGATTAGTTTGAAATACAAAAACGAAATGTATAGCAATCGCCAAATGAGCATTAAAATATGATCATTGCTTGGTTTTGCTTTGTTACTATGCACTCATATTCTACTTGCTTAGCGGATCCAAAAGCGATTCTTATCTGAGCTAAGATCTAAGTTAAACGGCACATGCCGAAATATGCAAATTTTGTCATTCGATCGTGAAAGTGCAAGTGAAGTGCAAGTGAAGTAATTTAATATCGAAAGTTGGAGGAGATGGGCCCACACAATTTATTAGAGCTGCGATCAGAAAAGTTTTTTTCGGACAAGGTAGCTTCCGAATACAGCTGGAAGGGGACGAAAATTAAACCCTCCGCAGAAAGGTGCTACATTGTAACCGTAATGAAAAGTAAGTATTATTTTGGAAAATATTTAAAATATTTTTTATTAATTAATATTTTCCCTTTTAGATATTACTAATGAAAAATATAAATGCACGGACAAAGCATTTAGTCCATGCCAATGACAGGCTGGCGAAGCGTAGGCGTTTAGAGTAATACATGTAAATAATATTGTAAATATTTTTGTTATCTACATTATGAATTTCTATTACTGTTTTTTTTTTTTTTTTTTTGTTTTGAATTTCTATGTTTTGTTTTGAATATCTATTTACTTTTTGTTGTTGTTATTTTTACAGGTAACATATGTATAGTAAATGAAAATTATATTTAAAATAAAAAAAATTATTTTCGTTGCAAATTATTGAAAATTTTATTCGAATATGAGTCAGAAATGATTAAATTATGACTCGTGAAAGACTCTTTCATTACTAAAAAAAGAGTCATAAGCGACTCATTAAGATGAGTCGCGGCTAGGGTACCATTATCTCCCGACAGAACCCTCTTTTATGATCAGAAAATGAGCGCAAATATAACTATTTTCAATCGTCGCGCGACTCATAAAAGACTTAATTATGCTCTGTTAACTTCAAAAATGATTGCTGGGTCATTTCATTAAATGTTGTTGAGCTGTGTAATTGTGCAGTGCCACACATATACAAGTATATAAATTCTATAAGCCAGTGTTGTAAAGCATAGACTGAAATTTGAAAATTATAAATATTGAAAGTAGTATAGAAGCGCCTATTTAAGATGTTCTGTCAGTATTGTAAATTTTTTGAAAATCGATTAAATGTGGATGCATATTCAGAAGGTTATTTATAAACGGATGCATAACTAAATCTTTAAACGGATTCACTTTTAATTATGTATTTTCCGAATTCATGAGAAGTTTTAAAACAGACAGCGTCCATGCAGATTTTCCGGGAATATATTGAAAATCGTTCATTCGAATGTAAATTAAATACAAATTAGAGTTCCTAATATTAAGTTTCCACCTGATATCGCATCCAGCTGCAGCTGGGAAGGGTATTGAAACCAAGTGCATATTGGCACTTGTTGTATATTATTTTTAGCCAGAAGAGCGATATGCAGAGAGAAGTAAAATGTATTTCAGAAAGAGAGAGAGAGAGAGAGAGAAATACACTGCTTCGCGGTCAGTAACCAATTCCCGGTTCCCGGTTGACAGTTCTCGTTGCCGTGCCCGCCAGAGCATTTAAATGTTGTGCCTTATATCTGATGCAGCTTAAATGGTATTATTGGATTTATGGGGGGCGAGCACTTTAATTGGGTTTTTCTAACCAAAATGCAAAACCGACAACGTTGCATAATTTATGTTTAGGTATGTAAGCAGTGAACAGCCCAGAGCCCAATAAACGATGCACAGGGACACGGCTCATGGTAGATGTCGATGGTATGTCGAGCTCCTGGCTAACTTCATAAAGACTCTATTAGTAAACAAATTTTCTTAAAATATTTATAAATAAGTTGCAGGGATCAGTGAGGTCCAGCAGAGGAAGCTAACTCCACTCGATGCTCGGGAGTCAGCCGGAGACAAAGCCAGAGGAGGGCCAAAGGAGCATAGAGCATAGATCTGAGATCCATTGTTCCCAGTTTGCAGTTGTGCATAGCTAAACTGCAGCTGAGCTATGCAAGTAGCTACCCAACTCTCTGTCTCTCTCTCATTCTCTCTCTCTCTCTTTTCCTACTTTTCGATATGACATTATGTAAATCGCTTGGCAGCTGCTGCCACTGGATACAAATCAACCAGCATACCGATATGGCTGCACACTGGCAAAGACTTTAAGTGGATTACAACAGCAGCACCAGCAGCGACATACAATAGCAGCATGCAACAAACGCCACGGCAACGGCAACTTGTTAGCTGCCAGCAAAGTACCCAGCAGCAAAGTTCAATAGTTGTTTGATTTTCGATACGACGACGAGTCTGAGCAGCAGCAGCAACAACAGCCGAGTAAAACAGCAGGAGGAGCAGAAGTACTTTGTTTCATTGCTTGGGTTCGTTGTCTGCTCGAGTGTTGTGTCGGCGCCTCGCGCTAGCAATTTATGGATTTTCTATTAAGCGCGACATCTTAAGAATTTATAGGCAATTGGCAACGCGGCGTATGCGTAATGCAGACTGCCACACAGAGGACTGCAGAGACAAGAAAACAGTGGTAGGCTGGGTGTATGGGTAATGCAAGCAACTGAGAAGAGAAGTGGCAGGGGCAGAGGTAGGGGCAAAGAGTTTCAGGTTCAAATTTTGTCAGGTCACATTTTGAAAATTATCAATTGCTAGCCAGTGTCCGGAAGCTGTTAGCAGGGCGAATGGATGATGTGCCCGCATTGCATTTGCCTGGACCTAGTTAGAATGCATTTTAAACTTTGCCTGTTTGTTGCGAATAGAAATCTCCTTTGATTCTTCCTCTGTTTCTCCTTACTTCAGTTCGCCCACGGTGTGTTGCTTTTCTGTCGTTTTGTCCCCGACTAATTTCTGTCTGGGCGCACTCTGTAATTTCTGCCTTTTAGTTAGTTGCATGGCAAATAATAACTTGCGCTTGCCTGCTGCTTGGCTAAGAAGTGAAATGATTACGAAACAAACGTTGCGCTGGCTGCTTGATAGCCGAAGGGTGTGGGGACACCCTCTGAGTCGTCTGTGCCCTGACCCTCTGAAAGCTATCATTTTGTAGCTGGAAGCACTAAAGAAAAAGCAAATTCGGTTCGCACTGAGCCAAACTTTATTATGCCGAGCAGAAGAAATTGCGCCAAAACGAACGAACGAGCTGTATGACTTGCGTCCAGCAGAAGCGGGAGCGTCGAGCTGACAGTTAGCGGAGCAAAGCGACAGGGGATGCAGTAATGCACAGGCGCAACGCGGTGTCTTTGCCCGCCAGCCTGAAGCATACGCAGCTGCTGCTGAACTAGGGTTATCCAAGTAGTTAGTCTAACTGCTCGTTACGTTCTCTCATGACTCTTTTGGCAACCCTCTCACACTTAAGCAGCAATAGCTAATATCTACGGCAAATAATAACAGAAACTATCGGCAATTCTTGTGTGCCCTTTGTGTGTGTGCGTTTGTTCGAGTAAAACAGGCAAATGGTTAACCCATCACCCATCAGTTGCATGACGAGCTCTCTCTTTCACTCCAGACCCGCATAGATGTGGGCGTGCCACTCCCACATACCCATTGATAGTTTATCCACTCATTCCGAGCCGTTGAAGCGCAACTGGCAAAGTGCGGCTTCAACTTTTGTTTAAGTTGATCGAAAAATGTGAATAAATCAACCGAAGCGCTCTACAGAATTTAAGCAACAAAAGCTAAGCAAAATATTTGCTCAGAAAATAATGAATCGAGAGTTCTAAAATAAAGCACTACTTCGATCTTAACTTTTATAATTAATCAAGTCCAATGCAAAGAAAGTAAAAACGTTGTAGTCGGACGCAACCGACCGAAATGCCTTTTCACGTCTCAGCAACCCACAGGGTCACCTATCACATTATATTTTAAAATTAACCTTAAATCCCCACATTCGCCGCTCAAATTAGCTGCTGGCTATCGAAGTTTCAATTTGGATCTAAGCTTAAAACCTTAGCACAGACACTGCACCGCAAAAAATGTCCTTTGGCGACTGTAGAGGTGTGGGTTCGATCCCAAGCGCAGTCATGTCAATATTGTTATACCCCAAACCCATTGAAAATGGGAAATCAGGGTATAATGTTTCTTTTGAAATGTATGTAACAGGCAGAAGGAGGCGTGGCAGACCCCATAAAGTATATATATTCTTGATCAGGGAGACAAGCTGAGTCGATTTAGCCCTGCCCGTCTGTCTGTCTGTCTGTCCGTCTGTCTGCCCGTCTGTCCGTCCGTCCGTCTGTCCGTATGTATGAACGCGTCGATCTCAGAACTTACAATAGCTGGAGACTTCAATTTTTTTTGTAGGTCCCTGTATAGGGCGCGTATATCGAGTATGTTTCCGAAATTCGATAACTGTTATCGTTTTATTGTTATCGATTAAAAACGAAAATCTAAATTCAGCTATAAAATTCTATCATCTTTCTAGCTAGAGTCCTCAAATTTTGCATTTAGTGTTATGTAAGCCTTACGCAATTTCGATTTTTGTTAAATTTTGGGTGCCACGCCCCCTTCGCCTCAAATTTGTAAGTCGCGTATTTCAGGTACTAGAGACTTGTGTTTTGGCACCCACATACATATGGATGACATGATGAAATTTATAATTAAATAAAGATATCGGTTTTAATCGATAATATTAAAACGATGATAGTTATCAATTATTTGCAACACACTCGATCCTTTCGTGCTATACACGAACCTCCAAAAAAAAATTGAAGTCTCTGTGTTCTGAGATCGCCGCGTTCAAGCATACGGACAGATGGACTGACAAACAGACGTACAGAGGGACATGGCTATATCAACTCGGCTTGTCACCCTGATCAAGAATATACATATATACATTATGGGGTCTGTCACGCCTCGTTCTGCCTGTTACTTACATGTCAACCAAAAAAACATTATACCCTGATAACTTTTTTACATTTAATGTTTTCAATTAATAACGAAATCGATATTTTGCTATACGAAATTCTATCTAAGCATCTTTCTAACAAGAGTCTGGTAATTTTTTTTTAGTTTCCAGAGAGCCTTACACAATTTTTGAGTTTTGTAAAATGTTGGATGCCACGCCCCCTGCGCTCCAAATTTTCAAAATACGTATTTCAAATATTTTACAATTTGTTTTTTAATCCAAATTTATATTATTTGATATATTTCCGCATTGCAAAAGCTAAATAGATTGAAAATAGAGAGAGAGAGAGAGAGAGAGAGAGAGAGAGAGAGAGAGAGTTTGTCAGAGGCCAGGAATGATGACGATAATTTCGCACTTCGTCACTACATTTTGTGGTTTGCATTTGCCGTGCTGGGAAGTCTAGCTGGCAAATGCAAGCCACGAAATGTCGTCAAAGTTAATTTTAATTAAAACTGAAATATGTATGCTGGTACTTGCAAGCGCAGAGATGTTCGCGCTGGCGTTGACTTTCAAATTTAATCAAGCGCCGGGTGTAAAGCAAAATCTAAACAAAATGCCAGCATACCCTTGAGTGTGATTGCTTATTACGTATGTGTGTGTGTGTATTAGTTTGGGTAGCTGAAAATTAATTAAGTTGAGAAAATGTCAACGCTGCTGCTTTCGACCCGCCCCGCACTGCTCATGTCAAGTCGAGTCATGTCGTGTCGCTTAATATTGTTACCTGCAATTCGTTTCATTTCATTTTGTACACTTCTTTTCCGTTTCGTTTCGTTTCGTTTGCAGTTCAGTATTTCATGCAACCGGCCGGCTGTCAGTGTTGGTAAGTTGCTGTGTGTGCAACTTGTGTGCTGAGTCACTTAACACACCCTGTAATTAGTCACAAATTGGGTAGCTCGTTCCCTATCCAAGCTGTGTCCAATCTCAATTAAATTGATGTTTTCCTTAATGTCAAGGTTCACTTTTTTAGACCACTTTAACATTTTGGCATAAAAATAAATTTTGCAAGTCTCTCCGACAGCCAACTAATGATGGCATTAAGCCTTTAAGCCTGAAATTCATCAACTTCTCTTCAATTGACTTACCGGGTATCTATCTAGCCCATTCAGCATCTTTGGCTAGCTTTTATTAAGTTTTATGGCTTCACACACACTGCACACTATGCACAATAAACCAAATGAGTTTTTATTTAAAAGAAATCAAAACTTTTCTAGACACAAATGTTGAAATTTTGTATCAAGTTTTTCTCAACATTCACAATAAATTTAATACCAAATTATTGCACAACTTTACAAAATTGACTTTGTCTGCAGATTTTCTGGTTTGGGTCGAAAAAAAAAAACATTTATACAAAGTTTTGAAGTAATTTCAAATAATATTTTGCATATTTCCTTATAATATTAAAGTATTATGCATGGAATCCCAAGTTACTTTATCAGCATATGGCCACCTTAAAATGACATCCGAAATTGATACAAGGTTAATTAGCTATTGTGGACAGAGTTGGCTAGATTGAACACCTACATTAGTGAAAAGCCTTTTCGACGTTCTCGTATTACAATATGATGGTCCAAAGTATTTCAACTTCAGTAAACAAAACCAGCGGTTTCTTCCTTGGGTTTTCTATGTTTGGAATGGAATGAAAACACATCAAAATTTGTGGCTTGAATAGCGGCGAGCTTAATATTATGATAAGTTTATAATGCCACACACATACCCTACGCATATAATACATACGCACATATACTCACACACGGATACATACAGATTCTGTAATTCGTTGTAAAGTGCAAAGAGCGAAAAAGGAAGCAAAAAAAAATAACAATTAAGAAAACTCAAGTCGAGACCACTCGACTAGAGGATACCTTGAACCCTGCGAAGAACCGCTATTATGTCCATTCTTCGTTTCTTTTATATACGTATGCATATGCATGTACATTACGCGCAACACATACACACACACACAGGTGCGCGTGTGATCGGAAATTATATGAGTAGTTGCTCTTGCTCTTGCTCGAAGGGACTCCCAGCGGTTGGCTGAGCGTTGAATGTGTGCATGAAAGCGTTAAAGGGCCGCACATGGATGCAGAACCGTACAACATATGGTCCCTGATACAGGAAGTGGAGCTAAGCCAAAATGGATAGAGAGAGGGAGAGAGGAGCGAGAGAAAAAAGAGATATGGTAAAAAAAATGTTAAGAAAAAGTCATCTCTCAGTGGACGACGGACAGTTTCGAAAGCTTCGGCAATCAAGAAGGTTCAACTTTTGAAGACTTCCACACAAAATAAAAAGAGAACTTACGAAACTGGCAAATAATGTGGGCATGGCGGTGGCTGGTGGATAGGTCTGTCACTGCCTGGCCGTGGCTAGACACACAATAAGTGAAAATTTTCAATTTCGTATGCAAAACTGTGCCACTGCTCGATAGTCACGCACCACATAAACTTGGGGCGTACAGTGGGTGCGCCAATGATGATATTCATCAAGAATGTGGTGGTGGGGCGAGAGGACGACTCTTGTCTGCTACTTTTTACTTTGCCTCCGACTCTGCCTGTGCCTCTGCTCTGCCTTCACCATTGCCTTTGCCTTTGATTTTGTGTGCTGATAGGCGCAAAAAGTCAAATTGTGGCAGCCAATTAACAGCAACCAAGCCAGCAGACCCTCAGCACCCCGCGGGCATGAGGGCAGCTTTTAAGAAAAGCACAAGTCAAACAAAATGAGGCAACAGAGAGAGAGAGAGAGAGAGAGAGAGAGAGAGAGAGCGAGCGAGAGAGAGAGCGAGAGAGATGCACATTGACCAGTTGGCTGAGCTGGCGCTTGGCAAGGGTTAACCCTGGGTCGGGCTGTGTGTGGGTATGTGTGCGAACGTGACTCGTGTCCCATGCTGCATGCTGCGTGCTGCAAGCTCGTTTATAAAGTTGACAAAAAACGTTCGGCCCTGCGATAATCATCTGGCAGTTTTGCGCTATCAGCGACACACACGCACACAATGAACCACTCGCAAAAGGAGCCACTGAAGCGTCCCCCAGATAGGGGTGGGGAACGTGGGCAAGGAGAGGGTACATGGCCGTGGAAATGATAATGGAAATAGACTGAAGCGCTCAGCACTCGCTGGTTGGGCGAGAAGAGGCCCCAGCAAATTGCCCTAAAAGATGACTGGTACACATTTAAAGCGATAGAGCAGCGCGCATTGGGTGCCAAAGGACTACGAGCATCTCGGCACTGATTGGGTGCTAGGGAAGCGGGCTAACAGCGAAAAGAAACTCCTCGGGGCTTGACCCGTAATGACTGCACGAGCAGCTGGAGCACAAAAGCGCGACATCCCACTGTCACAGACACAGTATTTCTAAAACTTTTCTTTTTCATACGACAATGAAAAATTGAAGAAATAAATATCGCAAATGTCGTTAAGAAATTTGGTATAAATCAAATTTACTTTAATTATCATACAATATTTATTTGTACTTATTTATTTCATTTACTATTTTTATACTTTTTCACGAAGTGAAATAAGTATATTGGTTTTTTGCAATGTCCGTCATGCTGTGCGTCCGTCTGTCCGTATGAACGCAAACCATTTCCACGCTATTGAAGCTATATATATATATATATATATATATATATATATATATATATATATATATATATATATATATATATATATATATATATATATATATATATATATACTCCTGTATACTCTCGTTAGATAAGATGTTAAGAATCTCCCGATACGCATTTTCCTGTATCTCAGAAACACTACTCCTAGAAGGGCAAGATCAAAAAGCTATGGCGGATTTATCTACGCGGGCGTGGCAAATCGGGTCAAACTGTATCTTCTACAGTTTTACAGGTAGAACGCCCAAATGGCATGTTGGTTACTGTTACGATTCTATGAAGATTGCCCAAAAAATTATATGTCCACGCCTACTGGGGGCGTGCCAAATCGGATATGAATATATGGTAATTTTACTAATTTTATTATATTTTGAGAACGACTGATGCTAGAGACTTGAGACTTGGTATATATACTCGGGTTAACATCCCACAATCGAAAAGTTATGACAGTTATATCTACGCCCACAGGGAGCGTTGCAACTAATAGTAGCTTATATCTCACAGTTTTTGTGATAAAAGCTTCAAAATTGGATGCTTACTTTTACTGGTTCCACTAAAATTGTTGTTACACCCCAAAAGAGACGTGACTTACAGAAAAATACCCTGAATTTTCGCATTTTTCGAACGTAAGCATCCAAACTTTACAGTTATATTCCTGAACTCCCAATCTATGCACATGCCAAAAATTATATGTCTACGCCCACTGGGGCGTGTCAAATAAAAACTGAAACATCTACATCTTCTGAACCAATAACTCGCCACATAATCACGTTGTGACCTTTGACCTTGTCTTTCGATTTGTCAAATTATATATATATGTATTGAAATGAATATTTTATTAACACAAAATAACTAATTAAAGCAAAAATAACAAAAATATCAACATGACCGCACCGGGGTTCGAGCCCACACCTGTACAATCGCCAACGAACTTCTATCTGATTTTCAGAGTTGCCACCTCGTACATTTTAAGAGATACCATCTCTCTCAATTTAGGTGCGTGTTTTTTCTAAGGTAAGGGTTCTAAGCTTCTATTCAAATTAAAACTGTCTGGCCACCTCCAATGAAAATTTTTAATCGACAGCTAATTTGAGCGGCGACAGTGGGGATTTCAGATTAGTTTAAAAATATAATGTTATAGATGTCCCTATGGGGTGCTGGGACGTGCAAAAGTATTTCGCTGTCGGTTGCGTCCGACTGCAACGTTCTTACTTGTTAAATAATGAGTTGGCAAAAAGATTCCAGTTTTGGAATCCTTGTATTTTGGCTCAGCGCGATAGATTTGTTCTAGAATTTCTGATAAGAGTCGGCCATTCACTTGGCGCGGTTTCTAATAAAAGATTCGACGTTGCTATGTATTGAGTCATAATTTTATGACTCAAAATTTATTTATCTCGCCTTATTTTTATATCCTGAACCAATTGAAAATGGTAAATCAGGGTATATTGTTTTTGTGAAAATGTATGTAACAGGCCGAGTTGATGTAGCCATGTCCGTCCGTCCGTCTGTCCGTCTGTCTGTCCGTATGTATGAACGCGTCGTTCTCAGAACCTATATGAGCTAGAGACTTGAAATTTTTTATGTAGGTCCGTGAATAGCACGAAAAGATCGAGTTTGTTAAAAAAAGTCGATAACTATTTTAATTTTAATGTTATCGATTAAAAACGTTATCGAACGTTAGTTATAAAATTATATCTCCTACGTCTTTATAGATAGAGTCCCCAAATTTGTTGGTAAGTTTTATATTTATTTGATCTAATTTTGATTTTTGTTTAATTTTGGATACCGGCTTCAAATTCGCCAAATATTTAAATTGAGATTAGTTGCACTCAAAGCCAAAAATTTAATGGGTTTACATTTTTAAAAATTGAAAAAAATGTAACAAAATATGTTCAACATATGCTGAAAATTTCATTGAAATCCATTAATTCGCGCAGCAGTTATTAAACAAAACATTTGGCCAAGAGGCCAAACGCGTGACCAGCAACGCAAAGCAAATTGCTTTCCTAAATATGTGCACACTTACACACATACACATTAAACTGCGTGCATCTAGAAAATTCTAAAACCCGCAAGTTTTAGTGTACATTTTTCCAATAGATGGCGCTACGATATGCTAATTGTCAGCTGTTCAATAAATCGAAACAGGGATGGCACTATTCTATCGAACCATAGATGGCGCTATTGGCTAAACAATTGAAAATGAATTAAGTATAGTTTTCTGTGCGTTTATACGAAATGTTAATTATTCACTATTTTAAATAACGCTGATAGCGCGGGGTTTAGGGTATCTCCTAGTCGGGACCCCCGACTACAGTTTTCTTACTTGTTATACGTTTAAAGTAGTTAACTGCACTTAGAAAAAAAATTTCTATGGGCATACGATAATTTCGCGCGCGCAGAAAATTGTTTGTTTACATACGTATAAATTGAATTGAATTTTTTTTTCGAAACTAGAGTCAATTCAGTTGTTATTTATTGCAAGTATGTGAGACAGACATTTTCTAACCGTTCTGCATAAAAATCTCAATCAACATCAACATACGATCATATCGCGGGAATAAGAGAAACGGAGAATGTTAGTGGCTCTGATGAATTGCGGTGCTTTGCAGGGTTCAGGGGATCTCCCAGTCGAGCAGTCTCAACTAGAGCACTCTTACTTGTTGTATTTATTATTCTGCAATATAACATTTCTTATTGCTGAAGACTCATTTTAGTTGCTTGCCCACCACTGTGCGTAAGTCTCAATAGGCACAAGGCTAAGTCGAAAACAATAGCGGGGGAAAACAGTATCGCTCATTAAAAATGCAAAGTCAATGCAACATGCGACATGCAACATGAGCAAATGCAGCAACAGGAGCAGCAACAAACAACAGCCTGAAAGTAGGCTACGCAGCAATGGAAAATGAACCGCACAGCAATTGTCATTTGAATTAGTTGGCCAGACCGTAGGACAAATGAAAGAGAGACAGAGAGAGCCAAAGAACTATTTGAAGGGCTATATGCAAGCTCGAAAGATGTCTGTGTTGCAGAATATCACAACTGAGCTCTCAAAAATGAATTTGTTATTAAACAGGAATCGCACCAAGGAAAATTATTGGATTGGAATCATATTAATATCCAATTAGAGAATCAGCGCGCTGTGTGCGCACTTTGAAAGAGTGTCTTCGGTTTTAGTGCAACAGCAGCAGCAACTGTTAGCCAAGCAGTTGACCAAGATGACGCTCACTCCCAATGGAATTACATTACAAACATCTGCCTCATTTGGCGAACAGAATAGCTAGGGGGTTTTTATAGGCCAGGCGTGCAACGGGAAATCGCTTTGTGCAGCTGTAAGAGGAGCGCTACTGCTGCTGTTGTTGCTGCTGCTGACAGCCTGTCCCTGATTAATGACTTATTTAAAGGGGCTGGTAACAAATTGTGGAGCGAAGGAAAATTTAATTCCAACAAAAATGAAAGACTGATAATAATGAGGCAACAGCCAAGGCAAACAAATTGAAATGCACACATACAAACAGGCAGACGCATACACGGAACCAAGACAAAAGATGCGCAGCAAAAGAGACAGACGAATAAATAGAGAGCAACAGTTTTGGCTTGGAATTTGCATTCAGATATATTTCAAGCTAACAACAAGCAGGACTGGCAGTCAGGCAGGCAGAGAGTGAGAGTGAGAAGGAGGATGGAGAGTGGAGAGGGAATGGGGGAGATATATTTGGGAGAGTAAAGGAGCTCATTCTGAATACAGTAGATGGTCTGTTGATTCCACTGCACTTTCGCTTCTATTTTTGCCTTTGGCTCTCCTTTTTCACTCGTTTGTCTGCGTCGCTACCATCGCAATTAAATGAACGCACAAAAGTATGCAATGCAAATGGCAAATGCTGTAAACAAAATGGCGCACAGCGAGATGTGCAAAATTAAGCACCATAGCAAGAGAGAAACAGATGGAGAGATCAAGAGAGACAGTGAGAAGACCTGTTCAGTGGCCAAGCTGAAGACATTGCAGTCAAGCGGCATGAGTCAAAGTTGCAGCACATACATATGAAAACCGTATAGGCACGCCTCTCTCTGTGTCAATTACCAGCTGTAATAGCATTCGAATTTCATGCATAAACAAAGCATGTAAACACTGCTCGAGCATGGCCAACGCCAACATGCACACATAGAAAGCATTCCACTACACATATACACATATATATATATATATATATATATATATATATATATATATATATATATATATATATATATATATTTTATGGGGTCTGCCACGCCTCCTTCTGCCTGTAACATACATTTCAACAAAACCATTAAACCCTGATTTCCCATTTTCAATGGTTGCAGAGTATCAAAATAAATGTGCAAAATTTGAAGGCGCTAGCTTGGAAACTTGACTTTATCGGGATTTCTGACCATAGTGCATTGCTTAAACTTTCAGTGAGCTAAATTTCTGTCAGTGCACATATGACTTTATATGAGCCATGCAAATCAGGTCAAACACACAAGCATGCGAACTCCTAACTGCGATGTGCGAGCTACGTAGAGCTGAGTAGACGATAAATGAGAAACGCAGCAGGCCTTTGGCTGAGTGAAGGTGGCAGGAGGTGGTAAATGGGACTGGCATATATTCCGCCAACTCTCCTCTTCGACCACCTCCAACAACGCCAAGCCAAAGCACTTGGGTCATAATTGCTTTACGGACGCCGAACGCAAATGAGTCGTAAGAGGAGCAGCGGATAAAGTCGAAAGTAACTGCTACCCGTTACGGGTTAACTCGTTACATATTACTCGTTACCCAGTTTACGTTACCCAATACATTGCAGTCGGTTACTGCTAAAGGTAACGCAACTTACGAATTGTGGATGGAGGTTAGGAGTCACTTTTGCATAGATTCATTTCATATCAAATTATCAACAGCTCTCAACTCTTCAACTTTTCTATTAAAAATGGTTGTGTTGAAATGTATGTAACAGGCAGAAGGAGGCGTGGCAGACCCCATAAAGTATATATATTCTTGATTATGGAGACAAGCCGAGTCGATTGAGCCCTATCCGTCTGCCTGTCTGTCCGTCTGTCCGTCTGTATGAACGCGTCGATCTCAGAACATATAAGAGCTAGAGCTATTTTTGTTGGAGGTTCGTGTATACCACGAAAAGATGGAGTTTGTTTCACATATTCGATGACTGTCATAATTTTAATGTTATCGATTAAAAACCGAAAGATATCGGTTTTTAATCGATAACAATAAAAACTATGACAGTTAAGTTATAAAACTCTATCTAATGCATCATTATAGCTAAAGTCTTCTTTTGCATTTAGTGTTATTTGAGCCTTCTGCAGCTTCGGCTTTTGTTAAATGTTGGATGTCACGCCCCCTTTGCCTCAAATTTGAAAAAACATGTATTTCAAATACTAGAGACTTGTGCTTTAACACATACACATATGAATGACATGATCACGCCCAACAAGTTTGATAAAAATCGTTGGTCTAGAAAAAAGGTATTAAACATTTTATGTCTCACATTATCGCAGACTGAGCGCAGTTACTGCGTCAAATGCACAGATAGCAGACTGTGTGCTTGTGCGTGCGTCTGTATGTGTGTGTATGTGTTGCTTCCAACATGCATATAAAAGAAACGGAGAATGTTAGCGGTTCTTAGGAATCGCGGTTCATCGCAGGGTTCAGGGGATCTCTTAGTCGAGCAGTCTCAACTAGATCACTCTTACTTGTTTGTTTTTTGGGTGCTGCTGGTTGCTCAGATTTTAAGGGCGAAAAAAGCACTGTTAGCTGCATCGCGTTTAGTGGTGAGTTAGTGGTGCATTAGTGGCTTGTTAATTTGTTGTTTGACGGCACTCTAAGCGCCACACACACACCCATCCACCCAGATGTGTGTGTGTGTGTGTGCCACTAGAGTGCACAGTCAGTGAGTCGTTAAGCAGACAAAGCGAGGAGCCTATTACGGCGCATAAAATATGGCAGTTTGGGGGGGGGGGGGGGGGGGGGCACACGTTGTTAATTGGTAATGAGCCCCGCGAGAGGCAAACAACATGTTAATCCCAGTTAGGAAATGCATTTGTCTTGCCACCTCTGAGCTGTTGGGACAGTTAGCATTTGATTCACGGAGCTTCGCTTTAATTTTTTTTAATTGCCCCCACGCGGACCGAGTCATAAAACCAATGCAATTTTCGACTTTTTCTCCTTTTCTGTTGCCTGTCATGAATCAAGACACTGACAAGGCGTCAAAGGCAGGCAGACAATATGACGCCAGCGCCAAAGATAGAGTCAGATAAGTAGTAGGCAGAGTCACAGAGTCACTTCATAACTGAACTGTTCCTAAATTGCATAGATTTTAAATGCCAAGACAAAGTTGTCCCACATGCGAGAGGCAGCAATGGGCGGGGTCGGAGTGGTTTCAGTAGGCAGCGGATAGTGAACAGTGGACAGCGAGTACAGCTGGTATTGCGATAACAACAATAAAAGGGCGGTTGGTCGGTCATTGGACATTGGATGCCGTCTTGCTGGATCGCTCTTTGGGGCAAAATAAATTACCATAATTTAGTGGTAATTCAGCCAGCACGAGCAGCAAAAACTCGTAAAAGCTCGCAAAAAAATCGCAACTGTGGCAACGTTGACAAAGGCCAAATTGGGCGCAGCAGCCAGAGCAATGGGATTTTTCCAAGTTAAGTGGACATGAAACATGCACGACCATCCAGAATGATGTGTGGGTTTTGTAACTAGTTTTATACTACATATAAACACAGTATACATAAATACAGATATTGACGTCTGGCAGGGCATTCGCAAGCGAACCCAATCTTTGTAACAGAACCCGAAAAATTAAATATTTTCGCAACAAGTTAATAAGAGAGTCAATAAAAAATACTATATTTGCGAAAGTCGACAAGAATAGTCAGGGAAAGCGGGAGAAGAAGAAGAAGAAGAAGAGTCAAATTCAAAGTTAATGACAAAAGTTTCAAAGCCAATGAAGAAAAGAGATAAAAGAAGACACTAGGATGAAGAGATACTGAACGAGAGGCAAGGAAGAAGAAACAAGAAAAAGAAACGATAAATAGGAATAGATAGAGAATAAAATACAAAGAAAAGTAAATCAAAAGCGAGAACAAGAGGCAAAGATAAAGAGTCGACCAAGGAGGACAAAGAAGAAGAAGCAAAAACGTAGAGACAAGAAAGATAAAAGAAGAGATAAGGTAGAGGAGACGCAGTTACAATCAAAGAATAAGAGGCAAGTGAGAAAAGTGATAGAGCAAATGAAAGACACGGATGAAAAGAAGGAGGAACTAACAGTGGAGAAAACAAATAAGTAAGAAAACTCTAGTCGAGACCGCTCGACTAGGGGATACCCTGAACCCTACGAAGAACCGCTATTCCGAGCATGCATACATTACAAGCAACACACACACAAGCGCAAGTCGGTGCGTCAGCTGTTCTTGGGCTGCTTTTTGTGTGCCAATGTTATGGGAAGTTAAATGTATAATAACTTTTTTTCTAGACGAACGATTTTTATCAAACTTGGGTGTGAGCATATCATCCATATGTACATATGTATGTGCCAAAGCACAAGTCTCTAGTATTTGAAATAAGGGACTTACAAATTTGAGGCGAATGGGGCGTGGCACCCAAAATTTAATAAAAACCGAAATTGCTTAAGGCCTAAGTAACGCTAAATGCAAGATTTGAAGACTCTAGCTATAAAGAAGAATTAAATAGAATTCTATAACTAAATGAAGATATCGGGTTTTAATCGATTACATTAAAACGATGATAGTTATCGATTATTTGAAGCAAACTCGATCTTTTCGTACTATATAGGAACCTACATAAAAAATGTCAAGTCTCTAGCTCTTATAGGTTCTGAGATCGACGCGTTCATACATACGGACAGACGGACAAGGCTAAATCGACTCGGCTTGTTTCCCTGATCAAGAATATGTATACTTTATGGGGTCTGCCACGCCTCCTTCTGCCTGTTACATACATTTCAACAAAAACATTTTACCCTGATTTCCCATTTTCAATGGGTTCAGGGTATAAAAATAAAGAAGCAGAATTAGAAAACTTTTGGTAACTCCTCCATTTATATACCATGTGATTTTTATACCCTGAACCCATTGAAAATGGGAAATCAGGGTATAATGTCGAATTCAGTCCCAATGCAACGTCTGCGAAAAGTGAGCACAGCTCATTTGATGCATATTATGGTGTTTTTCGTCTCTTTTTGTACCCTGGCAGACCCACAAAATTTTGATCAGAAACGTTTGTCTACGAAAAAAGTTATTAAACATTTAATTTCTCTTAACATCGGCGCCTTGCAGCCCAAGCGCATTCTGCGTTGTTAGCAGAGCGTATGCTTATGTGTACGTCTGTGTGTGCATATGTTGATTGGAATGTACATACATACATATGTACATACATATGAGAGGAACGAAGAATGCTGTTCTTAGGTTCTTAAAACTGGTTCTTCGCAGGGTTCAGGGTATCCCCTAGTCGATCGGTCTCGACTAGAGTTTTCTTACTTGTTCCTATTTGCTTTCATTCTTGAATGGCTGCCAAAAGTGGGCTTGAAAAAAATCGTCGAAAATGAAAACATTTACAAGGCACAGACAGGAGACCTCTGACCTCCTCCTACCTTCATCCAACTCCAGTAGGGGGACATAAAGAGAATGTATATATGTTTACATACATACATATATGTACATATATACATATGTATGTGGTGTATACATAGTCATGTTGTTTTGAGTTGCGGCATTGGCGCCCTGCAAATTGTTAGCTATGAACCGAATGAATTGAATTGAGATGAAGGTTGAGTCAAATGTGTGGAGCAGAGTACCTACCGCCCCAATCACTGCCGCGCCCCTCCCCTTTGTAGTCGAAAGGCGACTATGGATCTTTGGCAAGCGCCCGATGATGATGGTAATGAAGATAATAATGACGCTGCTAACGAATTTTATTGTGAATGAAATTGAATTCAATTGTGGAAATTCGAACGCGACGTCAGCGCCGACTGTGACTGCGACAGCGGCAAAGGCAAAATGCAAAGGCAGAGACAGGACTGAGGCAGCAACAGAGACTGGAGCAGGGGCAGATGCAGAGACAGCATTGCTAGCGAAGCGTGATAATTGCGCAACTTATCAACGTCAATTGGTCTGGTTGCTGGGGCCCCGAACATAAGCCCCGCCCACTTTGACGAAAATGCCGCCAAAAAGTAGAAAGACGTCTTTAGTAAATGTTATGAGACTTTCAGATAAATGGCATTTTAACATAAAAAATATATATTCTATGTGCCTACATAGAAACACACACAGTATATACATACATATGCAGAGGAATGATAAATAGTAGTGTCACAATACATACATTTCTACAAAAGATTGCTGTATTTATGGTGTAATTAATGTGTACTTCAAATAAGTTCACAAGAATATAAACAAATAAAAAACAAAATTAATTTTAATCAAAAAATAGAACTTATGCACTGGCCCTTCGCGTTATTAGCACGACGCTCTAACCGGCTGAGCTAATGGGGCATCCATCATGTGTGAGGCAGCGAGAACAGCGGTGACAACGATAGTCTATGTTCTATAAATAGCTTTGCGCATATATGTAGTTTGACAAGCACTGAGGAGGCAGACATGATCGCAACTAAAGCAAAAGCTCTTATCGTCATAGAGCACACAAAAATGCGAAAGCTTTGTTAGCTTTTTACTAATTATCGCAGTCTTGAGTTAACGACGGCTAGCGGAAGTGCCATAACGAAACTGTTTGTCGCAATAACGTTCATGTGGTTGCTACACCTACTCCTGCTGCTGTTCTTGTTGTTGTTGTTTTTGTTGTTGCTGCTGCTGTAGCTGTGACGGCAACAACAATGGCAAGCACAATGAATGGTTAAAAGTCAGATGGAGAGGTGGGCTGGCATACATTCCATTTTACAATTCATTTTGCACATTTCCTTGACATTCTCATTTGAGCCAAGTTATTTTTTTTAAGGTTTTTATGTTTCATTGCGTCCACAAAGACTGCATATGCGACGTGTCTCTCCATTGTGTTGCGCCAGTGTTTCTCTGTGTGTGTGTGTGTGTGTGTGTGTGTGTGTGTGCGAGTGTGACTGTGTGTGAGTGCGAGTGTCCACATATGTAGCTAGATACTTAAGTGTAGGCACCTGCTCATCTCTACTTTAGTGTGCCGGTTGCAGGGCTGTGGCATATCTGTTCATTAGAGCGTCGCTTAATTAGCGCAGCGCTTTGTTTTGTACATACTTCCACTTCTACTTCCTTTGTTCTATTCCCCAATCTCCATTTACTGCTCCCTACGCTTATTCTTATTGCTGCTTATGCTTGTGCCATTGGCCCCGGCCGTCAGTGGCATTGCGCAGCGTAGCTGGTTTAGTGCTTCTAGCGCCTCGTAACACGCCCGACCGTGTGGCCTAATGGATAAGGCGTCGGACTTCGGATCCGAAGATTGCAGGTTCGAGTCCTGTCACGGTCGAATAGGATTTCGCTTTGTGTTGTTTAGCTCTATTTTTTAGTTTGCGCACTTTTAATTGTCGTTCGTTATATCAGCATCATTACTCAACTTTAATGCCGCATTTTTTTTTCGTTGATGGGAACGACTCGATTTGTTTGCGTCGCCTTTTTTGCCCCTGCTTGCGTTCACATCTATTTTGTCCCTGCTCTTTCAGGTGCACCCTCTGATGGTAGCCTTATTAATTCTTAAGCTGTCTGTGCAGTTAGTTCTCATATGCCATCTGCAGGTGGAGTCACTGCAATCGGATACCAGACCCACTGAGAGCGGGGGCGGTGCCTGGGGGGGCCGTCCACATTAACAGCGCATTCAACTTTTTGCCTAGCAAAAACCTTTTGCCAGGCAAACTTGGACGAGTCAGAAAGTGTGCGGCCATAGCCCCAATTATATGTATGCTACCATAGTCGCTCTATTTACCTGCACCTGTACTTGAACCTGCACCTCCACCTCTGCCTCTGCTTTTACCTTCAGCTGTCTTTGTCTTTTTGCTGTCTCTGTCTTTTGTCAGTGTCCGAAGTTTTCAATAAGCATTTAATTGCAGGTCGAGTCCCGGAACTTTGTCTCCGTTCAACGCTCCTACTACAGTTCTTCATTCCGACAGCTCGCGCTTTCCCTTACGGAAAATGCGTTAAACAATTTAAAGCGGATGTTGAATGTCAGATGTCTGATTATTATTGTGCCGTTGTTGTGTTTGCCGCTGCTTTCGCCAATTTATGGCCGTCAGAGGTAAAAATAATATAATAGTTTGAAATGAATATTGACCAATCGACTCCCATTAGCGACAGTTGAGACATACGAGGTAACTGTGGAAAGCTTTACTGCCATAATCATACAATTATTAGTTAGCGTGCATTTTGTGAATGTATGGAAACTATAGCGGCACAAATAGGAGCGAAATTTAGTAATCTCATAGTAAACCAAATTGATCTAAGTTAATTTGCATATCATGGAAGAGTGCAAAGAAAGTCAATAAGATGGGGTGTTTATTGTATATTTATTTATGTTTATTTGTATGCTGAAGCGGAATGAATATATAATTTTGATCATTTTAGCTTTTAATAGGCAAATGAATTAATTTACCAACTTCATTTGATTTGCCAATTACAGTGCAGTGAAGTAGTACGCAAATTTGTTCTCCCCATTGACAACGACGATCTGAAAGTGCAGCCACAGGTGTCCGCCCCTGGGAGACTTCATTGTTTATGAATCGGCGATCAACTTGACTTGAGCTAAGCTACAATATACCCAAGTCTTTCTCAAGATTATAATGTGCATTTAGTCTACGAATTGATTGTCAAATGCTCAACAAGACAATCAGTCTATCTCATTCAGATACGCATATATGTAGCAAAGCTCCACTGTTAAATGCTTTAAAGCATGTCCTTACCCAAATTGTATGTGCGAATCACGCAAATTCCGAATTCCTGGCAGTAACTCGAATGAATGTTTGTTAAAGAGCTCAACTCTAGTGGAAATCTTGCGCAGAGAGCAGCGCATCGCTTACTTTTTCCTAACTCCCAGCCTCCGCATCCTTTTCTTACTATTTTTACTTTCTCTGCCTTCAGAGCAAGGTTGGGCTGTGCGCTATGTGTCAACTTGATGTCGACATGATTTTAAATAAATTTAAAGTCTGAACTGATCTTTGCTCTCTCTCTCTCTCTCTCTCTCTCTATCTCTCTCTCTCTCTGTCTATCTCTCTCTCACACTCTCACTCTCTCTCTCTCTCTCTGTCTCTATCTCGAGCTCTCTGTCTCTGTCTATCTGTCTGTAGTATGTTGGTATTGTCAGTACGTGTGTTTGCTTGGAAATGAAATGTGTTGTCAACTTGCTGCCAAAACAGCGCACAGCTCAATGGCAACCGACGCAAAGGAAGGACTCCCACACACGCACAAATGCACAGCAAACACGCACACTTCAAACGCACACTCATAAGTAGCAAACAAACAAACATTGCCGTAATTTTGCTGCAAAGTTTCTTTTCATGTACCCTGTGCCCATAAAGCGCACTTTAAAAACTTTAAAATGTTGAGCCAAATTGCATATATTTTTATATCATATATCATATATTCATTTACTCGATGATTGATTGCTATATATTATTATAATTTCAACAAATAATATTTAAAAACAACGAGCATCCTTTTCTTAAAATGTGAAATATTTTTTTAAGAGAAACTCGTCTGAATTTTAACTTAGTGCACCTAGGGAATGTAGTAGTCGGGCATGGGCATTGCGCTTCATTTACAGTTTACCCCGCAAGCTTTTCTGCTGCTGCTGCTGGCGGCGCTGTAATTTGCATTTGTAATCAAAAAGTTGCACATAAACTTTGTTTTATGCTCATTTTCCTGCACCCACACACACTCGCACTCGTACACATTAGTGTTTTGACGAGAGGCGCAGGTTGCCAAGGAATTAGACAATAATATGCCAGCACACGAGCTTACGACAGATCCCAAAATTATAATCATATACGATGTAGCTAAGAAATCTCCAATTTGCGAGTTGTGACTGCAAAGTAGGCAAAAAAGCGAAGTCTCCAAGCTAAAGGTTTTTTATTCCCTAAACCCATTGAAAATGGGAAATCACGGTATAATGTTTTTGTTGAAATGTATGTAACAGGCAAAAGGAGGCGTGACAAACCCCATAAAGTATATATATTCTTCATCAGGGAGAGAAACCGAGTTAATATAGAAATGCCCGTCCTTCCGTATGTATAAACGCGTCGATCTCGGAACCTATAAGAGCTAGAGACTTGAAATGTTGTATGTAGGTTCCTGTATAGCACGAAAAAATCGATAACTACCTTATTTTTAATGTTATCGACTAATAACGAAATCGTTCATATTTATAGCTAGAGTCAAATTTAAATTTAGCATGTAGTGTTTTTTGAGCCTTGCGCAATTTCGGTTTTTGTTAAATTTTGGATGATACGCCCTCTTCGCCTCAAGTTTGTAAGTCCCGTATATCAAATACTAGACACTTGAGCTTCGGCACACACATACATATGGATGACATGATCACGGCCTACAAGTTTGATCAAAATCGTTGGTCTAGAAAAAAAGTTATTTAACATTTAATTTCCCATAACATCGCATTCAAATAGCAGCCAAAGAACAGCTGACGCACCGACTTCCGCTTGTGTGTGCGTGCGCCTGTGTGTGTGTGTGAGTGTGTTGCTTGTAATGAACATACATATACATATGTTTTAAAAAAGAAACGGAGAATGAACGGAATAGCGGTTCTTCGCAGGTACCCTAGTCGAGCGGTCTCGACTGCAGTTTTCTTACTTGTTTTTATACCCTGAACCCATTGAAAATGGGAAATCAGGGTATAATGGTTTTGTGAAAATGTATGTAACAGGCAGAAGGAGGCGCGGCAGACCCCATAAAGTATATATATTCTTGATCAGGGAGAGAAGCCGAGTCGATTTAGCCCTGTCCGTCTGTCTGTCTGTCCGTCCGTCTGTCCGTCTGTCCGTATGTTTGAACGCGTCGATCTCAGAAGATATAAGAGCTAGAGACTTCAAATTTTTTTTGGAAGTTCGTGTATATCACGATTCGATCGAGTTTGTTTCAAATATTCGATACCTATCATTGTTTTAATGTCATCAATTAAAAACCGATATCTTCATTTAGTTATAAAATTCTATTTAATTCATCTTTATAGTTAGAGTCTTCAAATTTTGCATTTAGTGTTATTTGAGCCTTCTGCAATTTTGGTTTTAGTTAAATTTTGGATGCCACGCCCTCAAATTGCCCCTTCGCCTCAAATTGCTAAATCACGTATTTCACGTAGGGACTTGTGCTTTGGCACATACACACATATGAATGGCATGATCACGCCCAACAAATTTTGTCAAAATCGTTCGTCTAGAAAAAATGTTATTAAGCATTTAATATCTCATATTTTCGGCGTCTTGCAGCAGCAGCGAAGCTGGTGAGTCATAATGCACAGTTAGCAAATTGTGTGCTTGTGCATGCGTATGTATTGCTTGCTACATATGTACATATAAAAGTAACGGAGAATGTTAGCGGCTCTTAGGAATCGCAGTTCTTCGCAGGGTTCAGACGATCTCTTAGTCGAGTAGTCTCGACTAGAGCACTCTTACTTGGCATTATCAGGCCTGCACTTGCAGGGCATTATCAGGCCATTCAGATGTATGTATTTGTCAAAGCAAAAGTCTCTAGTATTTGAAATACATGTTTTACAAATTTGAGGCGAAGGGGGCGTGGCATCTAAAATTTAAAAAAACTGAGAGAGATGGCATCTTTCAAAACGAGAGATGTGGTAGCTCTGAAAATGAGATGTATGTTGGCGAGCGTAGAGGTGTGAGCTCGAACACCGGTGCGGTCATGTTGATATTTTTAGACATATAATTAGCCGTACGTACCTGCCCAAAAATAAGTTAAGGTACATTAAGGGATAAATGCGCTATAGAGTCTCTGACAACAAGCGGCAAAAAAATTAAAAAACAAGTAAGAAAACTCTAGTCGGGGGTCCCGACTAGGAGATACCCTAATCCCCGCGCTATCTGCGTTTTTTAAAATACTGCATAATTAGCATTTCGTATAAACGCACAGTTATAGTGCCATCTATGGTTCGATAGAATAGCGCCATCTATGTTTCGATTCAATTGAGAAGCTGATACTTCGCAAATCATAGCGCCATCTATTGGAAATATGTACACTTAAACTTGCGGGTCTTAGAATTTTCTAGATGCTCGCAGCTCAATGTGTATATGTGTATGTGTGCACGTGGATAGGAGTCTTCCTATTTTGCTTTGTTTGTTTGCTTTTCGTTGCTGGTCACGTGTTTCGCCGATTGCTTATCATCTTATGTTCAACATATTTTATTACATTTTTCTAATTTTTAAAAATGTAAACCCATTCATTTACTGGCTTTGAGTGCAACTAACCTCAATTTAAATATTTGGGGAAATTTGGAGCCGGTATCCAAAATTAAACAAAAATCAAAATTAGATAAAGTAAATATAAAACTTACCAAAAAATTTGGGGACTCTATCTATAAAGACGTGGGAGATATAATTTTATAACTAACATTCGATAACGTTTTTAATCGATAACATTAAAATTAAAATAGTTATCGACTATTTTACCAAACTCGATCTTTTCGTGCTATTGTTAGCTCTTATAGGCTCTGAGAACGACGCGTTCATACATACGGACAGACGGACTGACAGGCGGAGAGACGGACATGGCTATATCAACTCGGCTTGTCACCCTGAGCAATGTATAAAAAAAAAAACCGTAGGCGTATAATTTTTGGCATGTTCATGGAGTGGGCGTTCAGGAATATAACTGTAAAGTTTGGATGCTTACACTCAAAAAATCCGAAAATTACAGGGTATTTTTGGTAGGTCACGCCCCGTTTGAGGCTTAACAATAATTTTTGGGAAATCGATAGAAGAGGCCCCTAGTAACCTAGCATCCAATTTTGAGCTTCTAGCACTAAATCTGTGGGATATATAAGCTGATACTAAGAGCCAGGTGGCGCCCTGTGGGCGTAGATATATCCACCATAACTTTTCGATTTTAGGATGTTGGCCCGAGTATATACCAAGTCTCAAGTCATCAATAGTGCTCAAAATATAACAGAATTAGTAAAATTACTATATTTTCAGATCCAATTTGCCACGCCCCTAGTAGGCAGGACCATTAAATTTTTTGGGCGATCTTCATAGGATCGTAACAGTAACCCACGTGCAAAATTTTGGGCGTGCTAGCTTTAAAACTTTAGAAGATACAGTTTGACCCGATTTATTACGCCCCAATGGGCGTATATCTGCCATAGATTTTTGATATTGGGATGTCGATATGAGTGTTCATTCCAAATCTCAACTTTCTAGCCCTTCTATTTCTGAGATACAGGAAAAATCATTTTCCGATTTGCTCCTAGTGGGCGTATCGGGACAATCCTAACACTTTATTTGGCGAGGGTATACACGAGTATATATTTAATATTCGAAGTATATAATATATTATATGTTCTGAGGTCGACGCGTTCAAACATACGGACAGACGGACAGGGCTAAATCGACTCTGCTTGTCTCCCTGACACATTATACATTATACCCTTTTTTTTCCCATTTTCAATGGTTTCAGGGTATAAAAAGTTGAAGCCAGCTGCAGTTAACAATTTGCTGACAAATTAAGTGAAGCTCGTTGACTCGTTGCTGGCCAAGTGAAACAAGTGGTAACTGGGAGGGCTTCTTGGCTTGGCTAACAACTTTTCAGCCCTGGCCTTAGCAATGACATTTAATTTTTCAACACACAAAAATCTCCTTCACTTATCCTTCTCTGCCTCTGTCTCTCTCGCTTTTTCTTGCCTTTCAGACACTAGACAAATATACAAATAAAGTTTTAATCCAGATTTTTAGCTTCAGACAATGGAAAACAATTAGGTCTAAAACTTTGCCAGGCTAACAAAATATTTGGTCATCAAACATTACAACACGATAAACTAATCTGAAAACGAGGCGTCAGGCAAATTGCTTTCCTTTAAATAATTTACTAACAGTTTTCGCTAATTGCATTGAACATTTTTTTTCTTTTTTCAATGATTTTACGAACAGCTATCTGTTTGTTAAACGATTTTAAAAGTATGTATTTATTTTGCACCGGCAATAATAAAAACATTCATTTAATTACAAGCCATTGCAGGATCAACTCAGAGCGAAGTGAACGGCTTAATAATACCCCGACTAAATATACATAACATATACACACATATAGACTTGATTCTCCTTGAAATAAGTAAGAAAACTCTAGTCGAGACAGCTGGACTATTGGATACCCTGAACCCTGCGAAGAACCGCTATTTCGTGTATTCTCCTTTACATTTTTTTATACATATGTAAATGTATGTACAATACAATACAACAAACACACACACAACACATAGGTGCACGCACACACAAGCGCAAGTCGCTGCGTCAGGTGTGCTTGGGTTGCTAAATATATGCCAATGTTATTGGAAATCAAATGCTTAATAACTTTCTTTGTAGACGAACGTTTTTGATTAAGCTTGCAGGGCGTGATCATGTCATTCATTTGTCTGTATGTGCCTGAACACAAGTCTTTAGTACTTGAAATACGTGTTTTACAAATTTGTGGAGAAATGTAACAAAAGCCGAAACTATATAAGGCTCACGTAACACTAACAGAAATATTTGAAAACTCTAGCTATAAAGATGAATTAGATAGAATTTTATAGCTAAATAACGATATCGGTTTTTAATCGATAACATTAAAACTATGACAGCTATAGATTTTTTAAACAAACTCGATCTTTTTGTGCCTTACACGAATCTACATAAAAAATTTCAAGTCTCCAGCTCTTATAGGTTTTGAGATCGACGCGTTCATTCATAGGGACTGACGGATAGACAGACGGATGGACAGACGGGGTCTGCAACGCCTCCTTTTTCCTGTAACATAAATTTCAACAAAACCATTATACCCTGATTCCGCATATAAAAACTAGCTTATAATCAATTATCCCAGTTGAAACTCTACAACTTTGTGCCTCTCCTTTTAAACGATTTTAAGGTGAATGTCAAAAGTTAATGGTATAAACTGGAACACCTTTAGGTGTTCCTATGCTGTCCGAGCAGCACGCAAGCTCGATTGATTTAACTCCAGCAAAAATCAATGAAATTGACTTTTAAATAATTTATTTGGATTAAACATAAAAACAGGAAATGAAAACAAGTAAGAAAACTCTATTCGGGGGTCCCGACTAGGAGATACCCTGAACCCCGTGCTATCTGAGTTTTTACAAATACTACAAAGTTAGCATTCAGTATAAACCCACAGAAAATTAAATTCAATTCATTTTCGATTGTTCAGCCAAAAGCCAATGTTTTGGTAGAATAGCGCCATCCATGATTCGATTCAATTGAACAGCTGATAATTCGCAAATCATAACGCCATCTACTGGAAATATGTACACTAAAACTTGCGGTTCTTAGAATTTGCTACATGCACGCAGTTCAATGTGTATGTGTGTATGTGTACCCATGTATAGGAAGACTGTTTGCTTTGCGCTGCTAGTCACGTGTTTGGCCAATTGGCCAAATAATGAATTTGAATGAAATTTGCAGTTTATAATCAACATATTTTTTTTCTAATTTTTTTCCATTTTAAAAAATGCAAACCCATTAATTTATTGGCTTTGAGAGCAACTAACCCCAATTTAAATATTTGGGGAGATTTGGAGTCGGTTTCCAAAATTTAGCAAAAATCAAAATTACATAAAAAACACTTATATCTTGGCCAAGGCTAGCCACACACAACTGAGACAGAATCGGCCACAGTGGAGATATTTGATATGCGTGGCAACAGTGAAAATCTTGGGCCAACTGCACTTAGTCCAAGTCGAGTTGGTTCGCATCGCCTGGTTGGAAATGTATGTAGAATTTTAGTTAATTAAAACACAATAAAATATGCAAATGTTAAAAGTACTTTGAGGCTACCACCGCCAGACACCAACCAAGCGTAGAACGATGGAATGAGGGGAGCTTGGCAATCGCAAAACAGGGCACAGTTCGTGTGCTCGAGCTGGGGCTGTGCTCCGACTCGTTGCAGTTGCCGTTTGCCAAATGGGCTTTGATGTGCCGAAGTCAGAGTCAAGTGCGCCAAAAATGATGCAACCAGACCAGACAGCTGCCATAAGGGGGCATAAACGGAGTGAAGGCGAAGCGGCATAATGTTAAGCACATAAGAGACTCTGCCACTTCCTCGGATTCCTCCTGCTATGTATTTGTCTCTGCTTCTGCCACATGTGACGTCGTATGCGTGATATTTTGTAAGTGCCATGCCCATGCAATATGCATCATTCGTGTCCAACATGGTACACACCAACGCAACCCAACCAAAAAACCCCCAGCTGACAGCTGCCTGGTGGCTGTAACTTGGCTGCAACAGCACTAAGAAACAAAAAAGAAAACTCTAGTCGGGGGTCCCGACTAGGAGATACCCTAAACCCCGCGCTATCTGCGTTTTTTTAAATATTGCATAATTAGCATTTAGTATAAACGCACAGAAAATTGAATTCATATTCAATTTTTTAGTCAGTAGCGCCATCTATGTTTCGATTCAATTGAAAAGCTGATAATTCGCAAATCATAGCGCCATCTACTGGAAATATGTACACTAAAACTTGCGGTTCTTAGAATTTGCTAGATGCGAGCAGTTCAATGTGTGTGTGTATGTGTGCACAAGACAGGAAAACAGTTTGCTTTGCGCTGCGGGTCACGTGTTTGGCCGATTGGCCAAACGTTTTGCCTAATAACTCCTGCGTGAATTAATGGATTGGAATAAAATTTTCAGCTTATGATAAATATATTTTATTACATTTTTTCCAATTTAAAAAAATGCAAACCATTTATTATTTATTATTTATTGGCCTTGAGTGCAACTAACCTCAATTTAAGTATTTGGGAATTTTTGGCGCCGGTATCCAAAATTTTACAAAAATCAAATTACATAAAATAAATATAAAACTAACAAAAAACAAGTAAGAACGTTGCTGTCGGACGCAACCGACAGCGAAATACTATTTCACGACCCAGCAGCACACAGGGGCATCTATCACATTATATTTTTTAAAATTTAACCTTAAATCCCCACTTTCGCCGCTTTAGCTGCAGACTAAAACTTTTCATTGGAGGTGGCCAGACAGTTTCAATTAGGATCGAACCCTTACTTTAGCAAAAACACGCACCTAAATCGAGAGAGATGGCATCTCTCAAAATGAGAGAGGTGGCAACTCTGAACAAGTGATTTAAGTAGCGAGCGTAGAGGTGTGGGCTCGAACCCCGGTGCGGTCATGTTGATATTTTTGTTATATTTTCCTTATTTAGTTATTTTGTATTAATAAAATATTCTTTTCAAACATATATATATATAATTTAACAAATCAAAAGACAAGGTCAAAGGTCACAAAGTCATTATTTGGCGCGTTATTGGCTCAGAAGCTGCACATTTTTCAGTTTTGATTTGCCACGCCCCCAGTGGCCGTAGACAAATAATTTTTGGCATGTGCATAGAGTGGGCGTTCAGGAATATAACTGTAAAGTTTGGATGCTTACATTCGAAAAATGCGAAAATTACAGGGTATTTTTCTGTATGTCACGCCCCTTTTGGGGCGTAACAATAATTTTTGGGGAATCAATAGAGGAGGCCTCCAGTAACTTAACATTCAATTTTGAAGCTTCTAGCACTAAAACTGTGGGAGATATAAGCTGATATTAGTTGCCACGCCCCCTGAAGGCGTAGATATATCCGCCATAGCTTTTCGATTGTGTGATGTTAACCCGAGTATATATACCAAGTCTCAAGTCTCTAGCATCAATAGTGCTCAAAATATAACGAAACTAGTAAAATCACTATATCTTCAGATCCGATTTGCCACGCCCCTAGTAGGTGTGGCCGTAAAATTTTTTGGGCGATCCTTATAGAATCGTAACAGTAACCCACGTGCCAAATTTGGGCGTTCTAGCTTTAAAACTGTAGAAGATACAGTTTGACCCGATTTGCCACGCCCCCAATGGGCGTAGATATATCCGCCATAGATTTTTGATTTTGGGATGTCGACATGAGTGTTCAGTTAAAATCTCAACTCTCTAGCTCTTCTAGAAGTAGTGTTTCTGAGATACAGGAAAATGCATTTTCCGATTTGCCACGCCCCTAGTGGGCGTATCGGGAAAATCTTGACACTTTATCAGACGAGGGTATACACGAGTATATATTTCAAATTTCAAGTCTCTAGCTTCAATAGCGTGGAAATGGTTTGCGTTCATACGGACAGACGGACAGACGGACAGACGGACGGACAGCATGACGGACATTGCACAAACCCAATATACTAGTTCACTACGTGAAATAGTATAAAAAAATTGGGGTCTCTAAAGCTATAAGCTATAAAGACGTGGGAGATATAATTTAATAACTTCATTCTGATAACGTTTTTAATCGATAATATTAAAACGATAGTTGTTATCGTTTTTTTTTTGAAACAAACTTGATCTACATAAAAAATTTCTCTAGCTCTTATAGGTTCTGAGATCGACGCGTACATTTTCAAAAAAAAAACATTATACCCTTTTTTCCATTTTCAATGGGTTCGGGATTCAAAGCATCTTATTTATTCCAATACCTATTATTGTGATTTTATTATCTAAAGCGACCTCTATAAACAGTTTGATTACCTGGCTATTATTTGCTAAAGTATAATCTTGGCATTAGTATCTCTTAATATCGAATCTGTGTTCTACGACTAAGAAAATAATAGGTTGAGTTGATCTCTTATTACGGCGAATAATTTCTTAGTGTATTAAGTGAGAGCCACTTAATCAATCGCATTTTCGCTCTGTAGCGGTGTTAATGCGTTTATTTATTTAAGCAGATGCTTTTGCGTAAGGGTTGATGCGGTTAAGGGCGCAGCATGGGCAGTGCGAACAGCGTGGGAGGTGCGGGCATGGTAAGTGTACTATTTTAAAGTGCAATCATTTTATATGGCACTTATCACGCCCCTTTCAATTTTATTGCAATCTGGCAGCTTCACGAAGCCCGCTGTAGTGGCAGCAGAGCCAACGTCACCACCACCAATGTGTCCCATGTGGCGGTGAGGTGGCATTAACCACTCCACTTTCTGCCAAACCATCGGGTGGAGGTGTGGCAAAAGGCTGTCCTGTTGGCAAATAGGCGGCAGCGTTGCCAATTATGTAGAGACCGCTTAATAAATATGAAATGACATAAATGACCAAAAGTTTCTCAAATAGTGCGACGAGCGGGCAGGGCATGACCGACTGCATATTGGAGGAAACAACAGCCTTGAGGGCTATTAAGGCAGAGTAATTCCTAGTCGATCCAGTAATTTAACATACTTTTATTTTATGCTCTTTGGGGTAGGAAAAGACAACTCCGAAAGCCAAAAGCCGAAAGCCGACAGCCGAATACGTATCCGCAATAACGACCCTTGTCTAGGCACAAAAACAGCAACAAACAATCAAACAACAACAACAACATTGACAAGCCTAACATAGCAAAAGGCATAAATATTGTTGTCCACGATTACTGTTCCCCAGAATTCACTTCGCCAACTGACCAACAACTCATGCAAAGCGACAGCCGCAGAGAATGTCGACTCGAGGGTAAGTCAACAGAGGAGGACGAGTGGTGGGGTTGGGGATGCTCTGTGACAGCACATGAAATACATTTATGTGGCTGCCCCTTAAAATACTTGCATAAATTAAATTATTTATTAACGTTTTGGTTCAGCAGTCAGGGAAGCGACACAAAATCAAATTAATCAAGAAAACATTATGAAAATTGTTCAAGTTAGCCCTTAGAGATGAGCACGTGACACGTAAAATCCCACAAAGAAACTTACAATAAAAAGGTTTGTGGACAGATCCCAAATGTAATAGGATTATAAATATACTAGTAAAAGTCGGTACTAGACATGAAGAAGACTGTACATGAGCTAACGATGCAAGAGGACTAAGCCAGAAATAGCTATAGGAACAACAAGTAAGAAAACTCTAGTCGGGCGTCCCGACTAGGAGATACCCTGAACCCCGTGCTATCTGCGTTTTTAAAAATATTTCATAATTAGCATTTAGAATAAACGCACAGAAAATTGAATTCATTTTCAATTGTTTAGCCAATAGCGCCATCTATGGTTCGATAGAATAGCGCCATCCATGTTTCGATTCAATTGCCTGTTACATACATTTCATACATTATACCCAGATTTCCCATTTTCTATGGGTTCAGGGTATAAAATGAGCTTCAGCATTCGCTTAACGGAATGATAATTGCAATTGCTTCAGACATATTTTAGCTTGCTCACGAAGGTAAATTCTTGTTTGATATAGAGTTCATATTTATTCTAATTACTTGGACTTTTCACTGTTAACCTTATCTATAAATCGATTTCGGTAAAGGTAAATTGCCACTTGAAAACGTTATCTTCAATATCTTTCAAAAACACTATTAACAGTCATCAGCCATCAGCCGTTTTCTCTAGCGAAAACCATGTGAGCGGTTTGGAGTAAGGTTGAGCCTTTCGGTTGAGTACTTTACAGAATGCTAAACTTCAGGCAAACTTTAAGTTAATTATTGCTCTAACTCAACTTTCTCTCAACTTAATGCTCATTTTTTGTGACATCTGTGTACGATATAAACTTATGAAGTTATAGCCCTTACCAATATTCATCAAATATATATCTATATTGTGTAGGAACCATAAAATATAGAGTATACTTCGAAAATTCCTTAGAACTTAGTTATTTCCCGCTTAGTAGCGTTAACTGGCATTCAGCCAAGCTAAGCTGGATATAATTTAATTTTTGAATAAGCATTTTATGAAGCCAGTTGAATATAAATGTTTCGTACTATCGGTGTTCTCCTATTTCGCATGCTTCCGCCGAGATTTAATCGCTTGGAAACTCTCTCTAATGACCGCTTAGAATTTATATTCAGCCTGGGTATATAGACGGGAGATTCTTTCTGTCTAGTACACCGCAACCTACTTATGATTGCGATTATGCCCTCCGACTCGGAAATCGACATAAAACGTTGCGCTTTGTGCTGCGCCTTCAAATGAATTAACCAAAAGCGGTAACAGAAAAAAAGGCAAGAAAAAAAATTGTAATGGACCCGGCTGGCCGAGTCCTGATCCGGTTACATTTGCAGAGCCCCAAACGTGGTGCCAAAGCAAAAATGAAAGCTCTCAATGGCTGCCACAATGGGGTAACGGATGAGAATGGGGCAGCCTGGAAAAAGCTGGAGGCGTAGCAGTATCAGCAGGACGCAATGTCGGACAACGCGGGGCAATTATTGTAAGCGGCTTTCATCGTGCGATGATTACACTTACAGCTGAAATGGCGCTCGACAAGAGGAGGGATGAGTCGTCGCCCGAAAAAAATTGAAGAAATATGCAGAGAGAAGACAAACTCAAAAATTAGCGAAATTCGAGTACACTTTCTGGCAAGAAGTGCATCTTGAATTGTTTTCCCTTGAGCACTTCAACATTCACAACTGAGCTACCAAAAAAATGGAAATACTTAGAGCCAATAGGCTATGAATCGATTTGCTCAGTATGCTATAAAAATTTTAATTTATGTTATATATATATATATATATATATATATATATATATATATATATATATATATATATATATATATATATATATATATATATATATATATATATATATATATAATACCTAGCCTCGGTAAGGGCATTCACTAGATAACGAAAAAATACACGGAGAGAATCTGAGCTAACGAGACAGAGATAGAGAGAGAGAGACAGAGAGAGAGAATAAAAGAAGAA
The DNA here is from genome assembly GCA_961210405.1 of Drosophila mercatorum. NCBI lineage: Eukaryota > Metazoa > Arthropoda > Insecta > Diptera > Drosophilidae > Drosophila > Drosophila mercatorum. The sequence continues at coordinate 1,212,091 of CAUIUS010000010.1, forward strand.
AGCGCGACGCGGTGAAACATTTGCAACAGAAAAAAAATCGGGTGAAATTTTTTTTTGGTGTCTACTAGTGGGTGGAGGGTTGGGCTCAGGTTAGTTGGCTGCTTGCTGGCCATGTTTGTTGGCTTAATTAGTGCTCTGCATTTTTATGGCATCATTTTCGGCGTTGTAAGCGTTTTGGCGCCATAAAAGTATACAACATGGAAATATTACATTAAATTTTACGAAGCCGCTTGTGTCCCCAACAACAACAAAACAACTAAACAACGGTTGCTGGATGCACTACTAACAGAACAGCTTCCAACTATTGTTAAGGCAATTAGCGCCCTGCTTTTGAACGCGGCTTTCTTGAATTATATTCCATAAGCTCACCTGCAAATAGACAATAGAAAATAAGTATCGAGATTAGTAAAGAATTTAATGGGATCCTGAGAGCGTTTCTTAACCATATTTGTGAGGAGAATCAACTAAATATTCATTAAATAATAACTTATATATGTGCTGGAAAATATATATATATATCAAAGGAAAAACTATTGCGTAATATGGTGCGGCACATGGAGATATTTAATAATCCGTCCTAGGATATGTATATACATACGTCACAGTGCGAAATTCAAGAAAAATATGCACTCGTGTAAATTTTTAAATTTATGTGAGAAGATGCATTGAATTGCTTAGTATATGTGGCTGGCAAAGTTGAACGAGATAGTAACTGAGAGAATGGGGCAGACAGACAGAGAAAGTCGATTGCAATCAATATCTTATGTATTTGAATGGCTCGTGGAGAAATTTTGGTGCAGCAAGTGCAATAAAAATGCATTTCGTGCTCGAAACATGACTTGGCTCAATTTATTTTACTTTGCCGCATTTAACGACTTCACACAGGAGCTGGAACTGGAGCTGTTGCAGTTTGCAGGCGCCGCTTGGCTCCAGCTTCATTCACGCACACACACACACACATCTTATATGAGAGCGTGAAATGGTGTTAGGCCACAATGAGCTCAATTTACGCCGATGATTGGCGGCCGAGTAAGTTCCCGAGGTCTGTCGTTGTGTACGATCGGCCTTAGCAAAAAAAAGTTTCCTTGTTTGCATTTGCCTATCGACTATTCGTCTGTTTTGCCGGCATGTGCTGGACTCCTCAGAGCCTGTGGCTTCTAAGTAACAGCCGCCAGACGTTAAACATCGCGTGCAGACTGCCACGCCCCCGAACCGCTGTCGCCGCCCAAAAAGTCGTGTTTTGGCAAGCAGGAAAAGAGAACGAGAAAAAAGAAGTCACAGACAGAAAAATTGCACAGCACATGAAATCGGCATAGAGACTGGTTGTCGAGCAGCTAGCTAGCTCTAGGCGCGACTCCTACTCTGCCATCTGGCAACTCCCGCTCTAGGCAAACAAGAAACTACAAACCATATATAAAAATCAACTGACATGTCTATGAGGTGCCAGGCGGCAAGCGGCGAATCGGGGAGCGTCAGCTGCCTTAGTTGTTAAGGATTGGCGGATGTCTTCCTCTTTCCACCTCCAATCCCCTCTCCATGTTCTGCTCTTCAGGAATTCACGTAACAAGCAAAGCATATTCTCGCCCTTTTACTAGCTCCACTCAAGGAGCTGTGAATATATTTAAGGCAATCGGAGAGCTGTGATTGCAACTTTATGAAAATGCTAGCAGACATTTTAATTGTGATTTGTGCGCTTGCCTTGAGAGTGTGTGTGAGAGAGAGAGATAAAGAGAGAGGGAGAGAGAGAAAGAGAGAGAGAGAGAGAGGCAAAAAACTAAGATTTGGTTTCCAAAACAGTCGCAGAGTTAAACGGATCATCATGTTTGTGCTCCCATACAATTAGGCAACAGAGCTGCAGGTGCAAGCAAGCTATCCTCTCACAACAAGAGAAGCATTCATAATCATTTGTAAATCACGGCTTAGTGGAATACGAGTAAATAGTTGCATATTTCATCAATGAACATGAGACATTTCTGCCAAGGCATCAAATTATTGCAAAAGTAAGCTTAGCAAAATGACACATGAGGAGAGATTTATTCTGTAGCTTAACGCTGCTGTGAAGATCTGATTAAAAAGCAAACAATATACACGCTCTGTTGGAATACCCCTATTCAACTATCAAAGAATAACATTTGCTCACTCTAATATAAGGACTAATTTGTTCAAGCTATACCATAGGTTATACACCATAGGTTATGCAAAGACGAGTTCCGCTACTTTGGCTGTTAACTAACAGACGTGTTGTGACGTCATATTTTCCCATTCTGCTCTGTTATCCCAGCTGAAGTTTGGCGGGCACTTAAACTCACACCCAATAAGTGCTCCAAGCCAATAAAAATAAAGCATTACGACCCAATTTCATTAATAGGCACCATAAGAATGGTCAATCCATCATTTTATTTCTTTAAAATAAAAAACTATGTAGATAAAGGTATAAACTGAGAGGACATTCGGGAGGAGCAATAATGTGCCCAAAGCGGATACTAAGTCAGAATCAATGGGTTAAAGACGGAATTGACTAGATTTTCACCATGAGTAATGCCTATTTATGCCAATATATCAAAATATTTATGTATAATACACATTGAAGGTATATTAATAAAGTTACGGTTTACACCTGCTGCAGTGTCAGAATCATCCGAATTAATGGAATAAAACGTGTGTATTGATCATAAAATCGAAGAAGATATATGGTTCTTAGCTTGAAGTCTCAAGAAAGCGATAATCTGGCGGAACCACCTCTAGATATCTGGGCAGAAGCTAACAATGCTTCTCATCGTCGTTAGTCATCAGATTTTCAATATATATATAGACAGAAAGCGGCAGACATAATGATGTGGATTGCGAGGAAACGACTAATACTTATTAATATTATTAAGTTTTGTTTATTATTTCAAATAATTTCAAATAATAAGTATTAAGCTATTCAACACGAAAGTGAGAGCGGTCAGAGGATTACCTGAGGAATAACGTCAAAAATCCTGCTTAGAACTAAAAAAAAAACTAATACAACCCTTATATTGATGGATTTGGGAATCTTTTCATAACTAGGAACAGGCGATCGTTTAAGTTTTTATTTTGTCTGCTGGCTATAAGATAGATAACAGTATCAAAACTCGTGAATTTTCATACAAAGTTCAGCGCGCACTAGCGAATTTGGGAAAGAGTGACGTTTCACTGTTAACTTAACAGACCGCTTTGCAAAACCTAGTGTTACTAAATCGTGCCTCTGTGTAATCTAGAACGCTGTACATGTGTACAATAAACGTTTCCAATACGTTTCAAAGCAACAATCTGGCACTAGGCAGAGTCAATGAGCCACCTTCATCGATTTCATTTTCTTCGCCCACACTGAGAAAGGGATATTACGTTGTTTCTGATTTCGTTTCAATGCCATTGTGTGCAGGTGCTTTACTAAGCCAGCTTAAGACTCAGTTTTAAGCACCTGCTTTCTTATCGAACAATAAATAATTGTAAATCGAATATCCGCACTCATGCTCAAACTCTTCAGTTGAGCCACGAGTTCTCTGCGTTCTGAGCTCATGTTGACGATAGATTTAACGACGACATTCATTGTTTTCAGACGTTAGCTGGGTATTAAGCGGCTTATGATCAAAAGTTAAGCCTGAAAGGTTAGTTAAGCAGCCGAATTTAATCAGTATCGCATTCAGCTAAACACACAAAGCTTTCAGAAATTCCATCATTCTTCTTTGGTCGGAATTAACTCTAAAGCTGTTAAAATTATATTTGTTTTGTTGGCATATATTCAAATCTTTGAACAGAGCTAACATGATCTTCTATACTCTAAGCCCTTCGAAAATTTGAGCCCCTTAAAACTAGCTCCAGCCGTACGATCTCAGGGACCTCGTTAACCCCAAAAGTTCGTGTTATCATACGCAATACGAACCTAGCATTTTATTCTCTCATCCCATTTCATTATAATCAATAATTTGATTTTGTTTGTAATGCGTAGCTTGCTTGCCTCTTAGAGTATACATTCCAAATTCCAAGTCTCTAGCTTCAATAGCGTGGAATTGGTTTGCGTTATTATGAACAGACAGACGGACACCATGATGGACAGTGCACAAAACCAATATACTTATTTCACTTCGTGAAAAATTATAATGATAGAGATTCGTGGTTAAGCATATAAATAAATATAGTTGTAATATATGTATATAAATTATGTTTAGAACAATTTCCCGCTTCACCAATGACTAGTCGCGGGAATCGAGCGAGATTATTGTTACGATATATATTGGGCTATCCGCCGTAATTCAAGTTCGAATACAATCTAAATCTAGAAAACAATCAAATCTTAATGTCTAACCTAAGCTCGCCCGCAGCGCTATCGCTGCGGCAGTCAATCATGAGTAGCTGCCGTCCAAAATGCGAATTTGACACTCTTGTTTACCCAACTCGCTGGCCGCTGATAACGTTGAGTCAGCGCGTCCGGGTATTGCGTGTGTCGAATACTCTTTCTTACTTCGAGTCGTTGGGAGCTCATAGTCAACTTGTATAAACGAAGCCTAAAATGATTTGACTGTCAGTTCTGCGGAGGGTAACTCCAAGTCATGCACCACCTATCTGGGCCACTTTGTAATCGAGTACAAAGAGTACTCGACACCGGAGTTAGAAACTCTAGTTTAGTTTATGATATATATGTGCAATCATATATTTGCAAGACTATGTGCAAGTCTACATATGTAGCTATGCAGCTCATGAAAATGTTGACTCGCACGTATCAAAGAGCCAATGCATGGATAATGGACATTGATTTCAATTATTAATGTCAAATAATAACTTAATCAAATTAACGTTGCGCAATCTGATTTCAAGGAATTATAATTTAGCTGCAGGCCCAACTGAAATTGCAACTTAAGCAGTTGGCCAACAAGTTAGCTGGCTTAACTGTCAGAGAGTCGAGAGATTATGTCAGCAACAACAACAAAAGCAATTAAAGACAACACCAACAACAAGCAGAAGAAGAAGCTGATGACGACCACCAACAACAGTCATTTGCTATTATGATAATTATTTTGAAAGGCTTTTCACGAGTTTTTAAACACAAAAGGGATTTAAATTACGCCGCTAAGCGGTTTATGTAACAACAACAACCACAAGCACAACAGCAACAAAAACAACAACAACAACCACAGCAACAGCAAAGTTAACAGCCAAAGTATTTTGCCATCATCTTAGGGCTACAGCAGAAGAAGAAGAAACCGTCAACATCTCCAATGCCGACAGATATATATATATATATATATATATATATATATATATATATATATATATATATATATATATATATATATATATATATATATATTTTAATATATATATATTTGAGATAAACATTAAGCGCAGTTAGTGCGAATGTCTAACTGTGAATGCGTATGTGTGTGTCCCCGCAGCCTACTGAGTCCACTCGTCTGTATGTGTGCGAGCTGTTGTCTTTGGATAATGGCGTTTGTTGCCTCTGTCTCGTTGTTTTCTGCATGTTTGTTTGTTTGTTTGACTGATTGTCTGTCTTTCGTCTGATTGTGCGCCTATTAGTATACAAATGAATGAATAAGTGCACCCACGCACATACACACACCCACACACACACACATTGGCACATATACAACCTAACAACTGACAGCTCGGCCGCTCATTATACCCTGAACCCATTGAAATTGGGAAATCAGGGTATAATGTTTTGTTGAAATGTATGTAACAGGCAAAAGGAGGCGTGGCAGACACCATAAAGTATATATATTCTTGATCAGGGAGACAAGCCGAGTTGATATAGCCATATCCGTCTGTCCGTATGTATGAACGCGTCGATCTCGGAACCTATAAAAGCTAGAGACTTTAAATTTTTTATGTAGGTTCCTGTATATCACGAAAAGATCGAGTTTGTTAAAAAAATCGATAACTACCTTAATTTAATGTTATCGAATAAAAACGAAATCGATACTCAGTAACATAATTCTACATAATTCATCTTTATAGCTAGATTCTTCAAATTTTGCATGTAGTGTTATTTGAGCCTTACACAATTTCGGGTTTTGTTAAATTTTGGGTGCCAGGGCCCCTTCTCCTCAAATTTGTAAGTCACGTTTTTCAAATACTAGAGACTTGTGCTTTGGCACAAAATCAAAATCGTTCGTCTGGAAGTTATTAAACATTTAATTTCAAATAACATTGGCATGCAAATAGCAACCCAAGCAAAGCTGACGCAGCAACTTGCGCTTGTGTGTGCGAGCATCTAGGTGTGTGTGTTGTTTGTATTGTACATACATATACATATGTGTATAAAAGAAACTGAGAATGCTCGGAATAGCGGTTCTTCGCAGGGTTCAGGGTATCCCCTAGTCGAGCGGTCCCGACTAAAGTTTTCTTACTTGTTTTCATTTTCGTTGATTGAATGTGCGAGCTGTTGCGATCCAAAGCCAATGCAGTGGAGGGCTTCAAAGCGCTTGCACGCCCCCTTTTCAAGCACCCCTCTCAACACACACACACACACATACCATTAGTCACCCACACACAAACACACAATTGACAAACGAGATTATTGTGCTTTAAGCCTTTAAGTCTTTGTTAGACAATTTGCAGCCAAATTGCAAGCAGAAAATCGAAAGGAGCGTAAGTTGTTGCCCGATGACTGAGTACCCTGTAGAAGGGATTTCATAGCTAAACATTAGTTTATGTTATGATAGTTCGCATTAGTATATTTATAGAGATATGACTTTAGACAATTTAAAAATCAATTTAAATTTACTAATTTCTCACATGCAATCAAAGCCAATCAATGCGCGCGTCTTCAATGGAGCATATGAAGCACTAATTGTAGACAAAGCTGAGCTATTTTCAACATGGAAAATACTTATTTCAGTCATTGTGTGGACATATCCTGGGCCTGGCACGATTCTTAAAGTCCTTAAACTGTTGTGTTGCGATTCCATACCAACCCACTCAGTTCATCAGTTATTGAGACTAACTGACTGACTGACTTGATGGCTGGCTGGTTGGCTGCCAGAGAGTCTATCAAGCCAGCCAAGCATCAGCCACAGACATTTCATGGCCGTTGCCATTGTTGAGCAGCGGATCGGCTTTGAGCTGTTTGTCAGCATGTTTCAATTGACTCAATACTGGTAAAACGGCTGATGAGTGTTGTTGCCGGCGGATTTGTCGCTAATGCAATTGTTGCTCTTGTGCGCCTTGGCATTGCTTATTGGAATTGCTTAAGCGCCTCAAATGCAATTGCATGCAACAGAGCTCAAGTAATTAATTAGCTTTGCCAATTGGCAGCAGTCAAACACAGCTAAGCGGCGCTTTGTGCTTCACAATGATTGTATATCCAAGTAATTGTGAATAATCCGATTGGAAAGGCGACATGGCTAATAGGTCTCAGCATTTATTATTCATGCCAACTACTCGAGCATTTCCTCGTCAGGTTCAACGTCAGGTTTGACAGTACTAATACCCCGCATGAGCAGTCCTTAGCAACTTCAATTTAAGTAATATGTAAATATACCCTTTCACAAAAAGTGGATTATTGTGTGAAAGTTCTTAGAGATCTTGAAGTACTTGATTTATTTATTTATTTCACTCTTTGTTATTATGAATGTTTTTGGAATGGTATCTTACAATATATTAAGAGTTTAGACTAAGTACTATGAATTTTCTGCTTAGATATTTATTTACAATCGCATATCCTAAATATACGACGTAGGATCTGTTTTCTAGATAGCTTTGTACTATCTATATGACCGCAGAGGGAAAATTAAAACATAACATTTTGTGAATTAAGCCATCATGCCATACTGACTCAAGTGCGGCATTGATATCTAGCAGAACCATTCCAGTTGACATAGAGTTGAGGAAATTTTCTTACATAATTTTCTTAAACTACAAAGGCGTTAAACAGTTTTGTGTAATTTGTGTAAATTGGGTTAAAGTTCTTAGCGATCTTGAAGTACTTGATAATGTGATAAATATTTTTTGAAGCCCTTTCGCTTCACAATATTTAATGACATCAGCATTCAAATCAGTCCGTCAATCCGTTTGGAGAGACTCTTTTGGACAGACAGCAACTAAAAATCGAACTTTAAACTTTTAAAGCCTTTTGATAAGGTCGTCACTTTTGCCGATTCAAATACAGAAACGGAAACAGAAAGGAATAGAAGTGATCTGTAATGTACGGCAATTATCCACTTGCGACAATCAAGAGAACGCAGAATAGGTCTTGATGCTGGCTGGTATAGATTCAGCTTGGGTAACCAAATGCCACTTATTCATATCATTTGCGTCAATTGCACACGAGACGCAACGAGCACTTAAGTCACTTAAATGTACATCAAAACCAACGAATTGCCTGAATTGAGCAGCTGTCGTCGTTGATTGTGGTCAGAAGCACACTCAGTGGACACACAGCTCGAATTTATTTGTTGGTGCTAATGAGTCGGGGCGTTGCGCATAAATTGCTACCAGCAAAACGCAAACGTCCATCTCTCCATCTGTCCGTCTGTGTGGCCTTCTCTTCGTCCACATTTAGCGACCCATTTGAGAACTGTTCACACGATGTTAATTGACACATTGGTCTAATGAAGACTTTGCCGGCTTACGGGCATGCCCTTGGCCATGTAGTGCAGCTGATTTTCCAATTAGCCGCCGCCACAGCATATTTGACTTTGATGACCGCTATCAGCGAGCTTCATCATCCAAGTAATTGAGCGATGTCTCATTTAATGTTAACAGCTTAGCTGATTAACAGCTTAACTACCATATATCACTTCATGTTTTCCTATGTTGCTATCCTTGACACCCTTGCTCTCTCTCTATCTATCCCTCTCTTTCTCTCTCAATCTCTCTCACTCTTTCTCTCTATCTCTTTCTCTCTCTCTTTAGCTATCTGGCCACTCGATTGGTGTCAAAAGCCCTATGACGCCCAAGACTTGAATTGCCAGCAAATCTATCACAATTATTATTTAGTACATAATTTCATACACATCCCAGTACATGCATAGACCAATCATACACACATACAATTCATTATGAATTCTGTGTGCTCGTCTGATAAGTTTTCGTTAATTAATTGTGTTTTGCGGTCGGACTAACATTTCATTCCTGCCAACTGCTCTACTTAAGACTACTCGACTAAGAGATGCCCTGAGAACTTCAAAGAACTGCTACTCCGAACTTTTTCCGCATGTTACACTTTTTCACGAAGTGAAATAAGCATATTGATTTTGTGCAATGTCCGTCATGCTGTCTGTCCGTCTGTCCGTATGAACGCAACCCATTTCTACGCTATTGAAACTAGAGACTTGAAATTTGGAATATATACTCTTGTATACCATCGTCTGATTTTTCCGATACGCCCACTAGGGGCGTGGCAAATCGGAAAATCAATTTTTCTGTATCTCAGAAAGAGTACTTCTGGAAGGGCTAGAGGGTTGAGATTTGCAATGAACACTCACGTTGACATCCCAAGATCAAAAAGCTATAGTAGATATATCTACGCCTATTGATATATCTACATTATCATGTACAGTTTTAAAGCTAGAACGCCCCAATTTGGCAGATGTATTACTGTTACGATCCTATAAAGGTCGCTTATTGATCGATTTTATGGCCACGCATACCGCGATTCCTAAGAACCGTTCTCCGTTATTTTTATAAGTATTAGTAAGCAACACATACACACACAGACGCACACACAAGCACACCATCTGCTAACTGTCCGTCTGTCCGTATGTTTGAACACGTCGATCTGAGAACATATAAGACCTAGAGACTTTAATTCTTTCGGAGGTTCGTGTATAGCACGAAAAGATCGAGTTTGTTTCAAAAAATCGTCTACAAAAAAAGCATTTAATTTCCCATAAAATTGGCATGCAAATAGCAGCCCAAGCTCAGCTGACGCAGCGACTTGCGCTGGTGTGTGCGTGCGTCTGCGTGTGTGCGTGCGTATTGGTTCTAATGTACATACATACGTATACATATATGTATATAAAAGAAACGGAGAATGCTCGGAATAACGGTTCTTACCAGGGTGCAGGGTATCCCCTGGTCGAGCGGTCTCGACTAGAGTTTTCTTACTTGTATAAATTGAGATATAAATTTGAGTCTTGGGTCAACTTTATTGCTATGTATGTTCGAATATGTTTTGTCTAATACTTAGATGGTATCTGCGTCTGAATCAGCAAAATTTAATTGAGCGATTGGGCAATTGCTCAATTTGCTTATTCGGAATTTATTCAATTTGCAACAATTCCATTTGGCATACGTCTGACATGGCCCGAAATGCCTTTGGCATAATTGCATTTGCAGTTTCAGATGCATTTTCATTTAAATGCATTTTGCATACATACGCACACTTCTACATGTGTGTATACATATGTATGTATGTATGCAGACAGGACAAACTAGCCAAAGCAATTTATCAGGTGTATAAACTATATCACATAAATGAGTTAAACATTATGTTATCAAATTAAGGGCGCACACCCATATAAAGCATACAAGATGGAGTGCGCACTGTCTATGCTTATGTGTATATGTGTGTTGGCGGGAGGGCGTGCAGTGTTGGTGCGTCTGGCACGTGTTTCGCAATGTCAGCATAAATTTCACTCAACATTTGATGTGACAACAATAAAGTCAAGCGCTGCAGTCGGTCAGTCGTCCGCTAGCGCTGACAATCCCAAGTCCGCATTCAAATTACAGCCAAAGCCCAGCAAATTGTCGTACGGTTTGCTCATGCCAAATGCCACATGCCACATACTAATGCACGCCATATGCCACACACTGCATACCATGTCAGAGCGCAACTCCAACAATTTACAGGACGTAGAGTCCGTCCACTGCGAGTACAGTTCAAATGCTAATCGTCGCTCATGACATTCATTGTCTGCGAAACAATTAAAATCATCCAAGGGGCTCAAACGGCAATGGATTGTATTAGCTCCTTCCCCGCCCTCTTCGACTAAGCCCAACCCCTCCAGCTACCAGCAGTCAGCTGCCTGTTCTGTCAGTTGACTTCAGTGGGCATTAGCTTAAGAGTTTTATGCTTATGGATTCAAACTAACTAACTGGATATGCGAGCTATCTATAGAGTTTCGTTAGTAGGTTTGTATCTAATGCATATGCGTAGTTTTGAAGAAATCTTCATAGTCCACATATGCTTATAGCAGACCATTATTAGCAGCCAGAGTTATTTTAGCCGCAGCATACCACAGGTTAACTCAGTGTTAATTGACAAGTCAGCAGCACTTGTCGCACTAAATCAGAAGACTACAGACTCCATAGAAACAGGAGATAGAAATCAAAGTTTTCATTTGGCGTGTCCAATTGGGCTTACATGACTGCAATTGAAGATATGTTTGCTACCAATCTAAATATGGTAAAGCTTACTACATAGATTACTTATAAATACACTTTTTCATGTTAATACGCTCTTTTTGAATAGGTTTTTTGTCATTTTCATTAGGTATTTGATCTGATCGCTTCATCACTTCAGAGGTCACGATTTTGGAAGTTTGCATTTCTCGAATACGCTTAAGTTTATGTCCTTTAGCCAGCCAATATACAGGGCCGACTCTACGAAAATCGCAACTAATTTGCATGGGGTGTCAGTGTTAGTATATGTGTGCTCACATGTGAGATATAAAAATGATGATATTCTGATGTATGCATGTGTGTGCTATGAGTCTGTCTGTCTCTCAGCATTCGTTGGGCATGCATGTCTGTGTATTCCCGCTCCTGTTGAGTAATGTCCGCCGGTTGCTTTCCAAATCTGTAGCTCTCCATGCATTGAAAATCTGCCAGCTAGCAATACGAACTAGTCAATACCCTCCCTTAATAGGTTTAAGAAATACACACTAACTAAAGCAGAACATGCTACTAGAGGCTCAAGGCCACAAAAGGGTCAAGACTTTGGCTGTGCGAACACTTAACAAACTTCCAAACTATCGAAACTAATAATTCCAAGTGAAGCTCTAGAAAATGAGGAGTTACTCTTTTCTTTAAAACGTCAACTATTTATGTCGACTTGTTTTTCATTAAGTACTTGAGACCATCGACAAAAATAATCGATTTCATAGTTCATTTAACTTGTTCGTTGATCCAAATGGAAATAATAATTGTAAGTTATTGCTGCAGGTAGAAGAAGGCGTTACAGATCCCATCAACTTGGTATATACATATCTGGTCTTGATCAGCACGACGGACTGAGTCGGTCCACATAGATGCAGTTCGGCAAAGAGTTACGGTATCTCCAAATCGAGCAGCCCCAATAAAATTTGTTTGTTTTCTATAAATATCTTTATTTTTTCATGTTTTTCTATTTTGTGTTCCGAATATCAGATTGCGTCATTATGTCCAACTGCTGAGCACAGCAAATTAGCATGCAGGCACAAACATGTGTTGCTGTCGCTCGAACGTCTCCCAATATAAGTGTTTGCCCGACTCTGTGTGTGTGCGTGCGCATTTTTGTGGGGACTGTGTCACATTATAAGATACGCAACAATGGGGCACCGGTAACGGCAACGACATAAGAAAACTGAAACCTAAACAAAAGTTCCGCCAGCCCCACACACATATAAAACAAGTAACAGTGCACTAGGCGAGACTGTTCGACTGGGAGATACCCATAACCTAGCGACGATCCGATATTCCGAGCATTCTCCGTTTCTTTCATATGTACGTACATTACAAGCAACACATACACATACATATAATTAGCACACGGACAAGCGCGCGCTCTGCTAACTACTACTACTAACAATATGATAATGTCATGGGAAATGAAATGCTTTATAAAATTGTAGATAGACTTTCTTAATTAAACTTTCAAAGCGTGCTAATATCAATAACATGCGTGTATTTTTACGATATGATTTTAGAAAATTTATGGCGAAGGGGCGTGGTATCCAAAATACAATAATTAGAAAATCTTTGTGTTCAGCTTTAGTGGCTTACACAGATGGACGGACAGACAGATAGATCGACATGGGTATATAAACTCAGCTCATTGAGTGGATCTTCAATATATATACTTTATAATGTCTGCCACACCTCCTTCCTTCCTCCTGCCTGTTACATACATTTTCACAAAACCATTATACCCTGATTTTCCAGGGTATGTGACCGACAAAGAAAGAGGAAAGAAAAGTGGAAATGGGGAAAAAACTCAAGCAACGCACTAAAGTAGACAACAAAATTTCTTTAGAAATTTATGTGTGTTCTTTATTAATGACTCGTTAGCTATGTGTTGTTTTTGTTGCTGCTGTTGTCTAAGTTGATGGTGAAGTTGCATTCGACTACGATGGGGCTGGACCCCTGAAAATCAATAGAACGGCAGCTGCTGCCGCAAAGTATGCAATGAAATTGGGCAAATGAATTTAAATGATGGCGCCACGCGTTGCGTATACACATCGTGGTAGAGCGTACAGCGCAGTCAACTGTGAACAGCTAGCGCTTGCAGCTGGGTAGCTGGTGTGTATAATGTAAGAGGTCGTAGTAAACACACGCGCAGATATGAAATGAACATATGCAAATATGCTAGTCTGTCAGAAAAAATCTAAGAAAGCAAACGGAAGTTTATATGAAGTCGCCTAACATTAAAGGAGGTGGAGGAATGGAAACTGGAATGGGCACAGAATTGAGCATAGGGAGTGAAGTGGCAGTCAAGTGCAAGCAGGCAACATCAGAAGATGACAGTAAAAGTAAAGCAAACAAGCTCATAAAGCAAAGGTCCTGACAAACAACAGGAAGGCAAAATCAAGGAACAGCAGGCAAAAGAGAAAAATTTATATGCATATATATTTTAGCCAAGGGGTAAGAGGTCTGTCGGCTTGCAGTTGTTGTAACATTTGAACTTGTAACCTTACCAAGTCAAAAGGTGAAAGGAAGCGGATGAGCGAGTCTTGAAGAGCAGTTTGGCTGCTGTGCTGCTACGCTGCGCTGCTCGGCTCATGACCGGATGGGCAGCCAAAACGTGTTCAAGTTCATATGCCAAGACAGTCAGTCAGAGAGCCAGCCAGTCCAGTCAGTCCAGTCATTGGCCCCGGAGTGGTTCTGCAGCTTGATGACTGTAACAGTAGGCTCTGACAGGCAGCCATTCAAAATATTTGAAGCAAGTCGACATATTCGATTCAGAAAGAAAACTAACCAAAATTTTTGAGTACAAATTATATAAACAACATGGCAAATACGAATCTAAAATCAATACAAGTTAAACAGCGCACACAACCAACAAAAATACCTAAGACCAAGTCCAAAACTAAGATCAAGACGAAGTCGAAGAGCAAGATGATCCGACCGAAAATCTCGTTCAAGCCAGCAGACATAAAGCAAACCAATTCCAAAATAAGTTCAAAGCTTCGACCACAGGCGCTTGGGATGAAGATCAAGCGACGTTCTGTGCTGATGCGCAAAGAAATGCAGCCACTGGTTCCGCCCCAGGGCAAGTTGAAGAAGAAGACTAAAGTGGGCGTGGCAAAGCGCAAGCCGCCTAAAGAACAGTCCTCGACCAACGCGACCATTGTGATTGTCAAAAACTCGGAGAACCGCACCAATCAGCTCTTAAGCTTTGCACAGAAGCGAGGGGCAAGCAGCGCCAATAGCCAATTGCCTCAACAGAAGAAAATTCGTCAGAAACCAGCTCGCATTACGGCTGGAGCCGATGGCAGCCACAATAAGGGACAACGGAGCAAAGTGCCCAGGCGACAGAAAAACTTACTGCCGCCGCCGCAAGGTCAGCTGTCCCACTTGAGCGGTGGCGTTCAGAAAGAAACTTTTGGCCACAAGGGTGCCCCACCCCCTAAGCCAATCCAGAAGAATGAGGAGCTAGTTGTACCGCTCAGCAGTCGACTGCCCATCATTGATTTCATTTCCACCGATGAGTTTGAGCGGTTGCACAGCTTTAAGATGAAGCACAAGAAGCGATTCTCAGTCGCTTGCAAGTACGGCGATAAACTAAGAACAAAGAACTTTTAGCGATCCGGATCACGAAGTTGCCTAACGTCAGTTGTTAATGTTTTACACGACTCTACGTAAATTCTGTGTACCGCGGTAAAATTTTTAGTCAATAGTTTTAAAATATATAGCTAGCTCTAGTAAGCTAACTAGCAACTAACAACTATCAACGTTTCGTTCCACAATAACTCAATGGCGATTCATAGAAACTAGTGAAAAGATGCGAAAACCCAACGACAAGTAGCCAAGGGAGTATGAGCGCTTAGGGAAGATTAGCGAGTAGTGAGGAGCAAATAGCGAGTCGACAGATGCGAGTACCGAATGAATAGTAGGATAAGAGAAGCTGGTAGATGTACGGAGCGAGTACCGAAAAGGCAGGCACAAGTAACGAGCAAAAAGAAGTATAGCAATTACTCATACTTGACTAACGAACGAATCGAGAGAAGAGAGTACATAAATAAATACATTGGAGCACGTTGCGAATAGCAAGAAGAAGTAAGGATCGTCTATGCCATTCTTCAAGGCGAGTGACAATACAAAATTCTACAGTTATTTAAAATCAAGTAGCCAGAAAATAAAAAATGCCGATTAGACAAAGAGGAGGGGAAAACTATAAAACGAGTTGGCTTTACCGGGAGATAATCGTGATAATTCTGATTTATTATTTCCTGATATTGTCAGGCATATTAAACTTATTAAATAGTGAGAGATCCAGTGCCAGATAATGAGAGAGAGAGAAGAAAGAAAAAGAGAAAGGGGAAACCAGCAAGTGGGCTTAAGTCAAAGAATGAAAATGTGGTAATAGGAAGGCAAACTAGAGCAACAGAACTTTTGCGCAAATTATCTGCGTCGCGTTTATTTCGCGCAAACAAATCGCAAAAGTTTTGCAGACGTCGAGCGTCGAGCCGTCGACCCAACGACTTGACTTGCCCTGGAACGGAACTTAACGGAACGGAATGGCTCCTGCCTGATCTAGTAGTGGCCCCGGCAACTGTCATGACATGGCCCTGGCCTCTCCTGCCCTAATGTGATGTGGTGTGTTTAAAACTTTTGCCGCTGGCCTGCTTTGCCGGGACAAAAGTTTTGGCTGCAAAATCGCAGCTTGGCGCACGGGCATCTTGCAGCAAATTACGGCTTTTCCTTCGCCTGGCTAACAACTTCAAATGCAGATGGAAATGGAGACGAATACGAAGATGGCGATGGCGATGGCAATGGCAATGGCGATGGCCATGGCGCTGGAAACGCAGGCAATTGAAGTAACGCGCCAAGGAATGCGGTATGTATTTGTTGTTTTCTGCTCCAGAGAATTTTTTGGGCTTGTTTTCATTTTCGCTGCTGTTGAAGAATTTGCATTTTGGGGTAACTTAGCAACGACGACGACTGCGGCTTTTAACCGCAAACCAAACGGAAATTGAGATTCATTTAATTTATTGTACGCCCGACAAGGGGCAAAGGGTTAAACGCTCGGCGACGACGCTGCGTTGACAGCATTTGGGCTATGGCATAATCAGCAGCAGCAGTCCAAGGCAGGACCAGTTCCAACAACGTCAGCAATATTTAAATGACTCCGGCTCCCGTCAACGGCAACGCCTTGCTAATATTTATGCTCCAAGCCTTATAATCGAGTGGCGGTGGCGACTGCGGCGGCAACTGCGGATAGCCAGTGGAACGACCAAATGCACTTCTTGCCCAGAAATTCTTTGAATGTCTTCAAGTCGGCCAAAGAAGAAACCTGACAGAGGAACAACATCGGACGTCTGAGAGAGAGAGAGAGAGAGACAGATAATATGAGGGAAGAAGAAAGTACGATTGTAAGAGCAGTCGAGGTCTGTCTGAAATAACATTAGATTGGAAACTTCAGCAATAAAGTTAAGTGGATGAAAACTCTCATCAGCGGGTAAGAGTTGGATGGCGTCCAATCTTATTACCTATTATATTCAGTTGAAAGTTCGTTTAATGGAGCGAAATACATATACAGTGCTGTCTGGGTATAGTGACTACCCTATATAGTGGGCACCCCTAATTAGTGACCACCCAAAATTTTTACATGGTACTAGAGTATTTAGAGTACTTAGAGTACTAAGTAATAGGAAAATCGATAATGAAGCCTATTTTTATAGCAATTTTCTTACGAAAAACCACCCAAAAACAGAAAACGAAATTAAAAGCCAGTAAGAACGTAACAGTCGGACGCAAACGACAGCGAAATACTTTTTCACGTCCCAGAACCCCATAGGGGCACCTATCACATTATATTTCTTAAAAATTAAAGTGGGAATTTACCCCACTGTCGCCGCTCAAATTAGCTGCCGATTAAAAATTTTCATTAGAAGTGGCCATGCACCTAAATTGAGAGAGATGGCATCTCACAATATGAGAGAGGTGGAAACTCTGAAATTGTGCTACAAGTTCGTTGGCGAGCGTAGAGGTGTGGGCTTGAGCCCCGGTGTGGTTATCTTGACATTTTTGTTATATTTTCTTTATTTAGTTATTTTGTGTTAATAAAATATTCTTTTCAAAATATATATAAAATTTGGCAAATCAAAAGACAAGGTAAGAGGTCACAATATCATTATGTGGCGCATTTTGCCTCAGAAGCAGTATATTTTTCTGTTTTGATTTGCCACGCCCCCAGTGGGCGTAAACATATAATTTGACACGTTCATAAAGTGGGCGTTCAGGAATATAACTGTACAGTTTGGATGCTTAAACTTCAAAAATACGAAAATTACAGGGTATTTTTCTGTAAGTCACGTCCCTTTTCGGGCGTAACATAATTTTTGGGGAATCGGTAGAGGAGGCCCCCAGTAACTTAGCGTCCAATTAACTGTGGGAGATATAAGCTGATATTAGTAGCCACGACCCCTGAGGGCGTAGATATATCCGCCATAGCATTTTGATTGTGGGACGTTAACCTGAGTATATATACCAAGTCTCAAGTCTCTAGCATCAACAGTGCTCAAAATATAACGGAATTAGTAAAATCACTATATATTCAGATCCGATTTGCCACGCCCCAAGTAGGCGTGGCCATATAATTTTTTGAGCGACCTTTATAGGATCGTAACAGTAACTCACGTGCCAAATTTGGGCGATAAAGCTTTAAAAATGTAGAAGGTACAGTTTTACCGGATTTGCCACGCCCTCATTTGGCGTAGATATATCGGCCCTAGCTTTATGACTTTGGGATGTTGACGTGAGTGTTCAGTTAAAATCTCAACTCTCTAGCTCTTCTAGAAGTAGTGTTTCTGAGATACAGGAAATTTCATTTTCCGGTTTGCCACGCCCATAGTGGTCGTATCGGGAAAATCTTGACACTTTATCTGACGAGGGTATACACGAGTATATATTTCAAATTTCAAGTCTCTAGCTTCAACAGCGTGGAAATGTTTTGGGTTCATACGGACAGACGGACGGACAGCATGACGGACATTGCACAAAACCAATATACTTTTACACTTCGTGAAAAAGTATAACAAGTAAGAGTGCTTTAGTCGAGACTACTCGACTAAGAGACCCCCTGAACCCTGCGAAGAACTACGATTCCTAAGAACCGCTAGCATTCTCCGTTACTTTTATATGTACATATGTAGCAAGCAATACATACGCACGCACAAGAACACAATCTGCTAACTGTGCATTATGACTCACCAGCTTCGCTGCTGCTGCAAGACGCCGATAATATGCGATATTAAATGCTTAATAACATTTTTTCTAGACGAACGATTTTGATCAAACTTGATGGGCGTGATCATGTCATTCATATGTGTGTATGTGCCAAAGCACAAGTCTCTAGTACTTGAAATACATGATTTAGCAATTTGAGGCGAAGGGGCAATTCGAGGGCGTGGCATCCAAAATTTAACAAAAACCGAAATTGCGTAAGGCTCAACTATAAAGATGAATTAAATAGAATTTTATAACTAAATGAAGATATCGGTTTTTAATTGATAACATTAAAACCATGATAGTTATCGATTATTTGAAACAGACTCAATCGAATCGTGATATACACGAACTTCAAAAAACAAAGTCTCTAGTTCTTATATCTTTTGAGATCGACGCGTTCAAACATACGGACAGACGGACAGACAGACAGATGGACAGATGGACAGCGCTAAATCGACTCGGCTTCTCTTCCTGATCAAGAAATTTAGCTCTTCGTGTTTGCGTCTGGAGCGCCAATGGACTGAACAATAAGACTCAGGAACTGGGCTGTCTTCCTATCAGAAATGTAGATTGATATTATGCTCATGTCAGAGACTCACGAATGACAGAGACTCCTTATAAGATCAACGGTTGAGCATACACCACAACTCCCAGTCTCGAATGCAACAATGTAGGTATCAAGCATTAGCCTTCCTACATCTATACTTGCCGGCCTTTGGAACAAAGGTTGGGCAAATTCCCAATTGGCGGGGCTGGAACGGTTGTCAATTATTCTGGGGCAGCAATAGTGAAAATCCACGAGGAGAAGCTATATTTGAGGCAATGCACAACGCTTGGTTCAGCATATTGACGACTGGAGCCCCTACTCGCTACCCACTGAATGAACACATGCCCTCCGGAATTGACTTTGCAGCATACAGAGGAATCAGCGATCGACAGCTGAGCATCGCAGCATCTCTTGGGTTGCCCCCAGACCACCTGCCACTGATAGTTACTATCAATACGGAGCCACAGCCTTTCCCCACCAGTAACCGGCTACTATCGGTCGGATCGGACCTGGGAGCATTCAAGCGAAAGTTGCACTGCTCTCTACATCCAGAAATAGAGCTCAATACCCCTGAAGATGTGGATTATGCAGCAAACAAGCTGCAAGATGTCATTGTTGCAGTCTCGCTCCGGCTAGAAAATATGCAACATCGCTCTGGGTACAATTTCCCCCTCTCCTTAGAGGCCCGAAACCTATTGGAAGACAAACGCTGGGCAAGAAGACGCTGGATAAGAACAAGGACGGCAAGTGCTAAAGCTAGCTACAACGAAACCACAAGGCAACTAAAAGCTTCGTTAGTGCAGCTTCAGCGGAAGCGTATTTGTGATACACTCTACAAAGCTAAATCACCCGCAAACGCAGAATTTCAGCTATGGAAATATACGGGCAACGTACGCAATACTTCAGGCACCTGGCTCCTAAGCGACGAAGCGCAAGCCGAGGCCTTTGCTCACCACCTTCAAGAGCAGTTCACTCCGCTGATAACTGCCGAGCCCGCAGATGTTGAGGAAACGAAAGACATCCTCCTCTCCCCACTTCCACAAGACGCCCAGATCGAGCCATGCTCAATCAAGAGAAGAGGTGCTGGACTGCATCAGGCGAGTTAAGCTAAAAAAATACCCTGCATATGATCTGATTGAGGCATCGCTTCCTGACTCGACAGTGGAGTATTTACCTACGCTGTACAACGATATGCTTCGCATCCGCCACTTTCCACTTTGCTGGAAGCGTGCCGTGATTGTGATGATCGCTAAGCCTGGTAAACCGGTGGGTGAAATTGGTTCGTATAGACCAGTTAGCCTGTTGTCAGTACTCTCCGAAAAAATACTACTTGGACGAGTACTGACCCACTTGGGACGCCAGAGAGCCATTCCAAATCATCAGTTTGGCTTTAGGAGGCAGCATGGAACACCTGAACAGGTTCATAGAGTTGTACACCACATTCTTGAAGCGTTCGAAGAGAAGATGTACTGCTCTGCCGTCTTATTGGACGTCAAACAAGCGTTTGATCGAGTTTGGCACCTTAGACTGCTGCATAAAGTTAGGACAGCCCTACGCTATTATGATCATATTTGCATGGAAGGACATTCCAAGTATCCAGGGGTCAGGCTCTCTCAACAGATAGACCAATCAGATCTGGAGCCCCACAGGCTAGTGCTATTGGCCCAACATTATACACTTTGCATATGGGAGAAATGCCAACGCATTTAACGCTCATATCAGCAAAGTGGCCACTAGCTGTAAAGTCAAATTGAAGAAACTGGACTGGATGCTGAGGCGTCGAGTAAATTCCAATATGGGGCTCGGCGGCGAGGACCTCTACTAATAAGATACAAATACTTCAAAACAAAGCTTTACGTAGACTTACCGGTGCGAGCTGGTTTGTGAGAAACTCAGTGCTTAGGGACTTAGCAATCCCTACAATTGCTGAGCATATTGGGCGCCACAGCCCAAGATATGCGGACAGACTCGAAGCGCACCAAGACCAGCTCGCATCTAATCTGGCCAACAGCCGAAGCAGAAGAAGATTGAAGAGACTGCATCCCCTCGACCGTAGGAGAAGTTAAATTTGTATATATGTATTTATATATTATATGTATATACATCAAATTAAACTAGAATAATACCTACCATAAATAAGTTAAGGTATAAATAAAAGATAAATGCGATAAAGAGTCTCGGACAATAAGCGGCATAATAAATTAAACTTAATAAAAAAAGTAAGAAAACTCTAGTCGGGGGTCCCGACTAGGAGATACCCTACACCCCGCGCTATCTGCGTTTTTTAAAATACTGCATAATTAGCATTTCGTATAAACGCACAGAAAACTAAATTCAATTCATTTTCAATTGTTAAGCCAATAGCGCCATCTATGGTTCGATACAACAGCGCCATCCATGTTTGGATTTATTGAACAGCTGATAATTAGCAAATCATAGCGCCATCTATTGGAAATATAAAACTTGCCGGTCATTGAATTTGCCAGATGCACGCAGCTCAATGTGTATGTGTGGATGTGTGCACATGCATAGGAAAACAATTTGTTTGGCGTTGCTGGTCACGTGTTTGGCCGATTGGCCAAACGTCTTGTTTAATAACTTCTGCGCGAATTAATGGATTTGAATGAAATTTTTAGCTTATGTTCAACATGTTTTATTACATTTTTTCCAATTTTTAAAAATGTAAATCCATTTATTTACTGGCTTTGAGTGCAACTAATTTTAATTTAAATATTTGGGGAAATTTGGAGCCGGTATCTAAAATTTAACAAAAATCAAAATTACATAAAATAAATATAAAACTTACAAAATAATTTGGGGACTCTAGCTATAAAGACGTGGGAGATATAATTTTATAACTAACGTTCGATAACGTTTTTCATCGATAACATTAAAATAAAATAGTTATCGACTTTTTTAACAAACTTTTCGTGCTATTCACGGACCTACATAAAAAATTTCAAGTCTCTAGCTCTTATAGGTTCTGAGAACGACGCGGTCATACATACGGACAGACAGACGGACAGACGGACGGACAGACGGGCAGGGCCAAGTCGACTCGGCTTGTCTCCCTGATCAAGAATATATATACTTTGTGGGGTCTGCCACGCCTCCTCCTGCCTGTTACATACATTCACATTTCAACAAAAACATTATACCCTGAATTCCCATTTTCAATATGTTCAGGGTATAAAAAAAAATTGCTGTGCTTATTTTCTCTGTCTAATTGAGGTAACCCATATCACGCATAGGTAATATTCTGGCCACTTTATAACTTGTCCCATGTACTGTGACTAGGAGCTGTGCATTTAACGTATACGTGATATTGGTTCATTGTTTGGCTTTGCGTAATTCGGCTGTTTGGACTGTTGAGTGTTGGGTGTTGGGGGCCACATTTCGCCTGGTTGAGCAATGCCGATGATGACCGTGTGCCGTCTAGCAATGGGACCATTCACAGGGAATTTCCAATGGCTACTGGTTGGCGGCTGCACATTTAAAGTACGTGGTGTGCAAATTTGGTTTTCGCACGATTTCATTTCGAGTCTTGCATAAATTAAGCATTCGACAATTCTCAAATTTTTGCGGTCGTCGTCGCTGTCTGAAACCAATTGCCAATGCATAAGCGATGGATCCTGTTCGACCTATGTAAAAACTTGGCCAACGGGATTTGTGAGTGGCCAGTTGGCAAATAGGAGGAAACTTAATTATGCATGCAATGGCAAATAGCTGAGACATGCTCCAGCTAAGAGCGTACAGTAGCTGTTGGAGACAAAATATAACTGAATGTAGATGTACACACACACACACATAGATAGATGTATATATATATATACATATATATATATATATATATATATATATATATATATATATATATATATATATATATATATATATATATATATATATATATATATATATATATATATTTATATATATATACATCTACATACAGTTATATTTTGTCTCCAACAGCTATGTGTAGAGTCAGTTTTGCCCAATTGATACACCAATTATGCAGTACAAGCCACACTCGTGCGTGCGCCTGAGTGTGTGTATGTGTGTGTGTCGCAATTTGACCTGCTTATTGAACGCAATTACCTGGCATAGTTTCATGTATGCACAAACGATGCCAACGTAACGCAGTGGAGAATCGTGTCAAAGTTCACGGAAACTTTCCCTTTGCTACCTCTGGTTCTAGCTCTGGCTATGACTATGGCTCTGGCTCTTTAGGAAATCGCTGGACTTTTGTTAATAAGGCACAGCTGCATCTGGCCAATTGACCCACTTTATGTGCCCAGATCAACTTATTTTTTTTGACCGAAAAACCATGATATTAAAAAAAACTTGCCACCAATATGCAATCGAAATGCGGAAAAAACAAACACAGACA
Organism: Drosophila mercatorum; assembly: GCA_961210405.1. Classification (NCBI taxonomy): domain Eukaryota; kingdom Metazoa; phylum Arthropoda; class Insecta; order Diptera; family Drosophilidae; genus Drosophila; species Drosophila mercatorum. Next base: position 1,235,667 of record CAUIUS010000010.1, read on the forward strand.
AGCATAATCAGCCAAATGAAACACACAAAAAAAATTAAATGCCCAAAAGTTAACCTCGACCCAGCAGCGGGTATAACTTTACTATGTTTCTATGTATGTATGTGTGTATTGGCGCGTGTGTATGTGTGTGATGGTTTTTGGGACCGACAGAGGTTCGTCGGTTATCGCTATCGCAATTGCTATCCATTTCATTTACCGCAGGACAAATTTTTATTGCCGCCTGCGCTGACCCAAGCTACAGAAAAACAACAACAACAATATGGCATTGTTTTAACACACAAACAAACACACACATATATATATATATATATATATATATATATATATATATATATATATATATATATATATATGTATTTACACAGGCGTTGACTATGTGCAATATACATACACATAAAATTGCCGGAAAGTTGTTGCAATTGTCCTCATTTTCTTTCATTTAAGGACAGTTTTTATTGTTGTTGCTCACACTGCAAGGCCTTGGCAGCGCCTACCCCAACACAACAATACATATTATATACATTTATATATTCATATATACATATATATATAATGTAAATAACAACAATAAGAGGAGAGTAGAACAACAAGTAGAACAAGTCCCCTTCATGCCCCATGTCCAATGTGACAGTCACAAGTGCATTGTGCACTTTGCCAAAAACAATTTCCATACTGCCTTCAGTCAAGGGCACTTCACGAGTGTCTGAATGAGTCTTTGAATGTGTGAGTGTTTATGCGAATGCCTATAGCCCCATTCGTATACATTCAGCTGTGTGTGTGTGTGAGTGTGTGTATCTGAGTGCTACAAGTCAAAAACATGTTTAATTATGTTGACATTGTTACTAAACAATTCATGAATGTAAAATAATTGCATTCCGCTTGCGGTCTAATTGGGAATTTAGTTTGTCACGCCAAGCCGCCATGTATCCCAGGATTCAGATATATTCACATACTAAATATTTATTTACACACACTCACACATATATATATATATATATATATATATATATATATATATATATATATATATATATATATATATATATATATATATATATATATATATATATATATATATATATATATATATATATATATATATATATATATATATATATATATATATATATATATATTTCATCTCATCATCTCGAAATTTTTAAACTGCAGCTAATTTATATTTTCAATTGATCAATTTGAAGAGGTTAGTATATAACCAAAAATACAAAACTAAATAAAAAATGTCCGGAGAATTAAGGGTGTGGCAAACCGGAAAAAATATTTCTGGAATTTTTTTGGAACTGGGTGCTTTGACGTGAATGAGTATTTCGTAGTCGGTAGCTTCCGACTAATGTTTTTATGAAAATATATGTAATATGCAGAAGGAGGCGTAACGGACCCGATAAAGTATATGCTTGATTAGCTGACGAGCTGAGTCGATTTAACCATGTATGGCTCTCCGTCTGTCTGTCTGCTTATACATGAGCTCGTATGAGCTCGTCGATCTCAGAGCATATAAGAGCTTGAGACTTTAAATTTTAATTGAAATTCAGTATGTCTTTGAAGCTCGAATATTAAACTTTTGTATGTGTATGTATGTGTATTTTATACAATTTTGGTTAATGTTATGTTCTCCATACCACCCGTCGTCCCCTGGAACTTTGCAAAAAAATTATTTAGTATACTAGAGACATGTGCTTTGGCAAATTCACATATGTGAAGAACATAATCACGCTCTGAAAGATTGGTTAAGAAAGTCCACCTACATAGTCAAAAGCTGTGCAGCGTGGTACTCCGAAGTGCGGTTTTCTAAAATTCGTATATTTGTTGTACTAAAGCTTTGATATATTTAGAATGCCATAACACTCTGTCATTGGGTAAAATATAAGATTTCCAACTGATTGACTGACTGACTTTTAGATTGAAAGATGCACTGAGGGCCAAACTGTGTTTAATAGTAAGACTGAGTATCTGAGCTGTTGAATGATTGACTGATTGAGGCATTGAATAGCAAACCCTTTGACTAAGTGACTAGTAGACTGACAGATTGATTGAATGACTGATATGCTTTATATGTGCTCTCCAAATAAAAATTTCCATACGGCTGACCAGTCAAAAGCTATTAGGCGTAAAAAACAGGTAACTAGTACTTGTTGAGATTTATTATGAGCATGAAATCTTATTGCATCTTATTGCCTAAAATGTGTGGCTCAACACCTCAATAAGTCTCATGCAAGAAAGCCAACACAATCTACGACTAGATAGGCCCGTGAACGTGAACGCAATCATTGCCCGGCTTGGGATTGTGATTCGTTTGTTCAGTTCGTCGTCAAATCGACGCCATCTCTATCGATGCCAAATAGCACCCACACAGTAAAAGACAAAGCCAAACACGAGCATATGGGGCAAGTGCCTGCTCGCGCTGCGGCTACAATGACTGTGAAAATATTTTTTCAAGAATCGGCAAACAATTTAGAAGACAGTGCCAGCAGTGCCAGTGACATCAGGGGCACCAATGGCATCAGTGGAAGCAGATGCAACTATAACAACAACAAAACGTTGTTTTCCGCTTAAGCGCATCGTTAAGATGGCACTGACTTCCAAGTGCCGTCTGCCGACTCCTCAGTCGGCGAACTCTTAGGGCCAAGTCACCGGCAAACCGGGCAAACTCCGTTGCTGTTCTGTGTTTGTTTGTCTTGTATTTTGGCTCACACAATTTTTGCTGAAAGAACAGCGGACACAAGCAGCACAAGTGCAAATGAAACAGATGCGCAGCATATGCACGACTCGCACATACCTTATTTGCAGTATATAAGATTAAAAGAAAAAAAATAACAAAATTGAATATTTTCAAGTCGTAGTATTTGTATTGTCCTGAATGTGTATATAGTATGCATGCACATGTTCGGAATATGTATTTTTGAAAAAAAGTTCCATTCATCCAAAAGGAAAACGCAGGGTGATATCTCTTTTGTCCATTTATAGAGTCTTTCATTCACAGGGTATATATGGGAAACCTCAGACGTGGCTGCATTGTTGAGAGTGCAACAACGAAGCACTGATGCCAAGCGGCTATACAGCCAAAGGCAACACAGAAACAACAGCAGCAACAACACAACAAACTGGCAAGACAAAAAACAAAAACAGAACAGAAATGTGCACATGCTTCGGTGCTTGAAGTGCGCTATTTTGCACCTATGGGGATTGTGTGTCTCTCGCACATGCAAAACATGAAAATCCATTCGAAATCAGTCAACGCGCTTAGGCTTTCATTCAGTTAGAGGCCCTGTTAGACAGTAGACAACAGAAGGCAACAAGAAGCAGGCGCAGCAGCAGCTGAGCGGGGCAGCTGTCTGGTTGCCAGGCTGTGGCTTCATTTGTGCAGTGAGCCGAACGCAGAAAAGCAGGCAGGCAATAGAAAATATTACAGCGGCAGCAACTTCGAATGTGTGTGTGTATGTTCAAGTGAGGCTTGAAGCGGAAGTGCGGCTTGATTTACTCAACTCGTTTGCTCGCTCGTTTATTTCCGACGGCACTTATTTTGCTGCAGTTTCTATTCCATGATTTCTTTCAATTCTTTTTTCACTTTTTTGCTTCATCCTTTCCATCCCAATGGCCTCGGCTGCTCTTCCTGTTGCTGTTGCCTTAAATATTTATTAGCCTTAAAACCAAAGTATTTATTCAGCAACTGTAGGCTAAAGACTTAAGCTTATCCGATCTATGCGGTCTGGGCGCAAACCAAATGGTCCGGAAATCGAAATGATCGAAGTTTATTAAAGCATTTCTTACGCATCATTTGTCCCAGTCCCTGTAAGGTAAAGCATTGATGTATGATTGTTATATCGAGTTCGAGTCAACCGCATCACTTCAGCTAGAGATATCATTAAAAATGCTATATATATATATATATATACCCATTGAAAATGGGAAATCAGGGTATAATTTTTTTGGTGAAAATGTATGTAACAGGCAGAAGGAGGCGTGGCAAACCCCATAAAGTATATATATTCTTGATCAGGGAGAAAAGCCGAGTCGATTTAGCCCTGTTCGTCTGTCCGTCTGTCCGTCCGTCTGCCCGTCTGTTTGAACGCGTCGATCTCAGAAGATATAAGAGCTAGAGACTTCAAATTTGTTTTTGGAAGTTCGTGTATATCAGGATTCGATCGAGTTTGTTTCAAATAATCGATAACTATCATCGTTTTCATGTTATCGATTAAAACCCGATATCTTCATTTAGTTATAAAATTCTATTTTATTCATCTTTATAGTTAAAGTCTTCAAATTTTGCATTTAGCGTTATTTGATTTCGGTTTTGGATGCCACGCCCCCTTCGCCTCAAATTTCTAAATCACGTATTTCAAGTACTAGAGACTTGTGCTTTGGCACATACGCACACGTTAATGAAATTATCACGTATAACAAATTTGATCAAAATCGTTGGTCAAGGAAAAGTTATTAAACATTTAATATCTCATATTATCGGTGTCTTGCAGATTGTATGCTTGTGCGTGCGTATGTATTGGTTGCTACATATGTACATATAAAAGTGACGGAGAATGTTAGCGGTTCTTAGGAATCGCAGTTCTTCGCAGGGTTCAGGGGATCTCTTAGTCGAGCAGTCTCGACTAGAGCACTCTTACTTGTTTTTTTTTTTGGTAATTAAATTTTTTTGCTGCTTTTTTGAGACTTTATAGCGCATTTATCCCTTAATTTACTTTAATTCATTTTTGGCAGGTAGGCCTGTATGAAACATAAGCATGCAACGGGACTTCAACCGGGGCTCTCACAGTTTCCAGGCCGCCTGCTTTCTCACTGGGCCACACCCGGCCCCATATATAAATATATATATATATATATATACGTATTTATATTTATTTACATATATATTTTGTTTTTATATTTGTGTGTGTTATGCTTATATCAATGTACTTAAAACTACATATATTGCTCTTTGCGAACAACTCTTCCTGCAAGTATTACCAAAAGCCGTCCGAATCAGAATCAAAAGAGGTCAGAGAGTTCAGTGCTGCCCCAAATGGTAGCTGCAATTAGTCATTGGCCAAGTACATAACTGAACCAACATGTCGTATGAGTAATATAGTTGCAAATAATTTGCTAACAATGTGTGTGCCTGTCTGTGTGCACTAGTTGCAGCTGGCAGAACTCTGAATTGGTTTAATTTCCGAAAAAGGAAAGTAAAACTTGAATTCAATGTTTAAATTTTTTACATTTTGGCGAAAGAATCGCGATGCATGGATTGAAAAACATTTCGATTGTCGTAAAAGACTTCAGAAAGCTTTCTAAATTTGTTCAATTTGCATTAAGAGCTCTTTAATGATGTCTTAAGCTTCAAATATATATTTGCTGATGATCTGATTTAAGTTTTTGGTATTATATTTTAGTCAAATAATAGGTAAATTTATTACAGATATCTTTTCTATATTATATAAGGCATAGAAATGTATTTCATGAACTAGTAAGTCTACCAATCAATCAATCAAATTTTCTGTTAATCAAGCTAAGAGAGCTCTCTTAGCTCTTAGGTCATAGGCGCCAAAGAGTATCCATGTATAATTCCCATTAGTAGGTCAACGTTTGGCTGCACTTGAAGTAAGGCAGGCGGCTCACGTACCGAGGCGCGAAATTTGCTGCAGTCGAGTAAATGTAATAAACGCCTGATGCTTAATTGAGGATTTATTGTAGCTACCAACTCGTTTGTCCGCAAAATCGTTGCAGAACAACTAAAGAAGGAATCAAGCGAATCGACAAACTAATTGCCCAACCAAACAGCGAACTGACGACAACGGACACACACACACACTATGTGCTAGGTCAATGGACTGCACCGAATGGGTGGGCTTGAATGCGGCTCTGAAAGGAAGAAGCGAACAGTGAGAAATGAAAAGAGAGAAGCGAATAGCCGAGTACTAAAACAAAGAAATAAATGTAAAAATAGAGATGTACTCAGGCCATGGGGCAGAAATGAAGGCGTAAAAGTTAAAGACAACTAAAGCGGCCTTTGCCGTCGTTTTCATTTCCAATTCGTTGCTTTCCACATTGAATCAAACATGTAGCTAACGTTGCCAGACTCAGCAGAGTCGTCGCAGATCGAGTGTTAGACATTCATTCTCCCCTTTTTTTCAAGGTCTGTTTGTATAATTAGCAGCATTTCGGTGACTCGTAAACTCCATTTATATACTTAGCTACGTTCTCGTCGCATATTCTTATCCGTAAATTGTTGTTTTTATGAGTCTAAATTACAGTATTTACAGAACTATTGCCTAAAAGTAGTCGCCCACAAAAGTATGCACCAGTTTTTTTATTATACCCTGCATTAGGCATTGAATGAAGTCTGCTTCTTTCCTCATATGAAGAGACAAATTTCTCTAGTCATTATTAATATGATAAAGTCCTTATAATTAATCATTTCACACATTTAATTTAGTTTATCTTGGCCTGACGCATATTTCTAAATTTTTTCATTGCTTAAGGTCAAATAGCATCATTAACAATAACCGCTGAGTTAAATTTTTACATTTAAAGTAAACACGAGTGCTCTGCGCTGTTATATACCATTTGTTTCCGACGTGATTTGCGAATTGGAAAAGGCTTCAATTAAATTTGATTTGTCCTTACCAAATACCCTTAAAAACAGACACATAAACACACACTGTGACATGCATGGGCAATTTGATAAGCTCAATTGTCGCTGCTTGCCGCTCGCCCCCCATCTAGCCTTCACCCATCATTAGTTTCGTACTTTGTGCGACTTTTGCTCGTCGCTAGCCGCAAATTCACGGCATGACCATAGTTACGTATGTATGTGTGCATGTGTGTGTGTATGGGTGTGTTTGAGTGAGAAAGAATGTGAGTGTGTATGTGTAAACGATTTGATAACCAAAAGCAGCCGCACATCGACAGCTCAGCTGGTCTCCAATTTGAACTCAACGTGCGGCTGGACTTCTACCTTCTATATCCCGTACTGGTCCATTGCCTGGAAATGACATTTTCACATCATTTGCTGATGTGGCAAATGTTTACTAGACGCGTGCGCACTCATCTATGAGTGTGTGTAAGTATGTATGTCAAAATGTGTACGTGTGTGCGTGCGTGTGTTTGGCAATGTCTGTCTCGTAATAGAACTCAAATTCACTTCATTTCATCGCTCGCTGTAAACCAAAGCCAAAAAACGACGAATGAATATCGTCGTGGCTCGTGTGTTTGGCAATTGAGCGAGCAGCTGCTGTCCCCTTTCTGTCAGTATCTGCTTTGGTCATTTCCGCTGTGAAATTTGGTATATCTGAGCGCTGAACTGGCAGCTGCAGCACCTTCACTGGAACACACGAGGTGACCATAATAATGTCATTGAATTGAACCTGGGACTCCGCATCGTCCGCATTTAGATCCGACTCCATCTCAATAAAAGCTACTTGTGTGTACTTAGTGTGTATTTGAGCGTTTCTGAGCTTAGCTCTCTTAAACCTTGTCCTCCATTTCGCCCAATATTCTCAGCAAGAAATGAAAACTAAAGTGTGAACATCCGAAAGCAACTGAATTTTCCTCGTCGTATTCAACTGCTTTAATTAACTTTTCCACACACTGTCATTCTTTATTTATTTCATTATTAGAACAAATTTTTTTTTTAAATGTCAATTCTCAGTGAACAATTTTCACGGCATCTATATTGATCATTTATATAAACAATATAGCTGACATCGAATTGATAGATAATCACACGTTTCATATGCCTATTTTTTAAAATATTTAAAAACAGCTTAAGCGCAACTTGCTAACTCTGTTTGCTATTGCTAAACACTATCAGTGAGTCAATCCGACAAACATGATATTCGATGGTAGTACAGAACTCTGTCCATTGTTTAGGAGATCTACAACAGGCTGTCAAACAATTCTTATTCGTCAATCATTGAATCATATAGCCAGCCAATCAATAAGCTACACTCAATCATATAGATATTGCCTTATTGACTTTCTGTCTATAGTTTTGCAATAATGTCACTATATACAGCAAGTCAGTCAAACGACTTAATTTTAATATATAGATATTCAATCTTTTGTTGCTTGTCTAAGGACCATATATTGTACACAATCAATCAGTCAATCAAACTTTATTATATTGATTATTTTCACAAATGATGTACCTCCAGCACCATTCACACATATGTGCACATATGTATAACTGGAATCATTTAATATTTAGCCTTTTGCTGATTTTGCGATTTTTATTTGGCATTTACTTGAACATTTGTGAGTGAGCCCTTTGGCACTGTTTTAGGTATTCGCTTCTTTCTGCTCGGTTATGCTATGCTTCTTTCAGTTGTTTTCCTTTATCATTCTTTTTAGACTTTTTCACGAAGTGTAAAAGTATATTGGTTTTGTGCAATATCCGTCATGCTGTCATGAAAAAGTATTTCGCTGTCGGTTGCGTCTGACTGCAACGTTCTTACTTGTTATACCCTGAGCCAATTGAAAATGGGAAATCAGGGTATAATATTTTTGTTGAAATGTACATATGTAACAGGCAGAAGGAGGCGTGGCAGACCCCACAAAGTATATATATTCTTGATCAGGGAGAGAAGCCGAGTCGATTTAGCCCTGTCCGTCTGTCTGTCTGTCCGTATGTTTGAACGCGTCGATCTCAAAAGATATAAGAGCTAGAGACTTCAAATTTTTTTTGGAGGTTCGTGTATATCACGATTCGATCGAGTTTGTTTCAAATAATCGATTACTATCATCGTTTTAATGTTATTGATTAAAACCCGATATCTTCATTTAGTTATAAAATTCTATTTAATTCATCTTTATAGTTAGAGTCTTCAAATTTTAAGCCTTACGCAATTTCGGTTTTTGTTAAATTTGGGATGCCACGCCCCTTCGCCTCAAAATTTAAAATAACGTATTTCAAGTACTAGAGACTTGTGCTGGCAGACACACACATATGAATGACATGATCACGCCTAATTTGATTAAAATCATTCATCTAGAAAAAAAAGTTATTAAATATTTAATATCTCATATTATCGGCGTGTTGCAGCTGCAGCGAAGCTGGTGAGTCATAATGCACAGTTAGCAGATTGTGAGCTTGTGCGTGCGTCTGTGTGTGTGTATGTATTGCTTACTACATACATATAAAAGTAACGGATAATGTTAGCGGTTCTTAGGAATTGCGGCTCTTCGCAGGGTTCAAGGAATCTCTTAGTCGAGCAGTCTCGAATAGAGCAGTCTTACTTATTTTTGTACCCTGAACCCATTGAAAATGGGAAATCAGGGTTTAATGTTTTTGTTGAAATGTATGTAACAGGCAGGGAGACAAGCCGAGTCGAATTAGCCCTGTCCGTCTGTCTGTCTGTGCGTCCGTCTGACAGTCCGTCCGTCTGTCCGTCCGTCTGTGTGTCCGTCTGTCTGTCCGTATGTATGAACGCGTCGATCTCAGAACCTATAATAGCTAGAGATTTTTTTAGGTCCGTGTATAGGGCGCGTTATCGAGTTTATTTCAGAAATTCGATAATTGTTATCGTTTTAATGTTATCGATTAAAAACGAAAACTTAAATTCAATTATAAAATTCTATCTAATTCATCTTCATAGAGACTCTATGACTTAAGGTTTTGCATATAGTGTTATTTAGGCCTTACGCAATTTCGGGTTTTATTAAATTTTTTGCATGCCACGCCCCCTTCTCCTCAAATTTGTAAGTCTCGTATTTCAAATGCTTGACAATTGTGCTTTGGCACATACACACATATGGATGACATGATCACGCCCAACAAGTTTGGTCAAAATCGTTGGTCTAGAAAAAAAGTTATTTAACATTTAATTTCCCATAACATTCGCATGCAAATAGCAGCCAAAGAACAGCTGACGCACTGACTTACGCTTGTGTGTGCGTGCGCCTGTGTTTGTGTGTGTGTATGTTTTGCTTGTAATGAACGTACATATGCATGTGTATATAAAAGAAACGGAGACAGCTTGGAATAGCGATTCTTCGCAGGGTTCAGGGTATACCCTAGTCAAACGGTCTCGACTAGACTTTTCTTACTTGGTAATTTTAGTTCTTGTTCTCTGCTCACTTTTTTCAGCTCCCTTTTTTGGCTTATGCGTTTTTCGGTGCTTTCGTCAACAACTACTGAAGCCCCTGGCGGCACTCGCTTAGGGCTGTAGAGGCTGTCGTTATTGCTGATGGATATTTGGTCGTTATTGTGAATATCCAGCACCCCACTCCCACCCCACTCCCACCCCCCTCCCTGTCCTCTCTGCTCTTCTTTTGCTGCAGCTGTAGCTTTTCTGGACGCTGTACTTAAAAAATAATTTCTTACGCTGACAGTGCTCTTAAATTGTTTCTCCCTTCTAGCTGTTGTTGGTGTTGTGCCTTTTCTCTCTCCCTTTCGTTCCCGTGCTCATCCTCTCTTATTGCCTAACTTTTTAAGCATTGCGTGAAATTCATTCTTAGACTTTCGGTCATTTGCTTAATTCATCCACTCCAAAGCTCCGTTTGCTTCTCCCAGTTTCTTTTTAATTTGGCTTCTTTTATTAATTCTTTTATTGTCATTCATTATTCGATGCTTTAATTAACTGCTCACTATGCAATTCCCTTGATTAGCAAATCATTCTGTCTCTCGCTGAAACTCTCTCTCTTTTATTGTTTTACTTAAGCTCCTCTGATTGGATCTCGTTAATTTTTTTTGTACTTCCTTTCATATTTTACTTTTCTCTTTCAACATAACAAGGAGTATTTTTTTTAAATTTATAATGCAAATGCTCTCAGTTTACAGCATTGACTTAGCCTTACCTTACCAACTGATCTCATCTATCTTTGGGCCTCTATCTACCAAAGCTCTATAAGAATATTTCAGATTTAGATTATATCTAATCTTAAGCCTCAATCCCAATATCTAGAGGCATTACCCTATAAAAAAAATGTATTTTATTTGCTTCCTTAGAATTAATATCTTACTTGAATTGATTTCCCCTTTGTAAAAGTTCAACATACGTTTTCCATAAGTTTTACCAATAAAATTATCTTTGTAACAGCCAGTGCCATCTACTTATAGCTGCCAGCACATATTCCTCTTCAATTTTCCTCGAGCGCTTCTAAGGACAATGCAAGTACAAAACTTTAAGTCATAACTTGCAAGCCCCGCCTACTGCCAGCTGCTAACATTATACCAAGAGCTTTTTCTCTCTCTCTCTCTCTCTCTCTCTCTCTCTCTCTCTATCTATCTATACATCTATATATCTACCTATCTCTTTTTCTATGCTTCTCTCTATCACTCTGGCGCTCTTGACCAGTGTCGCTGTGTCAGAATATTAATTTTGCCCAAGTTAAAAGCAAAACACTTGCGCCCACTGCGTTATATTGTTCTTCTTGGCGCTGTTGCTGTTGTCCGTACTGTTGTTGTTTGCCGCAGCTGCCAAGATTGCGACAAAAGTCCAAGTCGAAGTCTTCGTCTTAGTCTAAGTGCCCACTGGCGCCTGTCAACAGCCACCAAATGGCAGCCAGCTTCAACAGCTCGACGAGAGAAAAAAATAAAATAAAATAACGAAAGCAACTGAAGCATAATCACAGACATCGCTTGCTGCTGCTGCTGCTGCTGCTACTGTTTCTTGTGCCCTTAAGGGGGGGTTAAGGCAGCGGGAGAGGTAGATCCCGCACACGCACACACACACACACACACACACACACACACAGCTTTGTCTTCATATACCTCAGCAGCTACTGCCATATTTTTCTTGCTGTGGTCGCCTCTGTCTTAACATTTAAGTGGACCGGCATCAAGCTATTAGCATAATTTTTGTGCATTATCATTACAACTCCCGAGTAGCAAGAACAAAATTTGTATACGAACATAAAAGAGGCCAATACGAAGAAGAAGAATATATAAGAAGAAGCCCCAAATGATTCCATTTATCATTGACATATTTGTTGTTTCCGGTTTTTCGAATCAAAAATTCAGTCTTATCCAAAAAAGTAAACTTCTGAAGTTTTAACCGTCGGTAACCAGGTAAAAGTAAGCGAAGGACTGCACTCACCTGCAATTAAAATGAAAAAAGAAAAAAATAAGAAAATAAAAAAAGATGTCAAATATAAACTATTTAAATCCTCTAGATACATAAAGTTAAAGCTGAGAGTAGCATGACATAAGCTTTTGAAATTTCTGAATTAAGATCTGGTTCACATTCTATGATTTTGTCAATCCTATGTACATATAAGAAGTCAATTTTCCCGCTGGTAAGCTGAGCCTTTTGGTATTGTTTAATTTAAAACAGTCAAATTTAATTTATATAACAATTTTACAAGCAAGAAAAGTCGCTTTAAAAATTAAGTTTAAGGTCGAATTCGAAATTCATGTGAACTATTTAAATCTGGTTTATGCTGTCAATCTGGACCCGTAGATTTATCTTGCTGGTATATTTCTAAAAAAAGTTTATTCAGTTGATAAGAATCAAAACGCATTTGATTCTTACTCAACTGAAAATATCAATTTAATATCATAATTGAATTGAATTTCGTTTGGTTTCGTTTCGTGCTTTGATGTCAGCTGCTGTAGGCTGGCGCTGAGATTTGGGTTGAGGCTGGGGTTGAGTGCGTTTATTTATGTATGTTGTCATTTGAACACTTTAGGATTTATTTTTCCCAGCCACGTTGTAAATATTAATAAATCTCATCTCTTCACTGAGCAGATTGGGTTTTTGTGTCCGTCACCCACCTCGCAAAATGTCATTAGATTTTTAATTTTTGAAATGGAAGCCAAGAGGCGCAGTTGCACTTCTTTGTTTCTTTTTCTGTTTTTACACCCCAAACCCATTGAAAATGGGAAATCAGGGTATAATGTTTCTGTTGAAATGTATGTAACAGGCCGAAGGAGGCGTGGCAGACCCCATAAAGTATATATATTCTTGATTCGATTTAGTCGATTTAGCCCTGTCCGTCTGTCTGTCTGTCCGTATGTTTAAACGCGTCGATCTCAGAACCTGTAAGAGCTAGAGACTTGAAATTTATGTAGGCTATAGCACGAACAGACCGAGTTTGTTAAAAAAAATCGATAACTATCTTAATTTTAATGTCATCGATTAAAATCGAAATCGATACTCAGTTATATAATTCTGCATAACTCATCTTTATAGATAGAGTCTTAAAATTTACATTTTAGTGCTATGTGAGCCTCATACCATTTTGGATGCCACGCCCCCTTTGCCTCAAATTTGCAAAACACGTATTTTTCGAGAACTACATTCTTGTGCTTCGGCACATACATATGTACATATGAATGACATGATCACCCCCTGTAATTTTGATCAAAAACGTTCGTCTTGATAAAAAGTGAATGTGTGTCTGCGGCTTCTTACATGGGTTGCAGCAGGAGCTGAGCGCCCGATTGAGGTTGCGCCAACATTTAATTGCCCCACCCAGAATAGAAACATCTCCGACGGAAGCTCGTTCGGCTGTTCTTTGGGATTTACTTAGGCAGGCAGCCACTAAGCCAGCCGCAGCCACACCCATAGCAGTTGGCCAAAAAGAAGTTAGACAGCTAGTTTTGTCTAAGCCGCAAAAAGCGTACCACACCCCCTCGTCGCTTGGCCCAACTAATCCGACTAGAAAATTTATTTGCTTAATTTCGTTTGTTGGCCAATCCCATGAGCGAGACTGACCGAGAGCGGGAGAAAGAAAGAGAGAGAGAGAGAGATAAAGTAATTGCTGCGTCTTGTGGGCGTGCGATAATTCTTGCAATAAGCTCTCCACATTTGCCACATTCTTTGGCAGCTGCTGCGACGCCCTCAATCGATAAATCAAAAATCGCTTCAAATGCGCTATAATTACAATTTCCTACAGTTCTCTATTAAGCCACTCTCTCGCCCTGTCAAGTAGCTCCGCGAGCATTATTTTTGATGAAAAGAAACCCTCCGCCCCAAATAAGACTTTACAACACAAGTCGGGCGAAATTCCAGCCTTCATTTCAATTAATTTCCGCGACATTGATGCGTCCTGTCGTCGTTCTTGTTGTCGTCTTGCCTTCTTCAGCTTGTGCAGACAACCAAGACAAATACACACACAGCCTCTTCTTCTCATCCTCTGCTGCTCTTTCTCTCTCCATCTGACTGGCTTTTGCTGTGCATAAGCATGTGCTCGCCTCTTTCCCCCGAAAGAAAAAACATTTTTGCATGCGCTTTTTAATTAATTTAAAGTTATTTTGCTTGACATCCTCGTCAGGCCAAACTCGCGCCTTTCTCAGCTCTTTTCAGCTCCGCTTCCGTTTCTCTAACTGTGCAGCATCGCCTGAATGTCTTGCGGCTGCTACAGCGCTTTATTAAATCTGCCTGCACTGCGTTTAAATTGAAATCCGGCGCCTCATCACAAATCACATAGTATCGCATGCCAATGCAGTCAGTAGCAATGTTCCTTTTTCCTCGTTTTTATACTATTTCACGTAGTGATATGGTATATTGGTTTTGTGCAATGTCCGTCATGCTGTCCGTCCGTCTGTCCGTATGAACGCAAACCATTTCCACGCTATTGAACCCTCGTCTGATAAAGTGTCAAGATTTTCCCGATACGCCAACTAGGGGCGTGGCAAATCGGAAAATGCATATTCCTGTATCTCAGAAACACTACTTCTAGAAGAGCTAGAGAGAGTTGAGATTTTAACTGAACACTCATGTGGACATCCCAAAATCAAAAAGCTATATCTACATATATAGATATAGACTGACGTCTTTCACAGGGCTAAATCGACTCGGGTTGTCTCCCTGATCAAGAATATACATACTTTATGGGGTCTGCCACGCCTCCTTCGGCCTGTTACATACATTTCAACAGAAACATTATACCCTGATTTCCCATTTTCAATGGGTTTAGGGTATAATTAATATCTCTAGCTTCTGTGGATTAAGAGATCGCTGCGTTCACACAAACGGATGGGCAGAAAGACAAGATCGAGAACATTCATTTTTTGTCGATAAATAGCGATATTCTGACTTGATTTTGTTTTACGTAAATTGGTCTCCTCAAGACCTAGTCATCAGAGCTCGCAAACAACAGTTGGGCGTTTTTTCTTCACGCTCAAGGTCAGAGCAGAAGCGAAAAATAGAAAATATTCCGCTGTCGCTCTGAGCAAGAGCGATTTGTTCTTGTCTGAATCGGTCGGTCATCGCATGCGGGTTGTTTTTTGTGTTTTGTGCGTCGATCTTTATTGCCGAACATCTTCGCGAGCGACAAATTTATTGCTCGCGAGCTATAGATATATATATTTGACGCATGTTTGGCATGTAACAAAGCCACCTGCTCTCAGACTTCCATTCTATGCTTGACAATATATTTCAAATTATGAAATCTGCTTGATTTAAGCCTATTTTGGCTTTTATTTCAATGCTGAGACTATTCTTGTTGCGGGCCAAAAGAGAATTTGGATATAGAGTTCATGAGTTTTGCATATAGAATTCCAAACGGCTTCTGTTGCACGTTTGCAAAGTTTACAATTCTTTTTGTTTTTGTTGGTGCACGCAGCTATTGTTGTTGTTGTATTGCTGTGCACTTTTGCCGGCTGCTTTGTGTATTTGTTTGTTAGTCTGTTTGTTAAATGTCAACATGCAAGGCATATGAGCAGCTGACTAAAGTGCAATGTGCAGCCACATGTGAGAACCTAGTCCAGACCAGTTGGCTTCGGCTCCGGCTTTGGCTTAGGCCTATGCCTATGCCTGTGCTAGTGCCAGTGGCTTTGCCCAGCCCTTGATTTGCCTTCATTAGCCTTTGGCAGTATGTCAGAGTCACTGAGTATGTGTATGTGTGTTGTGTGCCAAACAAAGGGCCTTTTATATATGCGCACTTATGTAGCGCAAAGAAAAAGAAGAAGCAGCAGGCCATGTGGCATTGACTTTAGTCTATCCTCGTGCCACACACACTGCAGTCCACTGCCATGCACTCAACTCGAATCTTCAGTGCTCTAGTATTGATTGTGCCAAATGCGAGCCCAGCCAGCGACTTGTTTTAATAACTGTCACTTGCTGCATGAAGCTCTGTGTAGCTTTATGTAGCTGTGTCCCTGCGTCTCCAATGCCTCCTATGCCTGAGGCTAACATATTAAAGTTGCAACTGAAGCTGCAGCAGCAGGCAAATTCAATTTTGTATGCAATAGTGATAGCAGCGATGCAACTGCAGATGGCAGTCATCAGCCAACAGGACTCAAGCAACAGGATTCGGGCATTCAAAATTGCTTCTTGTTGCTGTCAGTTGGCATGTGTCAGTCATGTGGCGCGACGGGTGGTGGCTTGGCTGTGGGGCCATATGGTTATACGTTTTAAGAAGCCAAACAAAATGCCGTCGACGGCACACGTTTAAACATAATAATTCTCAATTTCGTCAGCGATATCAATGGCACCAGCAGCCGTAGTGGCAGCCGTAATAGCAGCGTAGTGGCAGTGCCAGAAACAGAAGCTAGTCATGTCTGCTCACGCCACAGGAAAACCATGCAATAGACATCAACATAAACTGACATTTTTTGCTAAAATGAAATAAAAAGAAATGAAAAGTTGGAGGAACTTTACATTTATTTTTCTATTTCTGTGCAAAATTGAGCACACGAAAGGCAAAATAAGCCAAAACCTCGAGGAAAAAGAAAACAGAAAATGAGGCTCAAACGAAATGCGGAAATCATGTCAGATGAGTCAGTAACACCAGAACAGTGAATAAAAAAATATCAGCAAAGACTCGGCTCTCAGTCACCCTATAATAGTTTTGCAGGAAAATGTGGAAATTAAATATATGAATTAAATAAATATATGAATTAACATATAATATGTATTATTATGTATTATATAATACAATCTTAATAAATAAATGATGGATTCAATTAGGAAATTGGGATCGCATTAGGCACGTTAAGATCACTCAATCGTTTTTAAAAAAGAAACTAACTGCATCTATAATTTGAAGTAAATGATGTTACATTGAGATTAATCAGTAACTCCATTCTATAAGGCCTTATTATGTACCATATTCAATAGATTTAACGGTAAAGGCAAAAAAAAACACCACAGGTAGCATTGGATGAGGGGAGAGTGCGAATAAATGGCAACGCACACACACCTAATTTTTTATTAACATGTACTTTAAGAGAGAATGAATGAATACAATAAAAAAAACACACACACACGCACACACCCGCACACACACACAGCAGTATTGCATCATAGTGGATCTAGATGTGAAGAATGCGTTCAACACAGCTAACTGATATAATACTGGATGCTCTGGTACTGTATAATATCGCTAAATATCTAAAAGTTATCATAAATTGCTACTTCAAAGGACGGTCGAGTGAGGGAGTTCAAACTCACATAGTGTCAGCTGGAGTCCCCACACCATTGGCTTTGCTGATGATGTTGCCGTCGGTGCCACAGGAAAGGAGCTGAAGGATACAGACGATATGTGCAGCGCAAGTATCAGCCGCTTTCGAGAAAGTGGAAAAGGCCAATATAAAGATTGGCAACATCAGAATTGCGTTAAAGAGGGCGATAAAGTATGATCGATACAAGATTGACTATCCCGGAGCACTTATAATACGTTCATAAAAAAGCAGCCGATTCGTGTAGAGCACTCTCCCGAATAATGCTGAATACGCGGGGGCCAAAGCAACAACGACGCCTTCTTCTTATGAGCATCTTTAGGTCTGCCGCTCTAGTCAAAATCAATTATTATATCAGATTATTTCTGAACACGAATGCTTCCTCAAGTATTTAAAACGGCTTGGCCATGACGACTCAGATGAGTGTAACTGGTAACTTACCAGTGGTAAGCAACACATACACAAACACAGAGGCATGTACAAGCACACAGTCTGCTAACTGAGCATTTTGACTCAGCATCTCAGCAGTGCGCTCAGTCTGCAAGGCGCCGATAATATGAGATATTAAATGTTTAATAACTTTTGTAGACGAACGTTTTTGTTCAAACTTGCAGGACATGATCATGTCAATCAAATGTATGTATGTGCCAAAGCACAAAGCAAAGTCTCTAGTACTTCAAATACGTGTTTTACAAATTTGAAGCGAAGGGGGCGTGTCATCCAAAATTTAACAAAAAGCGAAACTGTGTAAGGCTCAAATAACACTAAATGCAAAATTTGAAGACTTTACCTATAAAGATGAATTATGTAGAATTATGTTACTGAGTATCGATTTCGTTTTTATTCAATAACATTAAAATTGAGGTAGTTATCGATTTTTTTTAACAAACTCGATCTTTTCGTGATATAGGCGAACCTCCAAAAAAAATTGAAGTCTCTAGCTCTTATATATTCTGAGATCGACGCGTTCAAACATACGGACAGACGGACGGACAGACAGACAGGCGATCTTTATAGGATCGTTACAGTAACCCACGTGCCAAATTTTGGCGTTCTAGCTTTAAAACTGTAGAGGATACTGTTTGACCCCCAAAGGGCGTAGATATATCCGCCATAGCTTCTTGATTTTAGGATGTCGTCGTAAGTGTTCAGCTCTCTAGCCCTTCTAGAAGTTTCTGAGATACAGGAAAATGCTTTTCCGATTTGCCACGCCCCTAGTGGGCGTATCGGGAAAATCTTGACACTTTATCTGACGAGGGTATATATTTCAAATTTCAAGTCTCTAGCTTCAATAGCGTGAAAATGGTTTGCGTTCATACGGACAGACGGACGGACAGCATGACGGACATTGCGCAACCCCAATATACTTTTTACACTTCGGGAAAAAGTCGAAAAATCTAATGTTAAAAGGAAACGAAAAGAGTGGAAAAAGGCGCGACGATATTAGAGCCTGTACAGTAGCCTGAAAAATATGAATGTTAAAAAAAAAAAACATGCAAATAAAACTTGTAAAACAACAGATAAAAATCATATATTACCCCCAAATTCAACAAGCAATGCCTTCTTCTTATTTGGCATATGAACTAGGACTGTTGAATTCTAATATATAAATAATAAGAACTATGCAAATTGTATATCAATTAAATAAATTACTTTAAAAATACAAATTCAATATTAGATTAAACGTGTATTGAAGAGAGAAGTCTGCAGACTTCTTCAGTCTAACTAAATTACATATGTCTAGCATGTAATTGGCTTGTTAAAGCTTCAAGTTGATTTAACGATCCTGCGAAACACAGACCCCCACAATGCTGGCAGCTAGCATTGCCATTATTTTAGTGATACGGCTCTAATGTTTCGGAGGAAGCCGACACACACAGAGGCGTATCGACAAGAGCCAAAAGCCGTTGCACACATTGGTTTCTAATCGCCTGTATTAGAGCAGAATTTCAAGTGGGACGAGTTGGCGGACCGAAATGGAATAGGACAGAGTGTGGCAGCTGATGCTAATAGGCAATATACAAATCATGATCAAGAAGGTGAAACACTGAAATTCAGTCTTTCAATCGATTTATTGTTTTTCACCAATTTAGATAGTTAGATATGTATGAGAGAGAGAGAGAGAGAGAGAGAGAGAGAAGCCGATTGACTGTGAAAGAGAGGTAAATACATACGTCTGTATGGCCATGCATGAATTGCTTGGCATTGGTGCAAGTATTGTCAACTATTTGATTTGGGTTTGGCCCAGTTTCAAATTTGATTTATTTCCAAAATTTTATTGCCATTGCGGGCGCTCAGGCTCGACGATCTCCAGGTGGGTTAGGACCGACAACAGCAAAAGGAATTGCCATTCAACTATTGGCTAAATCCAATAACTACCCACCTCCACCTATGGAGCTCCTCTCTTTTCCTCTTTTTCTGGTAGCTCCCGCTGCATTACTGTATATTTCTCGCAATCCAAGCTGAATTTTTGACAAATATTTGCATTACTCTCGCCATTGCATTAGTCCATGTAGTAGATTGTGTATTGCACACCGAGCATTGTCCGAATACCGCATACATATAATATGCTTTTAGCCTATGCTTATGTACTGTCACCTGAGCTCAAATGTATTTTAAAACAAGCAATTAGTGAAGGTGTTGAGTCATTCATAGATTCATATTCAACAATCGATTTGGTTCAATTAGTTTGATATGAACTGCAAACAATTCTATTGTTAAACTATCTAGCGAGAAATCGGACAAAGTTTCGACCAGCTAACGCCATACTCTCGCATCCCATGATGTTGAATTGACTCCGAGACTCATAATGAAACTTATCCTTAGCACGCAAATTTTCCTCTTGCGCTTACTTTATTGAAAATGTTATATAATATCAACATTTTCACATTTGGCACGACAATGCTATATTTTAAATTTAAAAGTTTGAAATCTGAACACTTCAATTCAAAGTTTCTGGCAGACAGACGAAAAGTGCATCAAAAACTAATAGGCTCTCTTTAGGTTTCTTCCATATATTGCACTTTTTCCTTTGCGTTTGCCCCAAAAAGCGGGCAATACTCGAAATGCAAAACACTTTATCACTCACACGAACATTTGACCGCCAGCCATCCACAACTTGCTCCCACTTGTACATGTTGTTCGTCATCAAATTTCCATGAGACTTGAATTAATTAATTGCTGCTGATATACTTGATTCATATAGTTAATCCATATTCGTATCTCTATGCGTATCTGTTTCCAATTAGGGCATTGAATAAATGAGAAATGGGAAAGTGGCGCAAAGAAAAACATTTTTCGCTCATTAGTTGCTCTGAACCCGATGCAGCTCAGATGTGACTGACTTACTGATTGATTGGCGGCGAATGAGGCGCGGCATAAGAGGCACTTCAAGCGGCTGGGATATTGGCACTCGATTACAAATATATTTAAATAGAATTTTGCATACAGAAGAGAGAAGAACGTGTACTCTGAAATGTTCCGATGTAGAATGCAATGCATATTGCCGAGAATTTGTCCATTGTCTACATTGACTTTTAATATAAAAGTATATACATATAGATTACAGGCAGTTGAATTTTGAAAATACAACTTGACAAAAAAAAAACTTTGATGGGACCTTCCTATATTTTATTTAGCTTTTCTAGACCTTCATTTTCTATTTGAAGCATAAACAAAAATGTACAGTTAGTTTTGTCGCTACAATAAATATATTTCGTGCAACTACGATTTTTATACCCTGAACCCATTGAAAATGGGAAATCAGGGTATAATGTTTTTGTTGAAATGTATGTAACAGGCAGAAGGAGGCGTGGCATACCCCATAAAGTATATATATTCTTGATCAGGATGACAAGCCGAGTTGATATAGCCATGTCCGTCTGTCTGTATATATCATCGCGTCGATCTCAGAACCTATAAGAGCTAGGGACTTGAAATTTTGTATGCAGGTCCGTGAATAGCACAAAATAGCACAAAAAGATCGAGTTTGTTAAAAAAAATAAGTCGATAACTTTTATAATTTTAATGTTATCGATTAAAAACTAAATCGATACTAAGTTATATATTTTTATATAATTCATCTTTATTGCTAGAATCTTAAAATTTTTCAGTTAGTGTTATTTGAGCCTTACGTAATTTCGGATTTTGTTAAATTTTGGATGACACGCCCTCTTCGCCTCAAATTTCTAAATCACGTATTTCAAGTACTAGAGACTTGTGCTTTGGCAGACACACACATCAATGACATGATAACGCCCAAAAATGTGATCAAAATCGTTGGTCTAGAAAAAAAGTTATTAAACATTTAACTTCTTATAACATTCGAATGCAAATAGCAGCCAACGAACAGCTGACGCATAATGTGTCCATCATTAATAACCAATTATGAGTTTTTATGAAGTTTGTTTTCAATTTTTGTTATATATTTGGATTTTTTTGTTTTTCTTACATAAAAAGTTTAATATTTTACAAAAATTTAAAAAAAAAATTGTTGTTTTTAACATAAAACGACTAGAAATATGTTATTTAATAAATTTACCTATACCAACATGCATAAGATTTAAAAAATAAGCTAAAAAAAAAAAGTGGGTGCCTTTAATCTAATTTCTCTCTTTCCATTCTAAAAGTTAATCGAAGATTTTCATTCTCTTATTGAATATTTTGTGGGAAAGAATTATTAGTCTTCTCTTAGCATTATCAACTTAGTGCTCAATCTACATCTACAGTTAGATAAGGTTCAGCTTGGCGACACTTTCAAATTCGCTAATTTTCATCTCCAGCTTGGAGTGCTAATTAGGCTTAAAAAAGAACGATGGAAAAAGTGCTGCCTGCGGAAAAGGTCAAAGCATAAATCAAGACGTGCTCCAGTTCCAGGATCCACGGGCCAGGGCGAGGTGCCGCAATTGCACGAAGCGACCGGGCGCGTTTTGGAGTGTGACACAATAAATTAGTTGTTGCTGCTCTTCTTTTTATTTGTTTTTATTTTTGTTTTCTTTTACGTTTCGCAATTTTTTTATTTCGAGTGTGCTCTTCGGCTGCAAACTAGATCTAAACGTGTATTAGTCAACGCTGACACTGTCTTTGACTGGCCCTGGCCTGGGACCGGGCCGAAAGCTGCCGTGTGACACAATTTTGCAGCCGCGGTTGGTTTTGGTTTCGGTTTTGGTCAGGTCAGAAGGGATGGCAGTACGGATGCACAATGTATTTCAAGTGAAGCGAGCGCAAATAAAATTAAAAATATGGCAACGCTGTGGCGCCGACCTCGTTTCGGTCTGCCCACAACGGATAAACGACTCGAGGAGCGGCGAAAGTTCCAAATGGCTCGACTTGTTTTTCCACTTTTGGACTCTGCCCGTCTCTCCATCTGTCCGTCTGCCCGCCTGTCCGACTGCCTCTCTACCGCTGCCAACGCTTGGCGACCTCTGCTGCTAGCGTTGCCATTTTGTCATTGTTTGCATTTGGCGCGCGCTTTTGTTTTATGCCCAACTACAAAAACAAAGAGCAGCGGGCAATCTGAATCAAGTAAAAAATGCAGCAGTCAAGAGAGCCAAAAAGAGACAGGGACAGAGTAAGAGAGAGAGAAGGAGGGAGTAAGCAGTGCTATAAGACGCCCAGCAGTCAGAAAGCAGGTAAAGATACCCTAAGCAACGCAAGCTAACTCAGATTGATTTACTGATTAATAATATCTATTAAAAGACATTAAAGAATCAAAATTAAAACAAGCAAAAGTGCTTTAGTCGAGACTGCTCGACTAGGAGATCCCCAGAACCCTGCGAAGAACTGCGATTCCTAAGAACCGCTAACATTCTCCGTTACTTTTATATGTATGTAGCAAGCAACACATACACACACACACACACACACACAGACGCACGCACAAGCACAAAGTCTGCTAACTGAGCATTTTGACTCAGCATGTCAGCAGTGCGCTCAGTCGGCAAGGCGCCGATAATATGAGATATTAAATGTTTAATAAATTTGTATACCCTGAACCCATTGAAAATGGGAAATCAGGGTATAATGGTTTTGTGAAAATGTATGTAACAGGCAGAAGGAGGCGTGGCAGACCCCATAAAGTATATATATTCCGTCTGTCTGTCTATCCGTCTGTCCGTATGTTTGAATGCGTCGATCTCAGAAGATATAAGAGCTAGAGACTTCAAACTTTTTTTGGAAGTTCGTGTATATCACGATTCGATCGAGTTTGTTTCAAATATTAGATAACTATCATCGTTTTAATGTTATCGATTAAAAACCGATATCTTCATTTAGTTATAATATTCTATTTAATTCATCTTTATAGTTAGAGACAGACAGACGGGCAGGGCGCACAGGCGCACCCACACACAAGCGGAAGTCGTTGCGTCAGCTGTTCTTTGGCTGATATTTGTGTGCCAATGTTATGGGAAATTAAATGTTTAAAAACTTTTTTTCTAGACTTACTATTTTGATCAAACTTGTTGGGCGTGAGCATGTCGTCCATATGTATGTATGTATGTGCCAAAGCACAAGTCTCTAGTATTTGAAATACGGGACTTACAAATTTGAGGCGAAGGGGGCGTGGCACTAAATGACTAAATAACACTAAATAACACTAAATGCAAAATTTGAAGACTGTAGCTAGAAAGATGAATTAGATAGAATTTTATAACTGAGTTTAAATTTTCGTTTTAATCAATAATATTAAAACGATAACAGTTATCGAATTTCTGAAACAAACACGATATGCGCGCCCTATACAGGGACCTACAAAAAAAAATTTAGTCTCTAGCTATTGTAGGTTCTAAGATCGACGCGTTCATACATACAGACAGACAGATGGACAGATGTACATCGTCTCGGCTTGTCTCCCTGATCAAGAATATATATACTTTATGGGGTCTGCCACGCCTCCTTCTGCCTGTTACATACATTTCAACAAAAACATTATACCGTGATTTCACATTTTCAATGGGCTCAGAGTATAAAAAAGTCTCAAGCTTTTATAGGTTCTGAGATCGACGCGTTCACACATACGAACAGACAGATGAGCAGACGGGTAAGGCTAAATCGACTCGGTTTGTTTTCCTGATCAAGACTGTATGTATATACTTTGTGATGTCTGCCACGCCTCCTTCTGCGTGTTACATACATTTCAACAAAGCCACTATACCCTGATTTCCCATTTTCAATGGGT
Source organism: Drosophila mercatorum (assembly GCA_961210405.1). NCBI lineage: Eukaryota > Metazoa > Arthropoda > Insecta > Diptera > Drosophilidae > Drosophila > Drosophila mercatorum. Next base: position 1,260,200 of record CAUIUS010000010.1, read on the forward strand.
GCAGGGTATATATATACATATTTATTTATATATGTATCATTCATATGTTTTCATGTGTTTACATAATGACCAATAGCTCAATGTCAGCTCACCTTATAATATGTCGATGTTTCCACAAACAAAAACACATTATGTATATAGATTCCGGATTTAATCTCCAACTGTAATATTTTGTGCCAAGACAAGATGTAGTAAAATACTTGTGCAAACCTTTGTTGTCATCACGTTTGGCGACGATAACGACCGCAAAGAGGAGAACGAACCTTCACCGATAGCATGGGAGGCTCGCCGATAGAAAAGTACTTTGAATATCAACCAAACTAACTAAAGATATGCCAAATAAATAGTTATGTGTATATATGTATGTATGTATACGATTTTCATGTCATCAGGTAATTGGGTAAATAAAGCTTACATACTCTATTAAAAACTCGTTACGATGACTATTAGCAAGTATATTCAAATCAAAGCCTTAACTATCCTGAAATTCAATTTTATATAACTCACATGATTAAAGCAAATGTTTCTATATCAACATATAGAAAAATTTCAGAACAATTGAGGCTTCGACTTGAATATACTTGGTCTAAGTCTGCCTGGCTAATAGTAATCGTAACGAATTATGTTATTTATTCAATTGCCTGCCAACTTTCTCTCTAGTGAGAGAGCTACTGAAGACAAAATAAAAGGGTGCCTTTCGATTCGATGAACTAATACTAAAGATTATAAGCCAATATAAATTCTGAACTATTTCAAAAGAAGACAGTTTAATTTAAATTTCCCCAACGCTGTTGGCCTTTGTACCTTCCAACTCCAAATGGTTTTGGAGCACATAATTAAGGCTGGCATGCAAGAATAATTGAACAGTTAATGCCCAAAAGATAACTGCCAATGGGAAGTGTTGGTAAACGCATACTTGAACACTGTCAAGCGCTTCTTGGCATATTCTGTCCAGGCTGTCAAGGATGCAAGCTAATGCGGTCAAATGGAAATTGAATGCAGTTAAAGGCTGCCTCCCCGCTTCTGCTGCTAGTGCTGCTGCTGCAGCTGATGACGTTGATGTCGACGCAAGCGGAAGTTGTGCAAAATTTAAAGCGGAAGTCAATTGTCAGACAGCCAGCGCAATGGTTGAAGCCGCCGTCGAGCCGGAAGCAACAGCTGCGGCGCTGCCATTGGACGGCATTTTGGTTATAGCAACTACACACACACACACACATGCACCGACAAATACTTATTTTTTATACTTTTTCACGAAGTGAAATAGTATATTGGTTTTGTGCAATGTCCGTCATGCTGTCCGTCCGTCTGTCTGTATGAACGCAAACCATTTCCACGCTATTAAAGCTACAGACTTGAAATTTGAATTATATACTCGTGTATACCCTCGTCAGATAAAGTGTCAAGATTTTCCCAATACGCCCACTAGGGGCGTGGCAATGCGGAAAATGCATTTTCCTGTATCTCAGAAACACTACTTCTAGAAGAGCTAGAGAGTTGATATTTTAACTGAACACTCATGTCGACATCCAAAGATATGGCGGATATATCTACGCCCATGGGGGCGTGGCAAATCGTGTCAAACTGTATGCTCTACAGTTTTAAAGTTAGGACTAGAACGTTACGATCCTATAAAGATCGCCTAAAAAGTTTTATGGCCAACCCTGCTAGGGGCGTGACAAATAGATTCTGGAAATATATAGATTTTACTAATTCTGTTATATTTTGAGCACTATTGATGCTAGAGTATTGAGACTTGCTATATATACTCGGGTTAACATCCCACAATCGAAAAGCTATGGAGGATATATCTACGCCCTCAGGAGGCGTGGCAACTAATATCAGCCTATATCTCCCACAGTTTTAGTGCTAGAAGCTTTAAAATTGGATGCTAAGTTTCTGGAGGCCTCCTCTACCGATTATTCAAAGACTATTGGTACGCCCCAAAAGGGGCATGCCGTACAAAAATTACCCTGTATTTTCGCATTTTTCGAGTGTAAGCATCCAAACGTTACAGGTATATTCCTGTACGAACACGAACATGCCAAAAATTATATGTCGACGGCCACCGGGGGCGTAGCAATTCTTTTGATTTGCCAAATTTGTATATATATTGAGAAGAATATTTTATTAACACAAAATAACTAAATAAAGAAAATATAACAAAAATGTCAAGATGACTGCACCGGGGCTCGAGCCCACACCTCTACGCTCTAGGTGCGTATTTTTGCTAAGGTAAGGGTTCTAAGCTTCTTCCAAATTGAAACTGTCTGGCCACCTCTGATAAAAATTTTTTATCGGCAGATTATTTGACGGCGACAGTGTGGATTTAAGATGAATTGAAAAATATAATGTGATGTGTTAGGTGCCGCTGTGGGCTGCTGTGGACGTGAAAAAGTATTTCGCAGTCGCTTGCGTCCGACTGCAACGTTCTTACTTGTTTATTTTAAAATTTTTTTTTTTTTATTGAGTTATTGGCGCATTCATTTGCCATACGTCGCATGCAAGATTTATACCCGCCATGTGTCATGTGCCTCAAACAAACAGCCAGCCACACAGCCACACAGCCAACCAGCTGTCCAGAAAGCGGCCCCAAATTGTTTAAAAGGACTCACAACATTGCCACGCAAATATATTTCTATGCTCCTCTCTCTCTCTCTCTCTCTCTCTCTCTCTCTCTCTCTCTCTCTCTCTTCCTGTCTCTCTCTGTTTGTATATCTCTCACTTGGACCACTTCCTTTTTATTTGGTATTGGATCATTGCATTTTTTTGCATACGTAATTGGGAATACGGCCAACTGGGCAGCCGGCGGTCTATAGTTCTGGATAGATATTCGGCGTGAAAATTTTGTCATGATTTAATCTACCGTTGTAACGTGTGAATAGTATTATGCATTTCCGCCTATTGGCAATTTCAATCAAATGTCAAAATTCCAAAAAATATTTGAATAGATTTTACGCTACAATTCAAATTAAAAAGTTGAATTTACAAACCAAATGAATTCGAACTTTACATGAAATACTCCTTATTTTATTTTATTATGATTTGTATTTTGAGAGCAGAACGAAATGGAGCCGCACCAAAATATGGTTAGGCTTTACACAATACAAATACTTTGAACAAAACTAACACAGATAATACTAAGAAAAATTTCAAAGTTTAGCTAGGTATGATATCTAGCGCTAATTATGCGCTATATGAAATAGTCCATTTTATGCAGTTAATGTATAGATAAATAACTAATAAAGTAAATCCAATATATGTATGTATGTATTTGTCGAAACGAACTGTATGCACGCACTGTGTGTGTGTGTGTGTGTTGCTGTGTATGGGATTTCTGGTTCTCACCAGAATTCCTAATTTCATCATATTAGTAAAATTGCATCAGCCGCTAATTGCGCTCTGATTGGTCCTTTGCATTTTGTCGCTTTAAGAAGTACCGTTTTAGCGAGACGACAGCGCTACAACGCTGTCGTCGAGTGTGGTTTGAGGCTATGCTGAGAAATTACATTGGCGTTGTCAGGGAGTTTAGAATGAAATGTGGAAGCATAAGCATCGAAACTAGCTACGCTAAGTACGCGACTATGGACCAAATCGATGAAGTTCCAACATATTCTTAAGACCACAGCCGAGTCCATCAAGAGGTACAGAATATAAAGTTGCACATCCTCCTTTCAGATCAAGCCAGATCAAGTTTATAGAAATTAGTCGATAACTTTTCTAATTTTAAAGAATTAAAATAAGAAATTGAATCAGCACTCCTGGAGGCATACCTTTGCCAGGCACAACCACCTAAAACTAAAGTACAGAGTTCAAAAACTCTCAGCCCTAAAGAAAAACAAGTAAGAAACCTCTAGTCGAGACCGCTCGACTAGAGTATACCCTGAACCCTGCAAAGAACCGCTTTTCCCTGCATTTTCCTTTATATATATATATATATATATATATATATATATATATATATATATATATATATATATATATATATATATATATATATATATATATATATATATATATATATATATATATGTATGTATGCACATTACAATCAATACATACACACAGGTGCACGCACACACAAGCGCAAGTCGGTGTTCTTTGGCTGCCATTCGCATGCCAATGTTATGGGAAATTAAATGTTTAATAACTTTTTTTCTAGACGAACGATTTTGATCAAACTTGGTTATGTCATTCACATGTGTGTATGTGCCAAAGCACAAGTCTCTAGTATTTGAAATACGTGACTTACAAATTTGAGGCGAAGGGGGTGTGCCATCTAAAAAATTTAATAAAAACCGAAATTGCGTAAGGCCTAAATAACACTAAATGCAAAATTTGAACACTCTAGCTATTAAGATGAGTTATTTAGAATTATATAACTGAGTATCGATTTCGTTTTAAATTAATAATATTAAAAATAAGACAGTTATCGATTATTTTTAACAAACTGGATCTCTTCGTGCTATTCACGGACCTACATAAAAAATTTCAAGTCTCTAGGTTATGTTAAGTTATAGATTCTGAGACCGACGCGTTCATACATACGGACAGACGAACGGACAGACTGACATGGCTATATCAACTACATTGAAAATGGGAAATCAGTGTATAATGTTTTTGTGAAAATGATCAGGGAGACGAGTTGAGTCGATTTAGCCCAGTCCGTCTATCAGTCCGTATGTTTGAACGCGTCGATCTCAGAATCTATAAGATATAGGTCCCAGAATAGCACGAGCAGATCGAGTTTGTTAAAAAAAATCGATAACTGTCATAATTTTATTGTTATCGATTAAAAACGAAAACCTAAATTCAGTTAAAAAATTCCATCAAATTCATATTTCTAGCCTCATATTGAGCCTTACACAATTTCGGGTTTTGTTAAATTTTGGATGCCAAGCCCCCTTCGCCTCAAATTTGCAAAACACGTATTTCAAATGCTAGAGACTTGTGCAAATACATGCATATACATATGTATATATAAGTAACGGAGAATACACGGAATTGGTTCTTCGCAGGGCTCAGGGTATGCCCTAGTCTAGCGGGCTCGACTAGACTTTTGTTACCTGTTTTGCTTTGCTTTGTTTTAATTTAATTTTTTTCCATAATTATTATAATAAAAATTGAAATTTTTGTAGCAGTGACGGTCTTATAAAGTGGCGGAAAATGAAGGCGTGGCCCAATTGACTAAAAAAATTCGAAATCAAAGTAAAATATTAGTAACACTAACAAAAACTTAGCCTCTTAGCTCTAATTTTAGACTTTATCAAAGTAAAATATTAGTAACACTAAAAAACTTAGCCTCTTAGCTCTAATTTTAGACTTTATGCCGCCTAAATAAAAAAATAGCCCATAGTGCAGTGGTGTGTATAGGTGTGTCGGGGAACTTGGCTGACAAATGATTTTTGCTGTTGTGGGTAGATTTTCGCGTGTTTGTGCGTGAGTCTGAGCTTTCCGCGTTAAGCCACAATGGAGTATAAACTTATATTTAATTATGAATAAATTTTGCAAGCGCATTAAATTTCATATTTGCAGCTCATCAACAGCAACAACTACGACAATAATAACAGTCAACGCCACACGCGTGCTGTAAATCAACAGATAAATGAAACGCACAAGCATAGGCTGATATATATATATATATATATATATATATATATATATATATATATATATATATATATATATATATATATATATATATATATATATATATATATATATGATACATATATATATATATATATATATATGATACATATATAAATATGTGCATATATACTCTGACGATAAAGGCAGACTTTAGGCGCAACTCCGGCTGACTTGTGGCCCGGGCAATTCCACATTCGTTAAATTCAGTGCAAATTTAATTTATGATGCCGAACAAACAATAAACAAGAGCAAGCTAGAGATTGGGACTGTTTTTGGGGGTTGAGGGTGGAGCGGGCATACACTGAGTCAGCATTGATTTTAAGTTTTTGTTTGGCTCGACGCAGCCAGCATTTAATTGCACATCAACTGAACTTTAATTTTATTTTAATTGCTAAACCCGTTTATGATTTATTTTTAGAACCGACAACGAAAAAACAATGTCGGCAGCATCGTATAAACAATTTATACGATTAACTAAAAAGCTTACAGAACAAAAAGAAAAAACAAGACTACAATTAACTAATGAGCTGGACGGCAGAACTTCCCCCTTAGCTACACTTAATTAGACATTTGTTGCGGCTAATAAAAAATGTTAAATGAATAATATATTTGGAAATTTAGCCATGGGCGACGTATGAGGTATCTGTACATATGTATCAGAATATATATATATATATATATATATATATATATATATATATATATATATATATATATATATATATATATATATGTATATATATATGTATCACGTCCAGAATTTATGCTCTTATGCTCCAAGTCCACATCTAACGATTGCATTGATTCCATATATAATGGCATAGAAGTATCTTCCAATAAAAATATAGACCAAAGTAACATCTTAACTTCCTTATTTTATTATTATTATGGGCTTCGACTTGGGCTTAACTATTCACAAAATACAGAGCAAACAAGTAAGCACTTTGCAGTCGCACGCAACCGACTGCGAAATACTTTTTCAGCCCACAGGGGCATCTATAAAAATTTTTTAAAATTAATCTTAAGTCCCCACTGTCATCGGAGGTGGCCAGACATTTTCAATTTGGATTGAAGTTTAGAACCTTACCTTAGCAAAAACACGCACCACCAAAAATAAGAGAGATGGCACGTTTCAAAATGAGATAGGTGGCATCTCTGAAAATGAGATAGGTGCTCGTTGGCGAGGGTAGACGTGTGGGCTCGAACCCCGGAGCGCTCATGTCGATATTTCTGTTATTTATTCTTACATATATTTATGGGAAATCAGGATAAAATTTTTTTGTTGAAATGTATGTAACAGGCAGAAGGAGGCGTTTAATAACTTCTGCGTGAATTAATGGATTGGAATAAAATTTTCAGCTTATATTCAACATATTTTATTACATTTTTCCCAATTTTTAAAAATGCAAACCCATATATTATTTATTATTTATTGGCTTTGAGTTTTTAAGTTTTTGGGAAGATTTGGCGCCGGTATCCAAAATTAAAAAAAAAAAACAACAAAATTACAAAAAATATATATAAAACAAACAAAAAAATTTGGGGACTCTATTGTCAAAGACGTAAGAGATATAATATAACTAACATTCGATAACGATAACAGGAACCTACATAAAATATTTCAAGTCTCTAGCTCTTATAGGTTCTGAGATCGACGCGTTCATATATACGGACAGACGAACGGACAGACGGACATGGCTATATCAACTCAGCTTGTCATCCTGATCAAGATTATATATACTTTATGGGGTCTGCCACGCCTCCTTCTGCCTGTTACATACATACACATTTCAACAAAAACATTATACCCTGATTTCCCATTTTCAATGGGTTCAGGGTATAAAAATTTTTGGGGGAGTAACAATAATTTTTAGGGAATCAATAGAGAAGAGTAACTTAGAATCTAATATTAAAACTTCTATCACTAAAACTGTGGGAGATATAAGCTGATATAAGTTGCCACGCCCTGTTAACTTGAGTATATATATATATATCAATTCTCAAGTCTCTAGCATCAGCAAGGCTCAAAATATAACAGAATTAGTAAAATCACAATATATTCAGATCCGCCCCAGTGGGCGTGGGCATATCATTTTTAGGGCGATAGGGATCGATATAGGATCGTAACAGTAACCCACGTGTCAAATTTGAGCGTTGTAGCTTTAAAACTGTACAAGATACAGTTTGACCCGATTTGCCACGCCCCAATGGGCGTAGATATATCCGCCATAGCTTTTTGATCTTAGTATGTTGACGTGAGTGTTCATAGCAAATTGCCACGCCCCTAGTAGGCGTATCGGAAAAATCTTGACACATTATCTGACGAGAGTATACACGGGTATATATTCCAAAATTTTCAAGTCAAGACAGACGGACGGACACCATGATGGACATTGCACAAAATCAATATACTTATTTTACTCCGTAAAAAAGTATAATACCAAACATTTTTAACAGCATGTTAAAGTGATTGTCAGCTTTTGACAGCTACATGGGAAAATAGTAAAAAAAAAAAATATAGGCTTAAGTGCTTTTGATGTTAAATGCTTAATGTTAGTCGCTATGCCAACATAATGCAAAACGGCAATAAAGTTTAATAACCTGAAGGAACGGGACGCACATAATCAGTATCATCAACGGCATCATCGTGTACATAATTTGCCTTTGCCTGTTTTCTTCACATGCCCAACCCCAAACCTACAACGCCAAAGTCCCCATCCCTTTCCCTCCCTTAGCCACGCCCACTATGAAGAAGTACTCTGTAGCAGCTCTGTATCCATAGGCGCTAAGCTGTTTAAAAGTAAATGACGTGAAAATGGGGACAAATGGAACTGAGAAGCCGAAGGCAACCAACTGAAACAGAGATTTAACCCCAACATCATTTCCAAGGCGATACAAAACATAAAAATTATGTGTATATGTATGTACATGCACGAGAGTGTGTATTATATGAAATATCATTTATGTATACACGCTTATAAGTATCTTATATACATATATCACTCCATCTGAACACTTGCCCAGGCACCCGAGGCGACTCGACAAATTGAGCATGAAAATATTTTCTGTATAGATTTATTTATGTTGACGATTAACAATGAAGCGAACGCATCAAGCGCGGGCCACTTAAACAGTCCCACAACAACAAAAAAGGAACATATATATGTATATATATATATATATATATATATATATATATATATATATATATATATATATATATATATATATATATATATTAAATAATAATAAGAAAGAACGTTTTTTGAATGCCATTCAAAAAGGGAAGAAAGGTGTGAGACGACCCGACCAAGAGAAGGCGAGAGAGTTCCGTAAACTTGGATCGTAATTTTCATAAATCAACATGGGCTTTTCAATTGAATGCCTGCTTCTGCCGCGCGGTCCAACATTTTTATAATTAAATCATAAATTATGGGCGCACATGGAACGCGGCTCAATAGAATTTTCATCGACTCAACTTTGCAACGCCGGAAAGCTGAGCGCGAAAAAAGAAGTTGCAAAGAAGAAACAGAAGAAGAAAATTGAATTCGGCAACACAGAAAAGCCACCCAGCCTTAATAAATATAACATATATATATATATATATATATATATATATATATATATATATATATATATATATATATATATATATATATATATAAATAACACTATATAGGTATATATATATTTAATCGTTGACATATATGGGCGAATACTGTCTTCATTTTATCAGGGAACGAGTATAGGAATCGACACTTCTACAAATGTAATTCAATAATAAGAACACATTTTGCGGACCAAGCATATATAAACCTATGTTAAATTATTGTAAATTTAATATATTCTAAATATCTAATATATTAACTTGTTAACAAACCATTGTTAACAAAATCATAAACTTGTGATAAGTAAGGAGTAGTAATTTCATATTAATAACTTAATCACACCTAAAATTTTAATTCCAAGACCTGCTCTAATTTGTATGATTATATTTGTTAAGTGTCGATAGTAGACGGGCTTTTATTGTTTGCCAATAGTTAGCATAAAATAAGCTTAACATGACGCAGATAACAGTCACTTAACATTAGCTCGCACAACTGTTCATACAGTGAATTATGTGTCCCTGCTATTATTTGTGTCCTCACAGAC